>CM053026.1:662949250-663409250 GCA_028564925.1 Lithobates sylvaticus | reverse complement strand
AGAGAACAATTCCCCTCCATGTTACAGAGTTGTGTGCTAAGGAGACAACACTGCTCCTTCACAGATACAGTACAGTGAGCATTGTGACCCTAGAGCAGGAAGTGTGTTATTGGCAGGATTACCAGGTAAAAATAAAAGGGAAAAAGAAAAAAAAATGCAGCCACCACATCTAAAGCCCCATACACACGCGCGGATTATCCGAGGACCAGGTCCGTCGGATCATGTCCGTCGTACTTTGTCCCATGTTGGTTTTGCGTACACACGGTCGGACAAAGTTGTCGGAAAATCCGATCATTCTGAACGTGGTGACGTTTGTTGCGTACGACGGGACTACGTAGAGGCTAGTAGCCAATAGCTTTGGTCTTGTAATGTGATCTGAGCATGCGTGGCACTTTGTCCGTCAGGAATTCGATACACACGATCGGATTTGGTCTGATCGGACTTTGTTGTCGAAAAATCTATCCAGCAGGAGATAGGACTTTGTCCGTCGGACAATCCGACGTACACTGTCCGATGGTGCCTACACACGGTCGGATTCTCCGACAACATTGTCCGATAGGACAGAATCCATGGGAAAATCCGACCGTGTGTATGGGGCTTAAGGACTGGAAAGCTTTAAAGCCCAACTCAAGGAAACAAAACCCTTGCAGTGCTAAAAGGGCTTATCTAGTCTAGGGCAGAGGATTAAAGTGTAAATACTTACCTTACTCCTTGGTCAAACAGGCTCCCTACAGTTATCTGACCCTTCCCTGGCTCCTCTTGCTCTCCAGCCTTCTCAATGTACCATACAGGCAGGGCCGACCCTACCATGGGTCCCAATGGGTCCATTGGACCCAGACAGCAGCTTGGGAGGGGCAGCAAATTGACACCCAAGATGCTGGGGGGACACATGGCGGTCCTAAGCAACCAATCACCAGGTTGCTAATATGGAAATTCACTCTGCTGGCTCCCGCTCCCGGCCTCTGTCCAGAACTTACAGATAGGCTGGTTGTACACAAGTCTTAGGCCCCTTTCACACGGGCCGTCCGTTCAGGTCCGCCTGTCAGTTTTTTAAGCGGACCTGAACGGACACTCCATAGACCTCTATGGAGAATCGGATGTCCGCTGACATCCGACCCGCTCCGATCCGAAAAAGTGTGACGGAGGAAAAAGCTATTTTTCCATCCATCTCCATCAGATCGGATCGGATGACGACGGACTCTACGGTCCGTCGTCACCCGATCTCCCATAGGGGAGAGCTGCCCTCTGACAGGTCCGTCCCTGCGCTGTGTGTGGATATCCACGGGGCGGATCAGCACTGATACGCCCCGTGTGAAAGAGGCCTTATAGATTGGCTTGTGTACACCAGCCTGCCCATACATGGATTGAAATTAGTCTGGTCCCTGCTGAACCAGCCATATTTTAATCCATGTATGGCCAGCTTAAGTAAGAAAGTGCTGCAAAAAGGTTTTCAAAAAGGAGGCTGCGGTAAGTGGGGGCATCCCACCAAATTTTGGTATGGGGCCCTGCGATTTGCTGTTATTATATATAGGTAAAATAGAAAACTTAAATAATTCAGTAGAATTCTTATATATTATAAACATTCTCTGGCATCATCTACAATAGGGACTAATAGGTTTTGTAAGCTGGAGAGCTACATTAAATAATAAAAAAAAAAAGTCCCAGTACATAACGTATAAAAATAATCTGCATGTTAACATTTTATTGAAACTGTATACTTTAGATGTGCTCTGCTCACATTTATGAGAACGGTGAATATACATACTAGCAGGTGTTTAGTTAGATGACTCCTGTACTGAGAGGATGCCATAGGCAACGTTTAGGGATCATTCAATAGGGATCACACCAGCAGGTGGGTGCACGGTGCACACAACATGCTTGTGCTGGTGTGCGTTGTGTACACGTAATGCTTTGTTAAAACTCCTTGCAATGTTTGATTTTTTTTGCCTTTTTTAAGCATTATTTAACTTACACTTCATTCAATTCTAAGCGTTATAGGACATTAGAACAAGCTGCGCACAAATACAACAAATCAGAATTTTTTTACCACAACAAGCCAGCGAGTCGCTGTAAAAGCAACAGAACATAAGGCAAATCGACCTTGTCTATACTGCCCAATATAGTCCGATTGGGCTAACTGAAAGCATCCATAAGTACGGTAGGTGGAATGCCAAATTTTTACTACATCTACAACAGTGTCAGATCTTAAGTTACATTACCTCTGTGGGCTGCTCTATGGGCTGCTGTATGACCAACTGGTTGTGATGTTGAAGTACAGTCTTTAAATAGTCTAACACTGTCTGGCAGGGCACTGCAAGAGACAGAGCAGTCACATTAGTAACAAGTAAGTACACAAAAATACAACAAACATCAAACAGATTTTTATCATCACTAACTACGTAAAAACAATTACACTTTAAAGCCCAAGTTTAATCAGAAATAAAAACAAAAATCAGCACAAGGGACATTACAGTAAGTAGGATGTGTCCCTTGTGCTGCTGTCTCCTCCTTCATTATCCTTGCCCTATCCCCACTGCCATAACCTCCTGGTGAAGTGGGGGTTAAAAGAGGGGGGGGGGCAATAGAGCTGTGACAGGCTCTCATCATGAGTGCCCGAATATGCCAGCCTTTTCCACCCTCTGTTCCATTCTGTGAGTGAAACAGGATCTAAGAATGGAGGACAGGTGGATGATTGAAAGGTTTGCCTCCTCCATTCACAGACCCTGTTTTATTCATAGAAGTAGATCAGCTCAGCTCCAATAACCCGCGCCACACTGGAAGATTACGGCGGCACTGGATCGATAGAAGATTTCAGCTAACAGAGAAGCCAGCAGCACAAGGGACACATCCTAATGACTGTAAGTAATGTCCCTTGTGCTGATTATTGTTTTTGATTTCTGACTAAACTTAGGTTTTAAATCAAACACCAATTAAAGCTAAACACTAGGCAGATGTATAAAGAAAAAAAAAAATCGAAATTTCTAAAATATTTATAAAAAAAATAAAAAAAATGTCAAACATAAGTTAGTACCAATAACTGAATTACAATTTATATCAGCTTTCTGCAATTCCTTATACAGCAGATTGGGAGAGGGAATGTCAGCACTAGGAACCAATCAGGGTATTCTGCTGTGCTCAGTGTTGTCAGTCTAACACTGTGACCATGGTTACAGGAGGGGAGAGCACATGATGAATCATCAGTTTGCTGTGGGGGTAATAACTTGAATCAAAGCTGTACTGTTACCTGAACTTGTGGTCCAGGACCTGGCGGTGCTGTTTGATAAGATGTCTAGATCCTTATACTATACACACATTGAACATTTAAAGCATTTGTTACCCCAACACTTCATATTCCTGATCTGTGCCAGCTGTACCACGTACTTGTATGAAAAAGTATCTTCTATTGTTATTCCAAATTAATAACTGAGAAGTTCATTTATTTAAGTTTGATAGCCCTATACAATGTTAAAACTTGTATTATTAACTTGTATTGTATCATTCTCAATAAATTATTTAAAAAAAAGGAAAAAGTATCTTGTTCTCTTTGTATTGCTTCCTTTATGTGAAATCCCTGGTGTTCCTGCCAGTCACCTTGCTTTCCCATTAAAAACTGACCACACTAAGCAGGAGAGCACACCTTGGTCAGTTCTCTAGCTATACTGGGACCTCAGTGTACTCTCCTCCAATGATCAGACTTGTCCTGACACGCCCCTGCATCACAGCCATTCACTGGCAAGCTCAGTGTGCTGCTTCTTCTCCCCCCCAGCTCTTATGCAGCTGAGAACAGAGGGAATGTGATCACTTAAAAAAAGGGGGGAAAAAAAGGTATTTATAATGTTTTTTTTAATATCTATACAAAAATGTTTTGCCTTTTATTTCTAATTTAAAATGAATGGGTTGTTTTACAAGATGATCGTTTACAATCACTTTAACACTATAGCGCCCATAACTGGCCTCTTTGCAGCTCTTTACAAATCACTTTCTCCTAAAGTGCAAGAGTTTTAAACAAAAGAATCCAAAAATTGCTGAATATCCATTTCCAATTACTCTGAATGGCTTTAAAGAGAATTTCCCTCTGTCTAAACCTTCCCTACAACACTATGATCACACCTTACATGTACCAGATTCTCTATAAAGGTCTGATTTCACATGATGTTATTGTACCCTTAATGTGATACTTTCCAGATGGCTAATGGCTGGAGATGGAGCACATGACGGAGGCCCCTCGTAAATCTGACCTTAGTGACACATTTCCAGAGGTTTATGAGAATTGGAGCCTTTCTGTGTAGCTACCAAGAGACTCACAAACAATATTAATAATTTATCAATAGCAATTATACAACAAGAAAATATGAAATTTTCTCCATGGCAAGTACACTTCAATTTAAAGACGCATCTACATTGAATATTTGGGCACAACATAAAACAAATGGACAACATTTAAAAAAGAACTTTGCTCTAATAAAAAAAATCAGAATATTGTTTAGAACAAGGCAATGATCAAATCACAAAATATGCCAATGAACATGTGTGACTCTGCTGGGGAACGATTATATGGCATGTAGTATCTGACACGCTGAAGAAGGTATCTGTCCTCGCTATACTGTCACTACACATCGGTACAGATTTTATAGAAGGGAAGTGGGGGATCCTATCAAAGCACTGTCACCAATACTGCATTCTGCAGCACATAGCATGCAGCATACAGAGTGCAGTAGCAAAAGTAAATTCTTCAAAAAACTGTTCTAGTAGTCATGTTGTAAAAGGTACACTTGGGAGGGCTCGCTGACAAGAACTCATTAAAAGGTAGGTACTGGAGCCAGGCTTATGCTAGCACTTAAAGCGGAGGTTCACACAAAAATTGAACCTCTGCTTTTTTTTGCACCCACTTCCGGGCATAGACTCTCATGGGAGTCTATGCCTCTTCCTGTCCTGCTGCACCGTCTGCTGGGACACACACATGCCCCAGAGACAGCGCGGACCATTCTCATTGCGCTGCCGCGACTCGCACATGCACAGTAGGGAACCGGGAAGTGAAGCTGCAAGGCTTCATTTCCTGATTCCCTTACCGAAGATGGCGACGGCAGCATCCGAGGACCGAGGGACGGTTCGGCCTCGGGTGTCGACATCGCTGGACCCTGTGACAGGTGAGTGTCCTTATTTTAAAAGTCAGCAGCTGCAGTATTTGTAGCTGCTGACTTTTAGAGAAAAAAAAAATTGCGGGATGCAGGCTGCATTTAACAGTATTTGCTAAAAGATTTACCATCCATTAAACATGATTTTTTCTACTAATGATACCTGTGTACACCTGACAAGTTTTTAGGGCTATGTTTGCCCAATTAAACATGGGTGTCACTATGCTCCAATACCTTTGGCACATGCCATGGGTCTCCTAGTGGGGGGCCCAGAGAGTCTAGTCACACCCAGCCAGCTTGTGACACTGTTGAATGTCAGCTCCACAGTGCCTGCATAGTTCTGACACCAATGTCACTCAGATAAGCCAAAGCCAGCAGCGTGGGGACAGAGCCTCTACTCTCTTGGGAAAATAAACACTGATGGCCACACAAGGGGGGAACTTTATTACTGAGCAGCAATGTAAGGTAGCACTTCACCTCTGCCCACCATTGGGCCCACCATTGTAAGGGGACACTGCACCACTGACAACCATTGTAAGGGGACACTGCACCACTGACAACCATTGTAAGGGGACACTGCACCACTGACCCCCAATGTAGGGAGATATTGCACCACTGAAAGCACCAACGGAAAGGTGTACTTTAGCACTGACAACCAATTTAAGGGGACACTGCATCACTGACCACCAATTTAAGTGGGTATTGCACTATTGAGCACTAATGTAAGGAGACACTACACTGCTGACCCCCAATATAAGGAGACATTGCACCAATGTAAGGAGACACTGCACCATTGACTACCAACGTAAAAGAGTACTTCAGCACTGACCACCAAAGTAGGGAGACATTGCACCACTCACCACCAATGAAAGGAGACCCTGCACCACCGACTATCAACGTAAAGAGTACTTTAACGCTGATGACCAATATATGTGGGAACTTCATCACCGATGGAAAGAACCACTGACCACCATTATAAGGGGAAACGTCTCTGCTGACTACCAGTATTAGGGGGCACTCTACTATCAAACAATGGAAAAAAGTGCTACACTGACATAACCTGATATACCATCAACATAACAAGATGGTTCTATACTTAACAATTTAAAGGGATACTTCTTCCCTAACACCAGTGTAAATAGACACCTCCATGTTTGCCAGTGAATGGGACACTGACAACTCTGCACAGTGCACATCTCAGACATCGTACTCGTCAATGCTGCAAGCTGCGATGTACATTACATACTCTTGACTGCTCAAAATATTCATCATTGTTTTGGGATAGAGTATGGAATTAATACATTCCAATATATCAGAAAAATCTACTACACAATGTCATGGTGTCTGTCTGTGATGTAAAATGCAAAGGAGGCTGGGTCATACAAGAGCATACCAGCAATTGCTCAAAAATAAAGAAATTCTGTGGTATGAAATGGGCCAATGAAGCACAACGTCCCCTAAATATGTATCCCTGTGCCTTTTCTGCGGAGTGGGCTCCCTCCAGGCACACTTGCCCTTAATTTATTTACTGTTATGCATCCTCCAAATTGGAGACTCAAAAATATAGATTTAGAACCGTAGTACATAGAGGAGCCTTGACGTAGGCACTGCGGCTTCCACATGTTTGCAAACGTGTGTAACTAAAACCTCTGTTTTTAATGTGAATTGTTAGACAGGGTCAGTTTGTTTTTTTCAATATAGCTGGTAAGTGTGCTGGGGAATTTTTGTTATGTACACTACCTGTCCGTGTGCATTTTACTGCAAGTCTGGTTATATATTGGGGGTGGTTGCAATCCTTTTGTATAGCTTGTTCGTTGGATTTGGTGTGGGGACACATTGGATGCTTTCAGTTGCCATTGTGCTCTTGCTGGACATCCATTGTGTCCCTGTGTTTAAAGAGGACTGGGCTCCCTCCAAGCAAGCCTGCTCATAATTTATCCACTGCTATATGTGCTCCAACTTGGAGACTCTCCAAAGTATATAGAGTTGGAATCACAGTGCACAGAGGAACCTTGAGGTAGGCACTGCGGCTTCCACATATATTTGCAAATGTGTGCAGCTAAAACCTCTGTTTTACCATGACTTGTGAGACCAGGTCAATGTGTTTGTGTTTTTGCAGGTTAGGTGGTAAGTGTGCTGGGATTTATTTGTCGATTTGTGATATCCCCTATATCACAGGTGTCAAACACAAGGCCCGCGGGCCGAATCCGGCCCTCCAGGCCATTTCATGTGGCCCTCGCACCTCTCCTGCAGCTGCAGGAGAGCTCCAGCCCTCCTCTGGTCCTCCTCCAGACCCCTACTTTCTGCTTTCAAGCAATGCATCCAGCTTCTTCCCAGCAGCAGCATAAGGAAAGGGGGTGCACTGTGATGTTAGGGAGAGTAGGGGACTCAACTTCTGATCGTGGGGTGGCTCTTGACATGTAATGTAAGGGAGGGGGATACGCTGGACATCTAATCTTACAGATACAACCGACCCTTTTGAGGACAATCATAATGCTGATGCGGCCCACAATGAAATTGAGTTTGACACCTCTGCCCTATATTTACACACACTGAAGCAGTTTGGTGTAAATGAATGGACCAAATATTGCCTAACTACTGCACAGACCGGATAAGCAGCTACAGAAAATGTTTGGTTGAGATTTTTTTCTGCCTGTGACCTACAATAGGGAGATTTTGCCCCACTTATTACATACCGTATTTATCGGCGTATAACACGCACTTTTCCCCCCTTAAAATCGGGGTAAAGTCGGGGGTGCGTGTTATACGCCGATACCCCCCAAAAAAATGACAAAAAAGGCAAGCGCCGCTGAAAAATAGCGAGCCCTGCCGAAAAAACCCGAAGCGCGGCCGAAAAAGAACGTAGCGCCCCCGGAAAAAGCCGAGCAGACTCTGCTCTGCTCGTAGTCCCGCCTCCCTGCGCTCGCTCCGGAAACAGCAGGGAGGCGGGACCGCGAGCTTAGCCGTCCGAGTCGGCTCGGCTTTTTCCGGGGGCGCTTCGTTCTTTTTCGCCCGTGCTTCGGGTTTTTTCGGCGGCGCACGCGACAGCGTCTCGGCGGCGGGAAATTTAAACCAGGAAATGAATGAAAATGACGCTGGCAAGCTACAATGGCACTGGGCAAGGCTGCAATGACGCTGGGCAAGGCTGCAATGACGCTGGGCAAGGCTGCAAATGACGCTGGGCAAGGCTGCAAATGACGCTGGGCAAGGCTGCAATGACGCTGGGCAAGCTACAGTGACGCTGGGCAAGGCTGCAATGACGCTGGGCAAGGCTGCAATGACGCTGGGCAAGGCTGCAATGACGCTGGGCAAGCTACAGTGACGCTGGGCAAGGCTGCAATGACGCTCGGCAAGGCTGCAATGACGCTGGGCAAGCTGCAATGATGCTGGGCAAGCTGCAAATGACGCTTAAATGCAAGTTGTTTTTTTTTCCCTAAACTTCCCTCCTAAAACTTTTTTTCCTTAAAATGCCCTCCTAAACTTGGGGTGCGTGTTATACGCCGGTGCGTGTTATACGCCGATAAATACGGTAGTTGGTGAGGTTGAAAAAAAAGACACAAGTCCATCCAGTCCAACCTTTGTGTGCTTATATGTTAATAGTACATTGTATACCCTTCTGTATGTTGTGGTCATTCAGGTACCTATCTAATCGTTTTTTTGAAATTATCGATGCCCCCCCGCTGATACCACTGCTTGTGGAAGAGAATTCCACATCCTTACCGCTCTTACAGTAAAGGACCCTCTACGCAGTTTAAGGTTAAACCGCTTCTCTTCTTATTTTAGTGAATGCCCGCCTGTCTTTTTAAATTCCCTTTCAATTAAATTTTTTTTCCCTATGCTAGGTTCACTGTACGGTATTTGTACATGGGTATCATATCCCCTCTCAAGCATCTCCTCTCCAGAGAATAAGTTCAATGCTTGTAGTCTTTCCCCATAGCTGAGATCCTCCAGTCCCTTAATTAGCTTTGTTGCCCTTCTCTGGACTCTCTCCAATTCCAGCACATCCCTCCTGAGGACTGGTGCCCAGAACTGGACAGCATACTCCAGGTGAGCGGCTGGACCAGAGTCTTGTAGAGCGGGAGAATTATCATTTTATCTCTGGAGTTAATCCCCTTTTTAACCGCTTGCTGACCAGCCGCCGCCATTATACTGCGACAGGTCAGCAAGTTCCCACGAGCTGTCGTATCGGTACGTCGGCTCCTTTAAGCGGATAGCAGGCACGCGCCTGCTGCACTGTGGGGGTGCCGATGCTCGTGGCCGGCGGTTTGCGATGATCACCGGCCACACGCGATTGCAGGCACGAGAGGCAGAACAGGGATGTGTGTGTGTAAACACACACATCCCTGTCCTGTGAGGAGAGGCAGATCGTGAGTTCCTACTAGCTAGAAACCACGATCTGTCATCTCCTATAGTCAGTCCCCTCCCCCCACATTTATAACACACACTAGGGAACACAGTTAACCCCTTTTTAACAGTTAACACAGTAATCAGTGCCTTTTTATAGCACTGATCGCTGTATAATTCCCAAAAATGTGTCAAAAGTGTCCAATCTGTCCGCCATAATGTTGGAGTACTGATAAAAATTGCAGATCGCCACCATTACTAGTAATAATAATAATAATGATAATAATAATAATAATAATAATAAAAATGCCAATGACAATATTTTGTAGACATTATAACTTTTGCGCAAACCAATCAATATAACCTTATTGCGATTTTTATTACCAAAAATATGTAGATGAATACATATCGACCTAAACAGAGTTTTTTTTTATAGCAAAAAGTACAAAATATTGTGATTTTTTTTAATTGTCGTTTTTTTTTTGTTTATACCGCAGAGATGATCAAATAACACCAAAAGAAAGCTCTATTTGTGGGAAAAAAAGGACGCCAATTTTGTTTGGGTGCAGTGTCGCATGACCACACAATTGTCAGTCAAAGTGGCGTAGTGCCGTATCGCAAAACTAGCGCCTGGGATTTGTCGAGCCCTGGGTTAAGAGCACTAAAGGGTTTTATTTACTAAAGCTGGAGAGTGCAAAATTGGGCTCACTTCTGCATAGAAACCAATCAGCTTCTAACCTCAGCTTGTTCAATTAACCACTTCAATACAGGGCACTTTCCCCCCTTCCTGCTTAAGCCAATTTTCAGCTTTCAGCGCTGTCGCTGTTTAAATGACAATTGCAAAGTCATGCTACACTGTACCCAAACAAAATTTTTAACATTTTCTTCCCACAATTAAAAAAATGACCGAAAATTTTTAAAAAAAAAAAAAGTTTCTCTTCGTTTCTGTTATAAAATTTTGTAAATAAGTATGTTTTCTCCTTCACTGATGGGCACTGATGAGGCTGCACTTCCGGGCACTGATAAGGTGGCACTGATGAGCATGGATGAGGTGGCACTGATAAGGTGGCACTAATGAGCATGGATGAGGTGGCACTGATAAGGTGGCACTGATGATGGGCACTTATATGCGACACTGATGGGCACTGATAGGCAGCACTGATAGGTGGCACTGATATGCAGCACTGATGGGCACTCATAGGCGGCACAGATAGGCACTCATAGGTGGCACAGATGGGTACTTACGGGTGGCACTGATGGGCACTCATAGGTGGACACTAATGGTTACTGATGAGTGGCACGGATTGACACTGATAGATGGCACTGATTGGCATCACTGATCAGGAGGCACTAGCAGGTATAGCTGGTGGGCACTGATTGGCATGATGTGTGGGTACACATTGGCATCATGTGTAGGCACACATTGCCACTCATGTCCACCAGGGATGCCATACCTGGTGGTCACCAGTGGTGGCCATCCCTGGTGGTCCTGGGTGGGCGAATCCGAGGGGGGGCTGCGCTGATAAACAATCAGCGCAGATCCTAGAGTTGCCACCTCATCCCTTTAAACCCGAACAACTTTGAATTACACAGCTGAGGCTAATTAAATGCAGATAAGGCACCAAGTGAGTTTAATTACCACCTTAATCAGCCACAGCACCTGTGTAATTAATATGTGTTCGGGTTTAAAGGGATGAGGTGGCAACCCTAGCAGACCCCCAGCCGATCGGCTCTCCTCTACTCGCGTCTGTCAGATGAGTGAGGAAAAGCCGATAGAGGTCTCTTCCTGTTTACATAGTGATCAGCTGTGATTGGACACGGCTGATCACGTGGTAAAGAGTCTCTGTCAGACTCTTTACCTAAATCAGAGTTGCGGTGTGTCAGACTGACATGGCGCAACAACGATCGCAGCGATGCCCGCCCCCTGGGGCTTGTTATCCTGACCACGTCATATGACGTCTGGTCAGGATAACACAACCACTTTGCCAATGTAATTTTGCTATATGGCGGCAGCAAGTGGTTAAGCTTTGTCAATAAAAATTGGAAGCTGATTGGCTTCTATACAGAAGTGAGCTTGATTTTGCACTTTCCAGTTTTAGTAAATAAACCCCTAAGTTTAATTTCTGTCTTCTGCTTCATTCATTCCTGACACCAAGAGAAAAAAAGATGACAGGGGAGGGACCTCCAGCTGATTGACAGCCTCAGCACTGTTCCTGTGTGCTGTGTGGAGGGGGGTGATTCTTCCCTCCAATCAGCTCTCAGAGCTCTCCTCACCGAGCTCTGTAGTGTGTAACTTCAGCTCTTTGCCCCTATTTTTCTGACAGTTTAGACAAGCTTTATGAATTCTGGACTTTGCATGGATGTAGGGAAGGGTGAACTGTTAATAAACAGGTACAACTTATGTAGGAAGATTTGTTTCATGTCTGTGTATCACCCAGTCACTTCACTGGGTATATGTAGGGGTTTACAACCATTTCAAAGCAGTTTCTCTGCACTGTGAATGGACTATTTGGCAGTCAAACAGTTACAGAATCTGTATGCAGCATTAATCGTGTTACATACAATAGCACTAAGGCATAATATGATTTTCACTTTCATGGAACAGATTCTGATTTGTTGCACAAATACCAGAATAGCTGTGTGATATTTGAAATGAGACAGTTCTTTTGAGCACAACCTTGATCAGACATTGTAGATCATCAAAATGCAACTGTATATTGTTATTTGCTGAAATTACAGCCCTCGGTTGATGTGCCCTACTTTTCCCTGGTGACATGATAAATTTCTGCTGCTTTATGCATGTGACGATCAATAGAGCATTGCAGTGTTATCAGAGGACAATATAAAACCTGCAATATTCCGCTGATCTGTTTTTTCAGCGTACGGTTTTGATCTGCATCTCAAGGCGCAATAAAAATGAAAATCTATAGGTAACAGAAAAATAATCATACCAGACATCAGATCAAGGGAATTATTCAACAAGGGCAGTTCACAAATGTAAATGCTGGGCCAAAATAAAACAATATGGATTGTAGCATTCTAGAATGACATCATGTGATCAATACATAAAACATTTCAATGGCTCCCTTTACTTCCTTATTTTTATGGTAATCGATATTTTGAGTTATTATTATATATTTTGTTGAAAGTACACTTTAACATTTTCACTTGCTTTTATATTTTATATACAGATTTGTAGCGTGTCCCCTATCTTTAAACTAGACGGTATAGTATAATAAATGCTGAATGACGTATGAGACTGCAAGATAAGCAAACAGCATACTGTTTTCAAGCAGGCTTCCACTGAGATGAACAGTAAAGCACAATCACTATATAAATATAATGGGTGAATAATTAGCATCTTCAAATCAAACATTTTAACACAAATTGTTAGCGCTGACAACAAACCTCAGATGGCAATTGGTTGTCAATGCACCTCCCAGTCCTCAATGTTTCACGTGAAAGAATGTTCTATAAATATGCATGCTGGCTTCAGGAAAATGTATGACGTTCGACTTATAGAGGTGAGGGCTTGTGCTTGGCTGCCAACTTACCTCGGGGGAGAACAGTAACCTGTTCCAAAAATGATCAGCTGAGGATGTTGTCTGAGGTTGAGGGGGGTTACAGGTGTAAAATTATTACCGGTTATGTCTGTAGTTAAAAACAAATGGTCACTGCCCTCGCCTATAACTGGCCTTTGCCGCAAGGAGCACATGGAAGGACAATGCATGCAAAACAAAACCAGAGAAATTCCCAGCTCAACTTACCGACCAGTCTGCAACCAAACCAAATTATCCTGTCTAATGCCGCGTACACACGGACGGAATTCTCGTCGGAAAAAGCTCTGATGGTTTTCCCGTCGGAATTCCGACGGAATTTCACTCAAACTGTCTTGCCTACACACGGTCACACCAAATTCCGACGGTCAATAACACCACGGCATACAACACGTTCGACTGCACTATAAAAGGGAAGTTTAATGCTTCTGAGCATGCGTCAAATTGTTTCCGAGCATGCGTCGGAATTTTGCGTGTCGGAATTGCATACATACGATTGGAAAATCCGATAGAAAGGTTTTCCGTCAGAAAAATTAAGAACAGGTTCTCAATCCAAAGTTCGTTAGAAATTCCGACCGAAAAAGACAGATGGGCATACACACGGTCGGAAAATTTGATGAGAAGCTTCCATCGGACTGTTTCCATCGGAAATTCCGACCGTGTGTACACGGCATTACAGTATGCGTTAAAGTGGTTGTATAGTCATAAAATTGACTTTTACCTACAGGTAAGCCTATAATGAGGCTTACATGTAGGTAAAAAAAAATATCTCCTAAACCTGTACGGTTTAGGAGATATTCCCCGTGCAATGCGCCACTGACTGCAGCGGCGCATGCGCATGGGGGATTCTCGGCTGAAAGGCCGGCAGAATCCGAACCTTGCCGGGAAGAAGTCTCCCGTGCGCCACTCACAGCGCTGGAGTCACGATACCCGGAAGACACGCCGAGGCAACATGTCAGCTACCTCGGTGTGGACCAGGTGAGTTACCGACGCCTCGTTCTAAGGTAAGTATTTCATAATGAGCTAGTATGCGGTGCATACTAGCTCATTATGCCTTTTCCCTTACAGGTGTGTTAAAAAAAGTTTCAGCGGGTTTACTACAGGAGTTTAGTCTGCACACATTTGCAAATACATGCGTAAGCTAATGAACCCCGTTGAGGCACCCCAGTATTTTCTGTAGTCCACTCCTAACTCTAAATTGTGAGAACCTCCACAGTGGCAGCACATGCATTAAAATAGATAGGCAGAGGGTAGGATAGGGATGTGTGCAGACTAAACCCCTGTTTTTTTATGCCCTGTACACACGACCGGTTTTGCCGTCTGAATAAACTCGGAAGGTTTTTCCGACGGAATTCCGCTCAAGCTGTCTTGCATACACATGGTCACACCAAATTCCGACTGTCAAGAACGCAGTGACGTACAATACTACGACGAGCCGAGAAAAATTAAGTTCAATAGCTTCCGAGCATGTGTCGACTTGATTCCAAGCATGTGTGGTTTTTGGTGCGTCGGAAAAGCATACAGACGAGCGGATTTTCCGATAGAAATTTTTTCCATCGGAAAAATATAGAACATGTTCTCTAAGTCCATCGGAATTTTCGATGGAAAAAGTCCGATGGGGAATACACACGGTCGGAATATACGATGAAAAGCTCCCGTCTGAGTTTTTCCGACCGCGTGTACAGGGCATAAGACATACTGTTAGAGAGGATAATTTGGTTGGTTGCAGGCTGGTCAGTAAGGCCCCTTTCACACTGGGGTGGGGAGCCGCGGTGACGGTAAAGCAGCGATATATTTAGCGCTGCTTTACCTTCATTTTAACTGCGGTATTCGGCCGCTCGCGGTGCGGTTTTACCCCCCGCGAGCAGCCGAAAAAGGGTTAAAGACCCCCGCAGAGCGCCGCCGTAGCGGCGCTTTGTGGCGGTATTGCCGCGGTTTTTACCGCGGTTTCCCATTCAAATCAATGGGAAGGAGCAGTATAGGAGTGGTGAACACACCGCTCCTATAGCGCTCCAAAGATGCTGCTAGCAGGACTTTTTTTGCCGTCCTGCTAGCGCACCGCTCCAGTGTGAAAGCCCGCCGGCTTTCACACTGGAGTTAAAGGGCCGGATTTTTTCAGGCGGTATACAGGCGCTATTTTTAGCGCTGTACCGCCTGAAAAACGCCCCAATGTGAAAGGGGCCTTAGTTGAGCAGGGAATTTCTCTGGTTTTGTATTGTCGTATGTCTGCAGTTACCTTAAAGTGATTGTAAAGGCTCATTTAAAAAAATGTATAAAAATATGCAATGAAATATTGAACCCTGTGGACTAAGACTGGGATGCCATTAAAGTTCATGTGCGTGTAAAGGCAGGCACCCCAATACTTTTGTAATATACTGTATATGTGCCTTGCTCAGATTTCATGACTGAGCTTTACAACCATTTTAAGGTCTCTAATAAGACCTTAGACTAAAAGCATCTCAGGAGTAGTAATGGGCATGGATCAAAGTTCTCTGTAAAACTTTGAGCAATATGTAAATGCTATGTAAATAAAATAACAAACTAGTCTAAAGGAAACAATGCAGTCCCCTGGGTGGCCCCACACCATAGTCAAAAACGCAATAAAACTAAAAAAACTAAACAGCAAAGAATTGGATCTCCAACTAATTCTGGTCACATATTGTACAGATACATCATGGAAGATTGATGTCATCAGACTTCCTACCTATTAATATGTCAATCCCTGGACTGGTACTTTGGCGATACTGTGAGGCAAATCATAGGATTTACATGGTTTATGTTTAGACCTTAGGTGCACTTGAATTCGGCTTTTTAAAGGCCGAAGATTGTCAGGAATCAGGATAACAGGTGAGATTACCTGGTATGCTTTCCAACTTCCTTCTTAGTTCCTCGTTCTCCTGCTGTAGACAGATGACCTCTTGTTCCAGTTCCTGGCACCTGGGACAGTAGCCTTCTTCGTCCTCATCGTCGTCCTCCTCCTCGGGAAGAGTGGAGGATGATGGGTGGCCATGTGATTCAGAGGTTGCTGGTGATGCCCACCCACCCATTGTATGCACTGGAGACGATGAAAGAACATCCATGTCGGTCATGTGACCATAATCACTGGTGGATGAGATATTCCGAACTGGGAAACTGCTGGCCAGAAGGTAGTTTTGAAGGGAATCAGTGAACACCCTCAGGAATGCAGAGGTTTGTTGTTTTTTGTGAATGTACTGCATTTCTACGTCAGGTTTGTCCGATGGTTGACTGTGAAAGGCCTTATTAAGCTGGCACTGGTCTGACCTTTCACTATAACTGTTATTTTCCTGTTTCACACAAGACAAGGCTGGGGAATGCTTTGAGTCCAATAGCTTCCCCCCACAGTTCAACAGGTTTAGCACTCGGCTACACTGCTGGGCAAAGGCATCGAGAATCATCCGGCTTTCTGAAAAGAGAAAATAAAAATAGTAACGAAAAGACAACCATGGCATCAGGGAAAAAAAAAAAAAAGCCCCTGCAATAGGTTCATTTCTTCATTAACTGCCAGAATTAGCCGTCATTCAGTTTGATTAGAAACACATGCTTTCACTGCAATGTAAAGTTAATTGCTTATGTTCTTATTGATTTGCATAATTAACAATGACAAGTATTAATAGCAAGAAAATGTAAATGTACTCACTATTTACTGCTCCCTTCACAAAGCTTATTTCAGATCCTTCACGTTTAAATAATGGATTTATTACAAAAAATAAAAATAAAATTCTTTTAGCAGTAGTAGCTGAATACTGTAGACAAGCATGTGAATAATTAATGAATGAAGAAGCAAGCTGAAAAGAAAATAATTCAGAAGCTAAGGAGACAATTTATTAAAAGATGCAATCTGTGCTGCATTGGGGTATATAGGAGCCATCATTACATTTGATTAGAAGGATACACCAGAGCCCTTCAAACAATATACCGTATATACTAGAGTATAAGCCGACCCGAATATAAGCCGAGGCACCTAATTTTACCACAAAAAAATGGGAAAACTTATTGACTTGAGTATAAGCCTAGGGTGAGAACTGTGCAGCTACTGTAAGTGGAAAATAGGGTCAACAATGCCCATTTGCAGCCTCACTGTGCCCATTTGCAGCAATAGGTCCCCCGAACTTCAAACTCGGTAGTTAAGGGTTCCTGGATGCCCCTTAGCTGCAGTCAAAATGTGGGTCCCGAAATAACATTGCTGCAGATGGACACAGTTGACCAACTTTGGGGCCCTGTATCTCAGATTTGGTGTGCAAACCCAGTGAAACTAGCACTACAACATATCCATATGCTGGGGTTCCTAGCACCAAGATACGGGGCCCCAAATTTGGTTTGGAAAATGTCATTCTCTGCTTCAGAAAAGTGCTTGATTCGAGTATAAGCCTAGGGGGGCATTTTCAGCACAAAAAAAAAGGTGCTGAAAAACTCGGCTTATACTCGAGTATATATGGTATATTGTGCAAAGTGTGTTTTTAAAAAAAATAATAGAAATGCACAAGATTCCAATCTAGGAACATACTATAATCTTAATACACAGGAATGTAATAACATATTATGTTGTAGGTTTCTCTAATGCCGCGTACACACATTCAAACATTCCAACAACAAAATCCCATGTTTTTTTTTCCCGACGGATGTTGGCTCAAACTTGTCTTGCATACACACGGTCGAACAAAGTTGGTCGGAAATTCCGAACGTCAAGAATGCGGTGAAGTACGACGAGCCGAGAAAAATGTTCAATAGCCAGTGCTGCTCTTCTGCTTGATTCCGAGCATGCATGGCACTTTGTGGGTCGGAATTGTCTACACACTATCGGAATTCACGCAAATGGATTTTGTTGTCGGAAAATTTGAGAACCAGATCTCAAATTTTGTGCGACGGAAATTCCGATGGAAACTGTCCGATGGAGCCTACACACGGTCGTAATTTCCGACAACAAGCTCCATGCTGCACATTTGCCGTCGGAAAATCCGACTGTGTGTACGTGGCATTACTGGTAAGGCCCACCACTGCACTTTCTGGAAAGGTGAACGGCCAGGAGAACTTGTGCTTGGTACTCTGTGTCAACTGGGTGAATGGGAAATGCAGTGAATGCATCCATCTGACTGGATTGGTGGTTGGAATTGCATTGGAACAAAAGGGACTAAGTATAACCAAGCTCCTGTCCTACCACCACAAATCCTGACCTTTACAAATGTTCAACTTGAGGAAAGTTTAAATGGATGCACACAGCCCCAGCTCGGAGCAAGAAAGTATGAGAGTAAAGGATTTAATACCATGTTGAATGCCTAACTAGAAGACAGTAAAAATAGGTTTACTCTTGCAAGGTTAAAAACCCACTGAAGAATAGGCTTATTTTATCCAGAAATTCTCATGAACACATTTAGTCTTTCCTAAACAGAGCTTCTCAAACATATCCTCAGGCTTTAGCGACAGTGGATGCTTTGCTGGTTTTCACAGTGACTAACATGCTCCTGAGAGGAAATCCAAAACATCTGAACTGGTGGGGAAGCCTGAGGTCAGGCTTTAGAACTAATGTCCTATAGTTTATGTGTAAATTTCCCATCATGCCTGAGGTCATTGTAGCCGTAATAAGCCTAGTACACATGGGCCGAATGTTGGGTGGCATCTGCCGGTTCAAAAAAAAAACGTCCGGCATTCGGCCCGTGTGTACTGGAGTCGGTCCGACAGAAGCCAGGGGTTCAGCCTGCTTCTGTCAAAGGGGCATGACCGAAAAAGGTCTTTTGATCGGCTCCTGATCAGCGCTCTTAGCCAATGGCTGAGATCGCTAACCGGAGTGTTTTGGTGGGGGGCCGTCTCCTTGTCAGAACACAATAGAACAGCAGGGGAGATCGCTGTACTAACGTTGGATAGTTAGTACAGTGGCTCCCCCTGAGCTGTCTCATTTTTTTCATTCATCCCTGCTGGGGTAGTAATGTGTACTAAGCTTTAGTGTACTTGCAACAAAGATAATTGAGTACTGTCCATGATTCTTTTTATTTAAACAAACACTCAAATTTTCAGGGAAAGCTTTTGGGGTGTACCCTCTTTCTCGATACCACTGTATAACTGGTCATAGGTGGATTGTTTTTTTTACATTCAATAGCAATTCCCTCTATCCACACAATGGGGATGGATAGAGGAATCCTTCCTGTTGAGACAGAGGGGTTGATTTACTAAAAGAAAATAGACTGTGCACTTTGCAAAGTATACAGTAGTTGCACTCTGCAAGTTCAGTTGCTCCAGAGCTTAGTAAAGGTTCACTTTGCAAAGAGTACCCAATCACATGCAAGGAAAATAAAAAAAAACTCAATTTTTGCTTTCACATGATTGGATGATGGAAGTCAGCAGATCTTCTGCTCATTTACTAACAACTGCACTTGCAGAGTGCAACTGCCCTTTAAAAAGTGTGCAGTCTATTTGTAAATCAACCCCATTGTCCTCTGACAGCAGGGATTTTCCGCTGTCAGTTTACACCAGGGGTCTCAAACTGGCGGCCCTCCAGCCGTTGCGAAACTACAAGTCCCATGAGGCATTGCAAGGCTGACAGTAACAAGCATGACTCCCACAGGCAAAGGCATGATGGGGCTTGTAGGTTCACAACAGCTGTAGGGCTGCCAGTTTGAGACCCCTGGTTTACACTAATCAGCGGTTGCAGCCGAGCGGCGCCATTGGCTCCCGCTGCTGTCAAAGTCCGCTAGCCAATCAGGGGAGAGAGGGGTTGGGGCTCCATATGTAAATGGACACACGGAGCTGTGACTCTGTTCGGCTGCCCCCATAGCAAGCTGCTTGCTGTGGGGGCACTGATCAGGAGGGAGGGGCCAGAAGCAGCAAAGAGGGACCAGAGAAGAGGAGGATCCTGGCTGCTCTGTGCAAATCCACTGCAACAGAGCAGGTAAGTATAACATGTTTGTTATTTTTATAGGAAAAAAAGCTAGCCTTTACAATCACTAATTGAAGCTTAGACAAAAAAAAAAAAAAAAAACACAACCTAGAAGCTGATTGGTTTCTATGCACAGCTGCACCAGATTTTGCACTCTCCAATTTTAGTAAATTAACCCCATTGATTGAAATTACACTGGCGTAACGTAGTGCCTTTGAATGAAGGACACCCACATAGGTATACCTATGTATGGTTTACTGATTAATATCTGTGTACCCCGGATCACAGAGCAATTAATAGCAAAGTGACAGCAAAGAGAAATAAACAGGAGGTTTTATACATCTTCTACATATCCAGAGGAAAAGAGAACTCCGGAATATTCTAAGATAACATTGATATTTGGCACCTACATATGAATTTGACCTTGTATAGTGGCCAGACATGTATCAAGTGATATTAAAAATAACATAAAATAATAGCTAAAACCAAAAGGCCTACAGCCGGATATGATCTCGCTCCCACATGTCTAAAATAATAGCCATGACCATGAACCTAGATCCTAACATCCTCTCTCCCACATGTCTAGTGAGCAACAGAACTCGCACACAACACAACACAACAATATATAACATACTTCACATGTAGTTCAACACATCATGCCATAATAACTTTAGACTTCCTTTTGTTTCTTAACTCTAGTCCCTGCTGAACCGGCGGAATTTCGATCCATCCATAGCCTTTTTGGAAGACATTTTAGTTCTTAAAGGGCTCATTCACACGCGTTCCTTGCGCGTTTTCTGCAGCGCGTTCAAAACGCACTGGGTGTGCGATCTGCTTGCGGGTGTCATGCGTGTGAGTGATGCTTAGTCTATTAGGAATGTCTGCTCCCCACCACAACAGAAGAAGAAAGCTCTGGGTGGGGGGGGGGGGGGGCTTAAGGTGTTTATTCTCAATGGCGTTTAAGCTGACAAAGTAAAAAATTGACGGTCCAGGATCAGGCAAGACGATCTCCGCTCATATGCCTGGACCGGCACCCAGCTCAGCCTCTCAGTGAGCTGCTGAGAAAGCAGCTCCCGCCCCCTCCACAGCCCCGCGCTCCTGTGAGTGACAGCCACCATCTCTCTGCTCTGAGCTGTTAGAACTGAGCAATCGGCGCTGTCTGATCGCTCAGTTCTCAGTGTTAGTGCCGGCCCGATGCTGCATCGCCCTAGGTAAGTACGATTTAAAAAATAAATAAATGGATTCCTATACATCTATTTTAACCTCCCTGGCGGTATTCCCGAGTCTGGCTCGGGGTGGAATTTCAGTACCATTAGCGGTAACCCTGAGCCAGAATCAGGACTGCATTGCAGGATACAGGGAGAGTTACTTACCTTGTCCCCTGGATCCTACGATGTCTCCGCGCTGTGTGTGCGAGCTGTCTCCACTCGATTCACACAGTGCCCGAGTGCCGCTAAGCTCCTTTTCCTGGGACGTTGCGACGCACGGGAGCGGAGATCGGCGCTATATTCAAAAAAGTAAAAAACACACATTACATATACAGTACTGTAATCGTACAGATTACAGTACTGTATAAAAAAATGACACATCCCCTTTGTCCCTAGTGGTCTGTCCAGTGCCCTGCATGTAGTTTTATATTATAAATACAGTTTTTTTCTGCCTGGAAACTGGAGATTGTCCATAGCAACCAAAAAGTGTCCCTTTATGTCAAAAGTGGTTTTAGACCAGCTAGAAAACAGCGATAATAAATTTGAATCACTTGCAGAATTGAGCGATAGTGATTTGTGGGGAATTTCATCATCAAACACCAAATCTAATGACAGCGACAACTCTACAACTGAGCAAATTTCATTTTTTTTGATTTGATTACATTATTGAATAATTTTTATAGTTATTATTTATTATATTATAATTTATGATTTTGTGTTTCAAACTTTATCATACCTGGGATGTCTTCTAGACTCAGACAGACAGACTTAAGTGAGTTATTCCTAAGAATTGCATGCCTACAATATAAAACGCCAAATTTCCATGCAAAATAACTGTACCGCTTTCAGCACCTAAAATCAGAAATAATCATACCGCCAGGGAGGTTAAACACTTTGTACTACTGCCTCCTTTTAAAACAAATTTGTTGTTTTTTTATCCTGATTACATGGACCCCCAACACAGGTCATTTTTAGTATACATAGCATTTATATTTAATTGTGTAATGAGTAGGCTAATTTCAGCTTTTAAATCAGTATGCCAAATACAATGTTTTTGGCTAACAGAAAAATAAATCTATTGACTTGTACAAATGAATAAAATGTCAATTCCAGGTATTAAATTAATTATACTATGAGCGTAAAGAATTCATTATGCAATCAATTTGTTGAAAAAAAAATGTATGTAAGTTTAAAATGAAAGGATAAAATAATTAAAATAAGTTGATCCATAAAATTGCCAATAAACTGACCTATAACCTTATAAGTAATTGGCTCTAACCTGGTGACTGTCAGTCATTGCTCTCTGCTCTGCCCCCTCCTCGCTCACTGAAGTGCTGGGCTGTGGAGGGGCAGGAGCAGCCGGCTTAGGCTCTCAGTGGCCTGCTGAGTGGCTGAGCCGAGTGCCAGTCCAGGCATGTGGGCGGATCCCGATTTCATTGTCGTGATCTTGCCCGAGCCTGGACCGGCTCTGTGACCTCAGTAGACCGCAGACTTTAGCCCGCTGTCTGCTGAAAACGGGTCACAGGAGTGCAAAACGAACTACACTCCTGTGATCCATAGAAGTAGTACAGCCAAACAAGCTTTGGCTGTACTTCTCCTTTAAGCCTATTAGTGTGTACTTGTTGTGAAGGGGGCTGACTCTGTTGTAACAGGGACTGAGACTGACATCAACAGAGGTAGACTCTAATGTGAAAGGGAGAACACTGACATGACAGAGGCTGGCTCTAATGTGATGGGGGGATTCTGATGTGAAGGGGGGCTCTAATGTGATGGGGGGATTCTGATGTGAAGGGGGGCTCTAATGTGATGGGGGGATTCTGATGTGAAGGGGGGCTCTAATGTGATGGGGGGATTCTGATGTGAAGGGGGGCTCTAATGTGATGGGGGGATTCTGATGTGAAGGGGGGCTCTAATGTGATGGGGGGATTCTGATGTGAAGGGGGGTTCTAATGTGATGGGGAAAACTCTTGACGGAGATAATAAAATGAAGGTGTGTTGATAGTATGCCCCGTGACTTTTTTTTACTGCACCCCCAGATCAGACAGGCTAGATCCGGCCCTATCTCCAGGCATGGGAAACTGTACCAGAGAATGCCATATATACAGATGGCAGACATCTAGGGGGGGATTAGCAGTGATGAAGTATATAAAATGGGTCCTGTCTTGTTCATTCCTCTCCATCTTCTGCCAGTTACCATTGTGTTTCTGAGCCTGGTACTGTAATCAAACAACCCCGCCATATGAGCATTACATCTCTTATTTACGCTGCATAGAGTGTACGTGTGACATCAGTTTAAATATGTTTATCTCAGGGGTGCATTGTATATATTCTATGGAAAAGCATTTGTATGTAAATCTGTCAGATGTGGCGTGAAGAGGTAATTGCTTTTTGTTGTGCATGAATTTCTTTGTACTCGGCACTGAAAATCATGCAATGTACATATAAATGAAACCACGGCTTTCCCTTTGATATGTTTTTCAAACAGAAGATAAAAGGTGGTCCTTAATTCAAGGTACGGTACGCTATACTTTGTGGAACCTACCAAGAAGCTGTTGTCTGGACAATTTGAAGTAAACCTGTGAGACGACCGTTAGTGACCTGGCTTCCTGAAAATGCAAGTTGCCTGGTCTTCATTCTAATTCCAATACAAGGGATCATCTAATATAAATATAAATATAAAAAGCAGACATTTTAACCACTTGCCTACTGGGCACTTTTACCCCTTCCTGCCCAGGCCAAATTTGCAGCTTTCATTTGAATGACAATTGCGTGGTCAACACTGTACCCACACAAGATTTTTATCATTTTTTTCACACAAATAGAGCTTTCTATTGGTGGTATTTAATCACTACTGGGTTTTTCATTTTTTCCTGAATAAATGAATAAAGACCGAAAATTTTGGGGAAAAAAAACAACTTTCATAATTTGCTATAAAAATTTGCAAACAGGTAATTTTTCTCCTTCACTGATGTGCGCTAATGAGGCTGCACTAATGAGGTGCCACTGATGGCCACTGATAGGCTGCAATAATGAGGTGGCATGAGTGGGCACTGATGGGCTCTGATAGGAGGCATTGATGGGCACTGATAAGCGGCAATGATGGGCACTGATAGACGGCATTGATAGGTAGCACTGCTGGTCACTGGTAGGCAGCACTGATGGGCGGCACTGATAGGTGACACTGATGAGGAGGTACTGATTGTCAGCACTGGTGGGCACAGATTGGCAGCACTGATAATCAGAACGCTGATAATCAGTGCCCTGATTATCAGTGTAGATGTCCCTTTTAGAGAAGCTGGTTATCGACTCTTCTCCTCTCCTCATGCTGATTGGACACAGCTGATCACGTGGTAAGGCTCCTTTCACACTTGTGCGACTTGTCCTGCAACTTGGGACTGCAAAGTCACATGACAAGTCGTACCCCATGATTTCCAATGAGTGCCATTCATATCTGTGTGACTTCAAGTCACACAGACTTCAAAGTAGTCCCTTTACTCACCCATGCCCCGCAGCTGGCGTGTGGTGGGCATGATCACGGCACACCGTCGTATGGCGACGTCCCAGTACTAGACAGCCACGCTGTAGCCGTCATGCGGCTATAGTGCGGTTGGCAAGTGGTTAAACATATTTAAAGTGTATGCTTTGTGCCAAACATTTTTTTAGTTATGAATCGAGTAGTGAATGGTAAGATCCTAAAATATCTTCCTGTCTTGAAGACACAATAGGACGTTAGAGGAAATCTCCTAAATTGAGGGGAATTATTATCTTAACCAGCGGTCACCAAGACATACTGTATGACCCCACTGGAAGACTTGCCCCTTACGTCTAACTCTCAACTGTAAAATGTAGAATTTGCCCTCATCTCTGTGTCAGTGACAATGGGCACCACTCCACAAGGAAGAGTGACATTAAATAGGGACATGCATGTGTTTATCAGAAGATGCTTATCTGTGAATAATGTTACCAATGGGGGGGGGGGGGCTAGCAATATAAAAATACCTTAAAGTAGAAGTCCAGGCTAGAACTTCTGGTACTGCTGGATCTTAGCGCAGCATTCGACACAGTGCGACACAGTGGACCACAACACTGTTCTTAAGACTAGTCACCAGAAAGAAGCCCTGGGAATCAATCTCCCCATCCCTAAGGACCCTCCATTGGCTCACGGTAAAAGATAGGATCATATTCAAGACCCTCTGCCTCACCCACAAATGTACACAAGGAAATGCTCCTCAATACCTTTGTGAGAAAATAGAAAAATACATACCAAATCGCAGCCTTCGATCGACTAACCAAAACCGCCTTCTCATCCCCAAAGCTCGCTACAAATCGAAGGGAGAACGAAGACTCGCAGTACAGGGACCTCGGCTATGGAATGCTCTACCAAACAACATCTGCTTGGAAGAAAACCATCAGGCCTTCAGGAAAAAACTCAAGACCCACCTCTTCTAATATTGCAGGACAACAAGAGCAGACAAGCGCCTTGAGGCGATTCAGTTCGCATTTGCAGCGCTATACAAATCATTCATTCATTCAGAACTAAGAAAGCCTAAAACTGCTCCCACCTACCTTCTAATTTCTATTAAACTACCACGTAGAAGGAAGATACTTACACTTACCTATTCTCAGTGCGCTCTGGTCTGGTCACCTGATTGTCTCCCAGCTGACGGCTTCAGGGGAGAGGAGGGACAGCCAACAATGGATGCCACATAGCAAGTCTATGGGTGACATCGCTGCCCAGGCATTCCATCCGTTCTTGGCAACCTCTCCCCTGAAGCTGGCCGCTGGGAGATCACGGGACCTGACCGGAATGCTCTGAGAATAGGCAAGTATAAAAATCTTAGAATAAGGGTTAAAAGGTGGATGGGAGCCCTTTTAAGATTAGTTATTTCTACCCTGGACTTTAAATTGGAGTGTGCTATTGGAAGCAACATTCAACAGTACAACCCACCAGTCCAGTAATTAAAAAAAAAAAAGTTTTGCATTTACATACCCTTTAAAATAGCACATTCTTCCAATCACAACCTATTTCATGAAGGCACAAAAGATTTGTTACTAGACAAAAACTACAATACAGTATGCCCTATGACCAGGACGGTTTTCGATTACGCTATTTGTGTCTAGCCCATCCATGGACATAATGATTATCTTTGTGTTTTCATTTTTAATCTATTACACTGTATTATAATGAGGATTTTTGTTGTAGATGGAATATATAGAAGGCTTTATATGGTGGTCAGGACTGTATCTGCCTTTTTCTTATTATATTATTGCAGAGATTTTAAATACGTTAAGAACTATAATTTGTAGCAAATACGATTAGGGCGACAGAGAAGAAAAACACATAAAGCTGAAATAAGACAAACCGCAGTCTTAACCTCTCCCATCTGACAGCAGTTTATTGAACACATTTCACACCGGCCACTAAACTCATCCATAAATCAATAAGTACCAGCCTCTTAAAATATGAGCTATGCAAGTGCTGGGATATGGTACTGCATATAGCAGAGCTCACATCATTACTGCAGCAGAAAACCCCCTTTTATAAATTAAATCGGCATAAACCTCTATTTACCAGAAGAAAATTATCTGTGCATAATGATAGCAATGATGGCCAGTAATATAAAAATACCCAAAGTCAGAACGCACTACTGGAATCAGCATACTGTGACTTTTATATACAGCACTGCCCCTGAACTGTGCAGCCTGCCAATCTAGACCCTAAACGGCTTGTGAACCATTATGTGCAGCACTCTGGTGGGTCACACTTGAGGCCCCCTATATCAAGTAAGTTGACCACCACCGCTCTATTCATGTATATGTGAGCACAAAATCGAAATACTTCATCATTTAAGAACCTCTGTTTCTTCTATGCCTCTCCAGACTGCTTTCAGTGTTAGAAATGTGCCAAGGTCAGGGGGGCCATGATCACATGATTATTGCTTAGGGAGCAAATTTGTCAGTCTGAATTCTATTCCTCCCTTCAGCAGATATAACCTGATCAATTGTCTAGGCCTTCACTGGTGAGCACTAGAGGGAACATGAAGCAGCATTTTCTCCAGGAAAGAGAAGTATTATACTATTATCAATATACTACTATTCTACTGCGCTATTTATTCATCAACTGTTAACAAAGCTTTATGTTATCTTCCTTTGTTTCTGTCCTATTTATAGTGTTTTTCTATCAGGTCACAATACCAAACCGAAAAAATTTGGAAAGGTGATCTAAAACATTCTGTAGCCTCTGTCCATGCAAATACAATTTTGGGAAGCTTCATCTGTGTGCATTTGAACTGAGCTTAAAAAGAAATACAGAAAAAAAAAAAAATTCTATTTTTTTCCAGTACCTTTTGCATGTCACTCAATATAATCATCTGGGAATTAAACAGTATTTGCAAATCAATGCAGAAAAAAAATCCCCAGCGGATTCTATTTTGAAAGAACATTACCATAGATATGATTAGTTACATGTCAGTTTAGGTGTTCTGTGAAGATTGAAAATTACTTTCTTGGAAATGTAGATACAATGCTTCTACCACATCCTTTGTGTAAGAGAATCAGATAAAGGAATTAACACATTCGGCTTATTGAAGAAAACAGTACAGAGAGCAACGAGGATGTGGAAAGTGTATCAACCCATAGCAACCAAGAAGAACCCATGTCTTAACAGAGTCAAGTGCAACAACTGGTACGCCAATGAGGTGCTATGTTACCACTTGACATCTGCGCTATGGCCGAATGACGGCCACAGCACGGATCAGAATTCCCGGGAGGCCATATGACGGCCTCCCCTGTGCGGTGCCCGCTGTGATCACTGAGTCACTGAGACTCGGGTGATCACCGATCCAAGGGGCCGGTCCCAGCCCCTTACCATGTGATCAGCTGTCAGCCAATAACAGCTGATCACATGATCAAAACAAAAGCTGGTGATGATTATTTTTTTTCTCCTCACGCTGACAGCAGAGGAGAAAATATAAAGCCGATCACCGGCTCATCTTAAAGGGACATCGGTCCCGAAAAGGAACAGGCAATTATGCCTCATGTATGCCACTTATCAATGCCCACAAGTGCCACCTATCAATGCCCACAAGTGGCACCTATCAGTGCCCACAAGTGCCACCTATTAATGCCACCTAAAAGTGCTGCCTATCAGTGTAACCCATCACTGCCACCTATCGGTGCCCATCACTGCCGCCTCATCAGCGTACATCAATGACGGACAAAAATTACCCATTTAAAAATTTTATAACAAAATAAAAAAAATAATAAAAGTTTTTGTTTAAAAATGTGGTCTTTTTACATTATTTTAACAAAAAATAAAAAATCGCAGAGGTGATAAAATACCACCAAAAGAAAGCTCTATTTTGGGGGAAAAAAATGATAAAAATTTAATTTGGGTACAGTGTTGTATGACCGCGCAATTGTCATTCAAAATGCGACAGCGCTGATAGCTGAAAATTTGTCTGGATAGAAGGGGGGTTTAAGTGCCCAGTAAGCAAGTGGTTAATATTGAAACTTCCATATTCTCACTGCTCTTCATGGAATAAACTTTACAAATGAATTACAGGTATGGATATTTTAATGGTACATTAGTCTCCTTTTATAGATACATTGATCCAGCTTGGGCAAAGTTACATTGGTCCAGTTTGGACATCGCTACGTCAGTGAGCTCCACTTGTTTCTGGGTCCTGTGCAGAGCAGCTGCCCTGGAGGAGCAAGTGGAGATCACTGGAGTAGGCGTATCAGCCAGGAATTGTATATACAGTTGTGCTCATAAGTTTACATACCCCAGCAGAATTTATGATTTCTTGGCCATTTTTCTGAGAATATGAATGATAAACACAAAAACTTTTTCCACTCATGGTTAGTGTTTGGCTGAAGCCATTTATTATCAATCAACTCTGTTTAAATAACAATGGCAACAAAAACTACCCAAATGACCCTTAAAATTGTTCTGCTGTAGCCAATGACAGGTTGACTTGGCCTTGTGTTTTGGATCATAGTCATGTTGGAATGTCCAAGTACGTCCCATGCGCAGCTTCCTGGCGGATAAATGCAAATGTTTATCCAGTATTTTTTGATAACATACTGCATTCATCTTGCCAACAATTTTGACCAAATTTCCTGTGCCTTTGTAGCTCACACATCCCCAAAACATCAGCGATCCACCTCTGTGTTTCACAGTAGGAATGGTGTACCTTTCATCATAGGCCTTGTTGACTCCCCTCCCAATGTAGCATTTATGGTTGTGGCCAAAAAGCTAAATTTTGGTCTCATCACTCCAAATGACTTTGTGCCAGAAGGTTTGAGGCTTGTCTCTGTGCTGTTTGGCGTATTGTAAGCGGAATACTTTGTGGCATTTGCATAGTAATGGCTTTCTTCTGGCGACTCGACGATGTAGACCATCTTTCTTTAAGTGCCTCCTTATTGTGCATCTTGAAAAAGCCACACCACATGTTTTCAAAGAGTCCTGTATTTCACCTGAAGTTATTTGTGGGTTTTTCTTTGTATTCCGAACAATTATCCTGGCAGTTGTGGCTGAAATTTGTTGGTCTTCCTGACCGTGGTTTGGTTTCAACAGAACCTCTCATTTTCCACTTCTTGATTAGAGTTTGAACACTGCTGATTGGAATTCTCAATTCCTTGGATATCTTTTTATATCCCTTTTTTTATACAGTTCAACTACCTTTTCCAGATCCTTTGACAATTCTTTTGCTTTCCCCATGACTCAGAATCCAGAAACGTCAGTGCAGCACTGGATGAAAGATGCAAGGGTCTGTCAGGAGTCCAGAAACGCATTGACATTTTATACCCACAAACTAATTACAAGCAAACAGATCACAGGTGAGGATGGTTACCTTTAATAGCCATCCAAACCCCTTTGTGTCAACTTGTGTGCATGTTATCAGGCCAAAATCACCAGGGTATGTAAACTTTAGATCAGGGTCATTTGGGTAGTTTCTGTTTCCATTATGATTTAAAGAGTAAACACAGTCGATTGATAATAAGAAATGTTTTTGTGTTATTATTCATATTCTCTGAAAAATGGCCAAGAAAGCATACATTTTGCCAGGGTACGTAAACCTATGAGCACAACTGTAGGTAGATGCACTGGTCCAAGCTGGATAAGCTGTACGAAATATCCATACTTGGAATTCTTCTTTAATGCAAACTGGTGTTGCTGCTATTTAAAGCTTTTCTACTGGCACCAAAACTTCTGCCCCAACTGCTTGATTGCCTTAGAAAAAAAATCAGTCCAAAATATGTACCTAAATCTGTGGTTGTGTGACTTGCCAGGTCCCAAGTCTTCTATCTTATTTATTACAGAGAAACAAGGTCCTTCTCTGAGTGTCCATGTTGCTGCTTGGGTGATATAGACCCCCTCCTACTGTCTGACCAGCTGTGGGGCTCTCTCAGGGTCCATAAGGCTACATGGTGTGATGACATCCTGTTGTTGCAGGCACAGACTGCAGCAAGGGTCATGGGTTTCAGATTCAGGTAACGAAAAATGCTATTAGAGTGCAAAAATTATATCTCTTTCTTGAGTAGGAACCTCCATTAACAAAAGAAAGTGTCTGGTTAACCTCTTAAAGCAGCAGATAAACAATACATGCTGTTGAAGCAGAACAGAGGAGATTATTGCATTGTAGATCCTCAGTAGAAATTTCAGCAAGAAAAACGTTGAGGAGCACAGTAGCGATATCAGTAAACCTCACTTTAAATCTTTTGACACTAGCAGTCAGTGGGAGTTGAGCCTTAGATGGATCAGACACTGAAGATATAAAGCTATGATGCTCAGAGATAGTGCACTGCTCAGGATGAATTCAAGACAAAGGTGGATCTTTTATGCCACGTACACACGACCGGACTTTCCGGCCGACTAGGTCCGACGGTCTTCCCGACTGACTTTCGGCGGAGTTCCGAACTAACAGACTTGGTCACAGACTAAAGCCCCATACACACGGTCGGACAATCCGCGGACCAGGTCCGTCGGACCATGTCCGTCATACTTTGTCCGATGTTGGTTTTGCGTACACACGGTCGGACAAAGTTGTCGGAAAATCCGATCATTCTGAACGTGGTGACGTTTGTTGCCTACGACGGGACTACGTAGAGGCTAGTAGCCAATAGCTTTGGTCTTGTAATGTGATCTGAGCATGCGTAGCACTTTGTCCGGTCGGACAACCGTACACACGATCGGATTTGGTGTGATCGGACCGTGTTGACGGCAAATCTTTCCAGCAGGAGATAAGACTTTGTCCGTCGGACAAACCGACGTACACTGTCCGATGGTGCATACACACGGTCTGATTTTTCAACAACATTGTCCGATCGGACAGAATCCATGAAAAAGTCCGACCCTGTGTATGGGGCTTAAGTCCGTTCGAAAGTCAGTTTGTTTTGAATGTGATGACGTAAACGGGACTAAAAAAGGAAGTTCAATAGCCAGTAGCCAATAGCTTCCCATCCAGCATACAGACAAACGTTTTTCCCAATAGGAATTGAGTCCGTCGGATAGATTTGAAACATGTTCTATTTTTGGGTCCATCGTTTTTTTTTTAACGTAGAACGATTGGATTAGCCCACATACAATCGGATTGTCCGACGGAACTGCAGGGAAGTCCGGTCTCGTATACGTGGTATTAGGGTTCCACTTAAAGAGGAGTTTCAGCTGGATTTCCAAAAATTTTAAGTCAGCAGTTACAAAAACTGTAGCTGCTGACTTTAATAAACAGACACTCACCTATCCAAAGATCCAGCACCGCCCTCACCCCGGCCAATTCTTCACAGGTCTTTGGGTCCCCAGCACCGGCATGTTAACTGTGGGAAGCAGTCCTTGTGGCTTCACAGCCAGCTCTCCACTGCGTATGTGCAAGCCGTGCTGCACCTTGTGAATAGGCCTGGAGCCTACTGAGACCTGTGACCCAGAGGGTTACAGGAGGTGGGGTCGGTGTTCAGTGGCTAAACTTCAGCTCTAGGTGGTCAGAGCAGAAGTGGGTACCTCTTTAAACTAGGTACCCACTCCCCTCCCCCCACCAAAAAAATATATTCCAAACCAAATATGGCAGAGGAGGGAGGGAGGTGGAAGAAAAGCTGAACTTCCCCTTCTGGGTGAAGCTAACATCCCTAGATGTTCCTATGAAAGAGCAATTCTTTACTTTTTGATTTCAGGTAAACTGAGTCTGTGATCTTCAAAGGCATCCAGATCCTTCTAAGTCATTGATTTACCCAACTTTAACCCCCTTTACCCAACCCCTTAGATTTTATCATTCTTGCATGCGTTTATCCCTCAACTATGTAACTTTACATTTTTCTTTATTGAATCTCATATGCTGTGCAGCTGGCCAATCAGTGTGTCTAGGTCTGCTTGTAAGATAGCCTATATGAAGCGGTATCGTTTTGGGCAATCTTTCAACACAACAATTGTACTTTTGCTTCTGTTCCTCCAAGGACCTATCACCTTCCAAAGATCCTCCCTGATCTATCCCTCCTCTCTTCCTTCCCCAATCCCCTCTTTGCTCCCTCTTTTTTTATTTTTTTTTCACTCTTTCTGTCTCTACACTGCCATGTGTGGCCTTTTGGTCCAGAAAGATAATGAAAACATGGCACTCACCCTCAGAGGGACCCTTCTGCTACAGTTATCCAATAACAACTAGGAATCAATAGATTGTACTTTTTTTAATTGAATTTGTCTCACCGCACCTTATATGCTGAGTCTTGCAGTTACATATCGATTACTTATCCTGTATCATTGCAGTGTGATGTACCCTTTCTGGATATGATGGCTATATCTATTAAACGCTATAAAAATGTATTCTTTAAAAAGATTGTACTTTTAGTGCCAAACTTTTTATTGTTTATAAATTAATTAAGGGGTAATGGTTCGAAAACCAAACCTAGGGATGCACCACTAACAACCTTAGACCATTCAGAATACAAAATATTGATAAATGACTTTATCAATGAGGTCTTCAAGCTAGCTTTCTATCCTTTTACAATTTAAATTGTCAAAACTGTTAGACCTTCATTTACACGTTAGCGGCCTGTGAAATTTTTTCACTTCAGATTTCTTAAACTCAGTCAAAGCTTGGAGCAAAATACCTGCAATATGGAAGAATAGAGTTGTAGGATGGGGCTAATTATACACTTTTATCACAATTTTGTTTCTTTGTTCCAATAATTGTTATTGTTTTCCAAGAAGGTAATACAATAATACAACACACAATGGTACAAAAATGCCCAACTACAACAGGACATAAGGCACTCGGAAATGTAGAGTATTAACCAACACACTACAGGAGACATGAGTTTAGCATACAAATAAAGCAAGTACAAACTGTCATCCATCCTCAAGTACACGATAAAGACCTATGAAATTGGCGAGTGGGACGCAGACGTCGTCCATCAGGACCTTGTCCTCCCACCCAGTTCCCCGCCTCATAATCATTTATTAACAATCAAAATAAAATAAAAGACAAAAAAAAAACTTATTGAAAAACAAAGAGTTGCAAAATGCATTGCAAGAGGGAAGAAGGAAAAAAGAAGAAAGAGAAAGAGACATGAGGAGGAGAGGAGTGCACCCCGGCCAGTCGATAAGATAAATATAGAAGCTGACAAATAAGTGATCCAAGGATCCCAGGTTTTATCAAAAAATGCCATCTTATCATTCAACAATGCAGAGAGTCGTTCGTTAACCATGATCCATGAAAGCTTAGATGATTTCAGTAGCTCAATCGGAATTATGGGAGATTTGAAGGATCTACCATTTTGTTTCTTTTAGTAATATTGAGGTTAATTTGCCACATAGCTGGGTGTACAGGGAGCAGAAAAGCGGGTATTGATGCAGAGACTCCTGTGCAAGTTTTTGCCCTAAACCAGTGTTTCTCAACCTTTTTACAGTCAAGGCACCCTTTAAAAATGATGGACAATCTCGAGGCACCCCATTCTAAAATGTAAAAAGTATTCTAATGGTTTTACATAATGCAGCACCATCCACACAAGTAGGACACCCAACATTAGAGGTGATTATTCTTCCAAAGCAAATACACTTTTGCAGTGATACTGACTAGTATTCCAATGTTTCTCTTCTCCCTCAGTTAATGTGACCCCAACGCTGATGGGAAGGGGCAGGGGAGGGTCAAACAAGGATGCTGTGCAGGTGATCGACATCCTCCTCATCCGCTAATGATGCCAATAGTCGTTAGGATGCCGGCAGCTAGAAGGGTGTAATAATGTACAATGAAAACCTGTGACTTTGTGTAACTAAAAGGCAGGCTTGATCCACATGCCGGCTTTTGGGCGAATTTTAGGCCTTTTGCCAAGGCACCCCTGAAGAAACCTCAAGGCACCCCAGGGTGCCTGGGCTCCCTGGTTGAAAAAGGTTGCTCTAAACCAGGGGTCTCCAAACCCCGGCCCGCGGGCCACATCCGGCCCGCTTGGATGTTTTATCCGGCCCGCAGCTCCTTCAGAGACTGCCTGCTTCAATTCCCCGTGCGCTTTAGGTAGTGGGACAGAGCAGAAGGCAGGCGGGGCGATGTATGTGTGCCGCTGTCAGAGCGAATCTAATGAGGCAGAGGTAGGCGGAGCAGTTGGGCAGAGTCCAATACTCACAGGGAGGAGGCGGGGCCTGTCGGGCAGCATGGATGTGGGCTGGGGGCTGGCTGTGCGTGCTGGAGTCAGGCTGGGGGATTGGCGGCAGAGGATGAGGTTGGGCTGGGGGAGTGGCGGCAGAGGACAAGGTTGGCCTGGGGGAGTGGCGGCAGAGGACGAGGTTGGGCTGGGGGAGTGGCGGCAGAGAACGAGGTTGGGCTGGGGGAGTGGCGGCAGAGAACGAGGTTGGGCTGGGGGAGTGGCGGCAGAGGACGAGGTTGGGCTGGGGGAGTGGCGGCAGAGGACGAGGTTGGGCTGGGGGAGTGGCGGCAGAGAACGAGGTTGGGCTGGGGGAGTGGCGGCAGAGGACGAGGTTGGGCTGGGGGAGTGGCGGCAGAGGACGAGGTTGGAGTGGAGAAGGCTCCCGCTCTGTGCAGCTGCCACTGCCAGATTTATATGGAAGTACTGTTCCTGCTCCAGTGTGACAGCCAACCCACCCTGGTGTGCTGCAGATTCCTCCACTGACATCATCTGGAGGAGGAGCCACAGACTAGGAGGAACTGTCTGCAGGACTGCAAAACCCAAAGGTGTGTGATGGTGGAGGGGTGTGTTATGGGAGAGGTATGAGGAGGGGGGTGATCAGAGTGGAGAGATATGGGGGTGTGATCAGAGTGGAGAGATATGAAGGTGTTATCAGATTGGGGGGTTATATGGGGGTGTAATCACAGTGGGGGGCACAGAAGTGTTTAAAGGCTCTGCTGGGGACACAGACATGTGGAAAGGCTCTGCTGGGGACACAGACATGTGGAAAGGCTCTGCTGGGGACACAGAAATGTGGAAAGGCTCTGCTGGGGACACAGACATGTGGAAGGGCTCTGCTGGGGACACAGACATGTGGAAAGGCTCTGCTGGGGACACAGAAGTGTTGAAAGGCTCTGACGGGGACACAGAAGTGTTGAAAGGCTCTGACGGGGATAAAAAAGTGTTGAAAGGCTCTGACGGGGATAAAAAAGTGTTGAAAGGCTCTGACGGGGACACAGAAGTGCGGAAAGGCTCTGACGGGGACACAGAAGTGTTGAAAGGCTCTGACGGGGACACAGAAGTGTTGAAAGGCTCTGACGGGGACACAGAAGTGTTGAAAGGCTCTGACGAGATTATTTACATTTTTATTCATTTAATTATAAATACATTTTTTCGGCCCGCGAATATTTATAAAATCTACAATGTGGCCCTCGGGCTAAAAAGTTTGGAGACCCCTGCTCTAAACTATGATAACTGATGAATGTAAATGCACTCTAAATTAAAAATGTGGTATATCACCAGGCCATGACGGACAGTCTGGCAATTCCAACATATGTCAGTAGAGTTAACCTGAGAATATTTATGATCTAGTGAGCTCACAGGGGCTGCACAAACTTAATCAGCTAGGTTTTAATAAAACATCAAAGTGAGCTTATACAGGGTATAATCTGCATTTATTCTGGTCAGCGATGTCAGGTTTAACCACTTCCCTACCCTATGACGTCCTTGGCTCCCGGCGGTATAGGGGGAGCATGCGCCGCTGTGTCACTCGGGAGTCGTTGCGGGTGATCGGCGGCCACGATGTCCTCCGGGCACCCGCGATTGCTGGTGACAGAACAGGAATGTGGATCTGTAGTGTCATTGGTCCCAAAATAGTGTCAAAAGTGTCCGATCTGTCCGCCGCAATGTCACAGTCACGATAAAAAAAAAGCCTACACTGAGGGGAAAAAAAAATATATATTTTTTTTAAAATTGGGATATTTATTATAGCAAATAGTTAAAAATAATGTGTTTTTTTTTTTTAATTGTCGCACTTTTTTGTTTATAGTGCAAAAAATAAAAACCAAAGGTGATCAAATACCACCAAAAGCAAGTTCTATTTGTGGGGAAAAAAAAGCATCAATTTTATTTAGGTACAGCGTCGCAGGACCGCGCAATTGAATGGCCTGGTCAGGAAGTAGGTATAACCCTCCGGGGCTGAAGTGGTTTTAAAAATATTGAAAATTACATTAATATGTTAAAGCTTATTCATTTGGGTACAGTGTTGGCTGACCGCGCAATTGTCATTCAAAATGTAACAGTGCTAAAAGCTGAAAATTGGCCCGGGCAGGAAAGGGGTGAAAATGCCCTGTATTGAAGTGGTTAAAAGCAAGGCAAGTTTAGTCAAATACTATATATATATATATATATATATATATATATATATATATATATATATATAAACGCTATGTTTATGTGCAAGGAAGGGTTGCCCTTTTCTATCATTGTAGTACTGCAGACAATTTAGCAAAGCTGGTCATGCATAGGGCATTTTGTTAACCGGGAACCAAATGGATGTTGAAAGATACTTCTATTCCTTCTTTATTTCAGTTTTCATTTAGGAAGTTTCTAAAAATACAGATGTAGAATGTGAGGACAGTTTCCTCTGTGATATTATAGAGTAATATTATATAACTTCTATTCATTAAATTTCTAGAATTTTTTGATAAAATCAAGAGGTCGGATATACGGATTAGCTGCCAATGTCACCTGGTATGAAGTAATGCTAATTTATGGATATGTTAAATAATTACAGATACATTTCAGGTATGGCTATATTATAGAGTTACATTGATACAGCTTGGACCAATGAATATACCATATCTGGCCAATGCTGTTGGAATCTGGAAATCACTGAAGTAGGCACTGTTACTCCAGTGATCTCCACTTGCTTCTGGGCCCCATGCCGATCAGCACCTTCCCTGCATTGTGAACACAGGAAGTCGGCCGCTGGGAACAAGTGCCATTAAGGTAATGCTTTGCATTTTTTGACTGAATGCAAAGCATTGTCTGATTGGACAAAGTGGGAAGCTTGACATCACCACCTCGTCCAATCAGAGAATGCTTGCATTCATTCAGAAAGTGCTAAGCATTCTCTGAATGGTGCCTGTGCTGAGTGGCCGACCTCCTGTGTTCAGTAAGCAGAGGTGCAGCCATGCAGCACTGGACCCGGAAGCAAGTGGAGATCACTGGAGTAACAGTGTCTACGAGAGTGATTTCCAGCTTCCAGAAGCATCAGCCAAGTATGGTACCGTCACAATCAGAGGACAGGCTCGAAGATCAGTTGCTATAGCAGTAGCGGAACTACCACTGACCAGCAGGATAGGTACACAGGCAGTCACAATGGTGAATGACACGGGCTCACCTGAGGTGCGGAGTCTAAGTACTAAACGGTGTTCACCAGAGCTCCTAATGGTGGAGATGAATTTTGCTGCATGTTAGTACCAGGTCGCCGTCCTCAGGATCACCCCACCAAGAGGTGAGCAGGCTGGGGTCCAGTAGCTGATAAGCAGGTAGGGATCAAACAGAAGCATAGTCAGTAAACAAGCAAAAGGTCGATAACGAGTAGTTGCAAGATGGGATCAGGCAGAATTCTAGTCGAGGAACAATCCAAGGGTCAATAACGCGTGGTAGCAAAATATGAATGGCAGCAGTGAAGACAGGAGTGAGATACTGGCTGGAAATAGAATAATCTGGCAAACAGGACGTACAGAGACATGGCTTAAACCAGGAAGTTCATGGGAGAAGCAAAAAGTTCAAGACACACAAGGTTCAAGACAGGATCATTAAAGGAATTGTCCAGGGAGCTGTCCAGCATTCCAGGTAGCTCAGCAAGAAGAGACATTGCCTGACACAGCAGAGGTTTTCGGTTCAAAGCTTTGGGATGCACACCCGAATACAATAAGTACACCTATGCTTTAAACCCTTTTTTTTGCTAATTAAAATATGATGGTGGAAGCACTTACATTGTGTACTGCTTCTTCAGAATCTCCTTTTCCAATCTTCTCATTCAGCAGGTCCCACAATTGCTGTTTTTTGCAGCCGAAGCCATCCTTATGTGCATACTCACAGCATATCTGCCACTACTGCCTGCGCTGTATGCACACAGGCATATCATGATAAAATTATGGCACCAGTACCCATGTGCAAGGGCATTAGGAATGATGGAACATGTCCTGAGAAGTAAAACAGAACACTTTATTTTTCAACCAGAGTGTGCGCTCCCCAACTGGAAGTTCAACAATTCAGGGAAGCCGAACAGAGGAAGCTGGAGGTTGAACCAGAGTGTGATTCTTTAGTGCCATTGTGGTAAACAATAATATTGTTTTCCAGCTATATTTTCTCAATAGGGATGTACAGTATCTAATTAAAGCTTATGCTTTACTATTAATTTAAAGCTGGGTATACAACAGTAACAATTTTTTTATTTTAAGAACATTCATTAAATTTTCTAACCATTATTAGGGTCAAATTGACATGAATTTTTGACTGCAGTGACAAGGAGCCACACAGAAAATGTTTCTCAAATGAATGCATTTCTAACACTGTATGTGGTTTTCGTTCAGGAATGTTCATGCATTCCAAAAATTTTTTTTTAGTTTTTTTTGTGGAAAAAACAAGTTTATTTGTAAGTAAAACATATAGGCACTGTACATGTCATGTAGTACAATAGGAGGATACACAGTAAACACAAACAGGTGGATATCCATTGCACAATGAAATCTGTCTTTGCATCTAGCGTCTAAATATATTTATCAGATTGTATTCCATTACCCTGCACTGGGGACTCTCTTGGTTATTTATTAATTTGCAGTATGGTACGGTTCTTGCACGAGACTTGAGGCACCTTAGTGTATTGTTCAGATGTACGTGCCTACTCAGTGCATGTATCCGGCGGGTGTCGAGCCACCTTTCCCAGACCTTATTGTATTTGGCAGGACAGCCCCTGTGCCGGTATATGACTTTCTTATATGGTAGATTTAAATTTATTTCCCCGAGCCTGGATAGTAGGGGGGCATTTTGCATCCAATATTTGGCTACCAGCTTCCATGCGCTCAAAAGGGTTTTGTACAGGAAGGTGGCTAGGAACTTGTCAATTGTGACGTCTGGGAGTAGAACCCAATAAGCATGATTTTGGGTCCAGTTGTAAGGGCAAGCCCATGTGGTCATGCAAAAATTGTATAACTTGTGCCCAGTAATTTTGGACAGCCGGGCAGGTCCATATTAGGTGGTAAAATGTGCGTGGGTGGCCTGCACATCTTGGACACAGTGGGTTGTGGTTTGGGTGGTACTTGGCGATTTTTGCCGGTGTAAGATAAGATTTGTGTATGATATATAATTGGGTCAAGCGATCGGAGAGCCTAGGAGAAACCTTCTTAGTGTTTTCCAAAATCTCGCCCCAGTCTGATTCTTCCATGGCGCCTACATCCTCCTCCCATCAAGTTCTGGCCGTATCTATAATCCGTGACACCGAGCGAGTTCTTAATATATTATAGAAAGTGGATATCAGTTTTGAGGGATCTGCACCTATGATTACATCTACCATGGATAGAGTTTGCGGGTTTGGGAAGCCGTCTGCGAATTGGGTCTGAAGGGCGTGTATCATTTGTACATATCTGAATAACATATGGGGTGGTAGCTCGAACTCGTCCTTTAGTGATTGGAAGTTTTGTACTACAAACAGGGTAATTACTTGATGTAGATATAGTATCCCCTTAGATGCCCAGATGTCAATGCCCGAGATCAGTGACAGTTCCCTCAGTTGGGGATTGTGCCACAGGGGTGTGTGTGAGTGGAAGAAGTCGGAGCCGGTCAATTTGAGCGCGATCTCCCATATGCGTTTGTGGGAGGATAGTAGGAGTTTTCGGCTGTCAGTACCCTCTCTGCCTCCCTTGCCTCTGAATAATACTTGTTAGGGAGAGAGTGTGCTGCTGTTTGGCTTCTTGCATGTAAGGGTTTGGTATCTAAGTCCATCTGTTTTGTGGAGGTGATAGAAGTGGGATAGTTGGGCAGCTATATAGTATGAATGAAAGTCTGGAAGAGCTGCTCCTCCTGAGGAGGTTGGGTTTTTAAGACTGTTCCATGCTAATTTATGTCTGCTGGGTCCCCAAATAAAAGTGTCAAGAATGCTGTCGAGCATTTTGAAGGTTTTAAGGGGATTAGAACCGGAGAGCAAAATCGAATATTTAAAGCAAACAAAAGTTTTGAACTGCTTTCAAATGACATTTGTTAAGCCGTCAAATGTGCTGAGAATTTGCGTACAAAATATTGTTTGAAAATGTAATAGTATATAGTCAGCTTTAGGGTGCAATCAAGAATCATATTCACAATTAGGGATGAGCCGAACACCCCCCCCCGTTCGGCTCGCACCAGAACCCGCGAACGGACCTAAAGTCCGTGCGAGCTTTCGAACCCCATTAGTTATAATGGATGCGAACGTTCAAAATCAAAAGTGCTAATTTTAAAGGCTAATATGCATGTTATTGTCATAAAAAGTGTTTGGGGACCTGGGTCCTGCCCCAGGGGACATGTATCAATGCAACATTTTTTTTTTTAAATCGGCCGTTTTTTCAGGAGCAGAGATTTTAATAATGCTTAAATTGAAACAATAAAAGTGTAATATTCCTTTAAATTTCGTACCTGGGGGGTGTCTATAGTATGCATGTAAAGGGGCGCATGTTTCCTGTGTTTAGAACTGTCCCTGCAAAAAGTGTCATTTTTGCAGGAAAGAAAGCTATTTAAAATCACACGCGGCTAATGTTAATTGACGGTTCCCGTAACACAGAGAACAGTCATTCATTGAAAGTCATTCATAAAAAAAAAAGTCATTGAAAAAAAAAAAGCGTGGGGGTCCCCCAAATTCAATAACCAGGCCCTTCAGGTCTGGGATGGATATTAAGGGGGACCCCAGCCAAAAAAAAAAAAAAAAAAAAAAAAAAAAAAAAAAAAAAATGGTGTAGGGTCCCCCTCAAAATCCATACCAGACCTTATCCGAGCATGCAACCTGGCAGGCCGCAGGAAAAGAGGGGGGGACGAGAGCGGCCCCCCCTCCCGCCTGAACCGTACCAGGCCACATGCCCTCAACATTGGGAGGATGCTTTGGGGGTCTGAGACCCCTAAAGCACCTTGTTCCCATACTTGATGAGGACAAGGGCCTCGTCCCCACAACCGTGCCCGGTGGTTGTGGGGGTCTGCGGGCGGGGGGCTTATCGGAATCTGGAAGCCCCCTTTAACAAGGAGACCCCCAGATCCCGCCCCCCGTGTGAAATGGTAAGGGGGTACAAAAGTACCCCTACCATTTCACCAAAAAAAGTGTCAAAAATTGTAAAAATGACAGGAGACGGTCTTTGACAATTCCTTTATTAAAATCTTCTTTCTTCTTTCTTCATCCTTCGGTTTCTTCATCTTCTCCTTCCGTCATCTTCTTCCATCTTCTTCCATTTTCTTCTTCCTCCGATCCGCTTCTTCTTGCGCTGGTCTTCTCGTCCGGCATCTTCTTCCATGGCGTCGGCATCTGTTCTTCTGTCGGGCCGCTCCTCGCAATGTGAGGCTTCGCTCCGTCTGACAGGTCTTTTATAACGGAGGGCACCTGGTGACCCCGCCCCCCTCTGACGTCATGGGGAAAGCCATAGGGAATTCCCCATGATGTCCCCGTGCGTCAGAGGGGGCGGGGTCACCAGGTGCCCTCCATTATAAAAGACCTGTCAGATGCAGCAAAGCCTCACATAGCGGGAGCCTCCCATTGCAAGGAGTGGCCCAAGAAGAGACACCGACACCGACGCCATGGAAGAAGATGCCGGACGACAAGGACGAGAAGGCCAGCGCAAGAAGAAGCGGATCGGAGGAAGAAGAAAATGGAAGAAGATGACGGAAGGAGAAGATGAAGAAACCGAAGGATGAAGAAATAAGAAAGAAGATTTTAATAAAGGAATTGTCAAAGACCGTCTCCTGTAATTTTTACAATTTTTGACACTTTTTTGGTGAAATGGTAGGGGTACTTTTGTACTCCCTTACCATTTCACACAGGGGGGGGGCCGGGATCTGGGGGTCCCCTTGTTAAAGGGGGCTTCCAGATTCCGATAAGCCCCCCGCCCGCAGACCCCCACAACCACCGGGCACGGTTGTGGGGACGAGGCCCTTGTCCTCATCAACATGGGTACAAGGTGCTTTAGGGGTCTCAGACCCCCAAAGCATCCTCCCAATGTTTGAGGGCATGTGGCCTGGTACGGTTCAGGCGGGAGGGGGGGCGCTCCCGTCCCCCCTCTTTTCCTGCGGCCTGCCAGGTTGCGTGCTCGGATAAGGGTCTGGTATGGATTTTGAGGGGGACCCCACGCCATTTTTTTCCCTGGGATTCCGCTTAAAATCCATCCCAGACCTCAAGGGTATAGTATGGATTTTGAGGGGGACCCTACGCCATTTTTTTTTTTTGGCTGGGGTCCCCCTTAATATCCATCCCAGACCTAAAGGGCCTGGTTATTGAATTTGGGGGGACCCCCACGCTTTTTTTTTTTGTTTTTTATCAATGAATGACAGTTCTCTGTGTTACGGGAGCCATCAATTCATTAGCCGCGAGTGCTTTTAAATAGCTTTTTTCCTGCAAAAATGACACTTTTTGCAGGGGACAGTTCTAAGCACAGGAAACCTGCCCCCCTTCACAGGCAACCTATAGACACCCCCCAGATGTGATACTGCAATGCTGTACTAACAGCACGCACACACAAATCCCCAGAAATAGAGCACATATTGTCAGCAGTCAGCAACACACTGACACTGAAACACAATATGCGAGGCCGCCGCGGCCTCTTATACCGTGGGGCGTGTACTAAAGCCCCTGAGCTATAATTGGCTACAGGCATCCTGCCTGTAGCCAATTATGGCTCTCCTCGGTGCCGGCGCTGTGATTGGCCAAGCATGCGGGGGTCACAGTGCATGCTTGGCCAATCATCAGCCAGCATTGCACTGCGACTGGCGCAATGCATTGCGGGCCGCTCGCATCACACGAATTTGATGCGAGCGGCCCAAATAGTTCTGGGCTCGCCGAACGCCCAAACGCCCGAACGCCCGATGTTCGATTCGAACATGGGTTCGAATCGAACACCGGGCCCATCCCTATTCACAATGTGTTATGTGACTTTCAAAATAGTGACATTGGAGACACTCTTTTTCTCTAACAAGTTCCTAATCACGGAATTTGGGTGATTCTCCGGGCTCACTATTAATTGGACCAAGTCAGCATTAATGTTGTTAGATAATGCACCCAGACAGGCAGAGTCTATCCCCTGTTCTATTACCCCTTAGTGACCTCTTTCAAATATCTGGGTATCCAAATATCTCCCATCATTACGGATGATTGTAGCCTTAACGTGCGCCCCCTGATGGTCCGGTTTAAAGATAAAATAAATATTCGGAATAAGCTAAAAATTTACATTTTACTTATACCCCAATTTCTATATGTCCTTCATAATTCAGTCCCTGTTGTAATTCCTCTGAAAATCTTTCAGATGGTCAATTCCCTGTTTAGGCTGTAGCTTTGGGGGGCCCATCCCCCCAGAATTAAATTAGAACAGTTACAACACCCCAAAGACGATGGAGGCCAGCAAGCAAAAGCCTACCTATGCATTAACTCAGAAAATCTGCAATAAAGTGAAACAACTGCAGCGAGTGATGGGTTACACATTGTATAGCCCACTTTGGGGAAACCATACGTATACTGAACTGGTCAAAATCCAGCAGGGACCCAGATGGTGTGCCTTTGGGGTAACTCTTCTCTCCCAGGTGTTCGAACATGGAAGGTTGATGCCTTTTCTGGATTTCCAACGTAAATTAGCCCTGCTGCCCCACATGTTCTATTATTATTTACAATTGTCTCACGCAATCAAGGCCCAGGGCGCTGCAACAGATTGGTCACTTTCACCCACACCGGTTTTCAACCTACTCCAGTCTGTGACTGAAACGAAAAGGTTTCATATCCCAGTGTTATCACATGCTCTTAATGGAATACCTGAGGGCCCACCCCACAAAGGCAATGTAACAGTGGGAGGAAGATGTGGGGACATTGACAGGCGACCAGTGGGAGGAGGCCTTTCAGTCGGCTAACAAGTGCTCCGTTAATGTCTCACAGAAGGTATCACAACTGTACATTTTACTCAGAGTACATTATACCGCAGTGAAACTTCACAGAATGGGTGGAGTCTCCGACCCGCGCTGTGGTAAATGCAGATGAGCCTCAGGGGACCTTATCCATCTCATTTGGCGATGTCCGAAGTTGCATCGCTATTGGAGTAAGGGTGTCTCTACAATTAATAGACTCTTCCTAATAAATATTCCTTTGAATCCTATTCATTGTTTGCTTGGAATCCTTGAAGAGGTGATACCCGAGGAAAGGACCCGAATGGCTGTTTCCAGAGCCCTATTTCAGGCATGGAAGGTCATTCTGTTAAGTTGGAAATCTATAATCCCCCCATCGGTTAAAACATGGGAAACATGCTCCTTTTGGAAAGATACATATATCAACACAGGGGCCGACTGAATAAATATGAGAAACTCTGGTTGCCATGGCTCAATGTCCCTGGGCTATCCCCAAGGGAGCTCATTCTGACGTGGGTACTGCAACGTCCCACGGGCTGAGGATAGTTTGGTAAAACCCAGGGAATGTAGGTGAGATATGGATGAGCTGAAAATAGTGACAAAAAAACTGTCAAGTCTGTTTTTGGCCAAGTACATCCTGAATTTTCAGTTTCGGCACCAAAATTTTCATTTCAGTGCACCACTAATCTGTACTGATCTGTTTCAGTGTAGAATCATTTAGAGGAATCCGATGCCCCTGGCTCCTCCCTCCTGTTGAGTGCCCCCACAGCAAGCAGCTTGCTATGTGGGCACCCAAGCCGAGCCCGGATCCTCTTCTTTTGGGGTGCCTCGCCAGTGCTCCAGGTCCCTCCTCTTCATTGGGTGCCCCACTTTCCCTGGTTGCACACATGTGGGCTTGCTCCCGAGTCCCGCTGCTGCACCCATTGACACAGACAGTGGGACTCGTCCCCCCCCCCATTCCTGTATCACTGGATTTGATTGACAGCAATGGGAGCCAATGGCTCCTGCTGCTATCGATCTGTCCAAGGAGGAGAGAGACGGTGGCTGGAGCTGCTGCGCTCGTGCACTTTGCTGGATCGTGCTCAGGTAAGAAAAAGAGTCTGGGGGGAGCTGCGCTAAAGAAAGTGGCTTTACAACCACTTTAACCAAACATATTTTTTTTTAATTAACCGAGTAATATTGTGTTCAAAACTCCAAACCTGTCCAGGAATTTAACAGAATCATCGTCCATTCTTTGGATTGTATGTTTGTTGCAAGGACAGATTCACTCAAAAGAACATTTTCTTCAGTAAATCACCGCCTGTGCATGAAATGATGGTGCACAAAACCAGATATTTAAAACAAATCAAGTATAAAATAAGATATACTTTGACTGGTTCCATATTTATGAGATACAGTATGTATAATTCTGAGAAAAAAAATTGTATTCCAAAGCAGGGTGGATTTGAGTTACAGTCGATTTAAATCATAATTTTTAAAGAACAACTGTCATCTCTGTCCTGCAGAGGCTCCTCCTCTGACCCGCTGTTAACTCTCCGACAGTCCCATTCACTTTAATGGGCCGGCTGGTGATGCGGCAGTGACACAACAAGGTGAGGGACGTGGCGGCAGCAGGTGAGTGGATGCCCGCTAACAGGTGCTGCTATGAAGGATCTGAAATGACAGGTGCTCTTTAAATGTAAGGACACATTCTTGCTGGTAGTTAGAATATTTAATATTTGCAAACAAAGTGAAGGTTTCCTATTAAGAATAATAAGCTTTCAGGTTAGTAAAACAGCGATGTCAGAACCGATTCAATCATACAGTTTGTAGTGTACATAGATTTACAAAACAATGGGATAAAGGAATATTCCTGAACTTTGTTTTATCTCATGGCTACTGTGAAATTGTGTGAATGCATGTTATCTCAGTTTGCATTCATTGAATGAGTTTACCAAAAATTAAACTCATACTACATAACTAAGCTCCATTTCATGCTGAATAAACTAAATTAATGTTCAGTAATACCTTGGATAACGAGCATAATTAGTTCCAGAAGAATAATTGTAATCCAAAGCACTCGTATATCAAAGGGAGTTTCCCCATAGGAAATAATGGAAACTCAGATAATCCGTTCCACAGCTACTGCTTGTCCATGCAGTACCACATGTGGCCAGAGGTGCGGAGGTGTGGAGGTTCCGGAGACACTCAGAAACACTCGAAGACCACTGGGAGATGCTCGGAGACACTCAGGAACGGAGTGTTACTGAGTGTCTCTGAGCGGCTTCGAGTGTCTCAGAGAGTCACTAGCCCCCCCAGCACTTCTGGCCAAATGCGGTACTGCACACCCAAGTGGCTTGAATCCTGCTCGCCTATACAGGTGTGTGTGGGGGGGCTGACATATATACAGGTGTGTGTGGGGGGGGCTGACATATATACAGGTGTGTGTGTGGGGGGGGGGGGGGGCTGACATATATACAGTGTGTGGGGGGGGGGGGGGCTGACATATATACAGGTGTGTGTGGGGGGGGGCTGACATATATACAGGTGTGTGTGGGGGGGGGCTGACATATATACAGGTGTGTGGGGGGGGCTGACATATATATACAGGTGTGTGTGGGGGGCTGACATATATATACAGGTGTGTGTGGGGGGGGTGTGTGGTGGGGGGCTGACATATATATACAGGTGTGTGTGGGGGGGCTGACATATATACAGGTGTGTGTGGGGGGGCTGACATATATACAGGTGTGTGTGTGGGGGGGGGGGGGCTGACATATATACAGGTGTGTGTGTGGGGGGGCTGACATATATACAGGTGTGTGGGGGGGGGCTGACATATATATACAGGTGGGGGGGCTGACATATATACAGGTGTGTGTGGGGGGGGGCTGACATATATACAGGTGTGTGGGGGGGGGGGGGGGGCATTTATAAAGATATTAAAAAGGGGGGGGGGCTGACATATATACAGGCTGTGTGGTGGGGGGGCTGACATATATACAGGTGTGTGTGGGGGTGTGGGTGTGGGGCTGACATATATACAAGTGGGTGTGTGGTGGGGGGGGGGCTGACATATATACAGGTGTGTGTGGGGTATGACATATATACAGGTGTGTGTGGGTCTGACATATATACAGGTGTGTGGGGGGGGGATGCTGACATATATACAGGTGTGTGGGGTATCCAGGTATAAAACTGTATAAGGGGTCCAAACATTTCTGATGGCTGCCCCTGCATACAATGGCACTATCAATGTAATAATACCAAGTTGGAATCAGATATTATTAACTGACAATGTGTTTATAATGCAAGATCCTCCTTATGCTTCCACCACAATTGTTGCTAGAGTTTGTGTGTCTGTCTCTCAGTCTTCATAATATCTTAAGCTCTGGTTGTAGAAACTTTCCAGGATAACAGAATATCTCTGTGATGCGCCATTCAATCCTATAGCTTGACTCCATGCAACTATAGATTTACCGTTGCAGTGGGGCTGTGCCTGCACTGCAAGGGTTAATTGCTCGTTTTGGTCCAGGCTCTCTAGGGGAACAAAAAAAGTTTACTTGCTGGAACACATTTCTAACTTTTTGTTTGGTAAAGTCTATTCTTTCCAAAATTAAAAGATAAAAGCAAACAAAACCTTTCAAACGACATTTCAATGTTCTGAGAATATTTTCCCAATACTTTTTCCTAAGAACTCTCATTTGAAATTCTATCTATGACCAGCTTAACCACTTCAATACCAGGCACTTTCTCACTCAAAAAAAACTTTTATTGGTGACAGGTAAACATAATAATACAGCTTTGAGAATGTACAGGTTGTTTGCATATTGTCATCAGAATAATTATCCAATAAAGCAAATACATTAGCATCCATGTGTACAGATTGTTGTCATAGTTCTTACAGGGTATACATCTATGGTTATGTCTTGTACGTACAGAGCTAGCAGATATATTCCACACCCCATTAAGTGCATGTCTCAGAGTCCTGAAGCCACCTGTCCCATATCTTGTTGTATTTTTCAGGGCATCCCCTATTAATATACACAAACTTCTTGTAAGGGAGAAAAGCGTTCACATCAGCTTTCCATTCTGTAATGTCTGGGGGTGTCGGTCTCATCCATTTCCTAGCTATCACTTTTCTGCTGGCAAAAAGGGTTTCCTGAAGAAACGTCTTGGTATGTCTGTCAAGGGTATCTGGGAATATCCCCAAAAGACATTGCTTGGGGTCTAGAGCCAGAGGGGAGCCCATGTTATCGTGCAGAAACTTCACTATCTGATCCCAATAGCCCTGTATCCTGTAACATGTCCAAATGAGGTGAAAAAAGGTGCCTTGTGCAGAAGTGCACATGGGGCATGTGCTAGGCTGCTCCCGTTTGTATTTAGCCACTCTGAGAGGGGTGAGGTATGCACGGTGTAATATATTAATTTGTGTCATTCTGTCTGAGAGCTTGGGGGATACCTGTGTGCACGTTTCCATCGCCTCCTCCCATTCCTCATCTTCCAAGGGGCCTAGGTCTCCCTCCCAGTGTGGTTTCAGGTTGTATGCTGTTTTTGCTGCAATAGGTGCCATAAGCATGTTGTAGAAGCATGATGTGAGCTTACTGGGGTCAGTATCTTTAATGATTGCCATGATAGGGTTAGGGGTAGGCTGTGGGATTAGTTGAGCTAATTGTGCCTGAGCTACATGTCTTAGCTGTATGTACCGGAATTGCATGTGGTCTTGTAGTGTGAATTCTGCTTTGAGTTCCGTGTATGTTTTTATTGCTCCATTCGCCAGCAGGTGATTCAAGTAGAAGACACCTCGCCTGAGCCAGAGATGGGCGTCTTGAAAGCTGTACATGTCCTGCAGTTTCTTGTTGTGCCACAGTGGGGTGTAGTCATTCAGTGGGGGTATACCCAGTTTAGAGACTGCTAGGTCCCATATGCGATTGTAGTGGTATGTCAGGGAATGCCTGTCTCCGCCAGTCTCGTTGGCCGCGGTACCCGTTGTAATTGCATAGATAGGGTCGTTTGTCAGTTGCGCCCATTTGGGACATAGTAGTGCAAGGAATCTGTCTCTGTCTACCTTGTCAATGTGGAATAATTGAGAGAGCTGAGAGGCAATGTAGTATAAGTTGAAATCTGGTAGTGCCGTACCCCCCCTGTCCGTGGGATTCTTAAGTGCTTGCCATTTTAACTTGTGTCTATTTTTCCCCCATACAAATGGTTTGAGAAGAGCTTCAATTAGTTTAAAGTGTCTAAGGGGTAGGTAGACCGGGGAGTGCCAGAGGACATACAAGATCTTAGGGAGTAGGATCATTTTTATAAGGTTGATTCGACCCCAGATACCTAGGGGTAGACGGGACCACATTTGTACTTTGGTTCTGATTAAGGGGATCAGGGGTTCAATATTCAACTTGACGTAGTCAGCCGGGGATTTGGACACATGAACTCCCAAGTATTTGATCACGTCGACCCGTTGCAAGGGAAGGGCAGCCTGTGATGCAGGGGGTGGAAAGCTGTCCAGAGAAAGAATCTGAGATTTTCCCCAATTAATTTTAAGGCCTGAAAATCTGCCGAAGCATTCAATCGTTTGGAGGGCGGTGGTGAGGGATGGGCCAGAGTCCGCTAGGTATAGCAGGGTGTCGTCTGCATACATGCTAATTTTCTCGCTCAGGGACCCCATCCTCAAACCCAGGGACCCCATCCTATAGGAGGGGAGACAGTGGGCATCCCTGTCTCGTGCCCCTGCTGAGGGTAAAAAGTTCAGACGGGTACCCATTTGCCACCACCCTGGCCACTGGCTCATAATAGAGGAGCTGTACCCATTTGATGAATCGTGGACCAAAACCATATCTCTCCAGGCAGCCCCATAAGGATTTCCACTCTACTGAATCAAATGCCTTGGCCGTGTCTAGGGACACCACCACCCTAGTGCCGACATTGTCATGGGAGGACTGTAGGTTCATAAAGAGCCTACGAAGGTTGAAGGAGGTGTTGCGGCCGGGCATAAACCCTGCTTGATCAGCGTGGATTAGCGTAAGGATAACTTGATTCAGGCGAGTGGAAAGTGTTTTGGCGAGGATTTTTATATCGACCTGGAGGAGGGAGATAGGGCGGTAGGACTCCGGGAGGCCAGGGTCCTTGCCCGGTTTGGGTATTAGCACTATGGTGGCCTCTCTCATGGATGTCGGTAGTGTTTGTGTTTTAATCAGGTCATTATATAGGACAAGTAGTTTGGGGGTGAGTATCTCTGTGAACTGCGAATAGAATTCTATGGGGAGACCATCTGAGCCAGGAGCCTTAGCTCTGGCAAAGCTGGCTATTGCCCCTGCAATCTCTTCTTCAGTGAGAGGTGCTTCTAGTAAGGTGACCTGTTCCTTGGATAGCTTGGGGAATGAGATGGATTCAAAAAACCGAGCCATGGGACCTGGGTCCTCTTGGGCTGTGGACGTGTATAAGTCTGTATAGAAATCTTTGAATTTGGAGGAAACAGTCAGGGGATCTGAGACAGGTTGGTTACTGGTTGGTCTTGGAGTGTGATTACCACCGGGGGTCTATCCTCGTTGTGTACGAGGTAGGCAAGAAGTTTACCCGCCCGTTCCCCCAATTCAAAGTGTTTTTGCTTGCTGAAAAATAACTTCTGCCTGGCTTTTTCGTATTGGATTTGGGTAACTGCTCTGGCTCGTAGTTTTAGTGCGTCTGCATTGTCTCGTGACGGGTCCCCCCTATATTTTTGTTCGGTCAGTGTTAATTCTGATATTGCCTTGTCATATGCTGCTGCGGAGTCCCTCTTTATCAGATTTATTCTAGATTGTAGGGTGGCGCGAGCGTGGAGTTTAAAGGTTTCCCAAACTGCTGCGGGAGATGCAGAGCCGACGTTTTCGAAAAAGTGTCTGCCTAATTCAGTGGACATGCTGTCGTCTTCAGGTAGAAGCGATAGCCAGAATGGGTTTAGACGCCACGTCCGTGGGGGTCTGTCTTGTGAGGTACTAAGTGTAATGATGTATGGATGGTGGTCTGAAAGGAGTCTGGGGCCAAACGACGCCTCCCGCAGCCGGGGAAGGAGTCTCTTGGAAACAAATATAAAATCAATGCGTGACATAGAGTTGTGTGTGGATGAGAAGCACGAGTATTGACGTGTGAGGGGGTATTTGTACCTCCACGTGTCAGCTAGTTGAAAGGAGGAGACCATTTTAGAAAGTCTAGATTCCCCAGTCGTTTTTTGAATGGTTGGCATAGTCCTGAGTCTGTCAAGGTCCTCATTAAGTGTGGTGTTAAAGTCGCCCATCCACACCGTTTGTGCTGTGGGATATTTGGCTATGAACTCAAGGCCCTCCGTAACCGTCGCAGGGGAGAAGGGGGGGGGAATATATGAGGCCAATATGAGGAAAGGTTCTCCATGTAGTTTAGCAGACAAAAATACATGGCGGCCCTGGGGGTCCAGGTAAAGCTCCGTCAGTTCAAAATGGACTGATTTGGCTATGAGAACTGACACACCCCTGGAGTGGGAAGTGTACGTGGAGTGATATGCCCATCCTACCCAGGGTCTGCGTATTGCCCTCTGCATCTGCCCCTCTATATGCGTCTCGACCACTGCCATGACATCAGCTCTCTGCCTCTTCAGGAATGTGAGGGCTGCCGAGCGCTTAACCTTGTCTCGGAGGCCTCTCACATTCCAGGTCAGGAATTTTAGAGTAGCCATGGGTGTGCTTGTAAACATATTTTAAACCCAGCCTCATGGGCTATCAGCATCGTATGTACACTGGTCATTGTGCATACTATCCTTACTACATACTCGTTAAGTGGATACTTGCAAGATAGTGAATAAGACATAGCATAATACCTGATCAATAGTTTGCCCTCAGCAACATGTATTCTTGAGTGAACAACTTTCCCCGACCCTCCCCTCCCCCACCCCGCCCTGCACCCTCCCCAACCTGTGCGGGCATCATCCCATAACAAAACTTGACCTGCAGCCCACCATGTAAAAGCGGATATAAAAGTAAAACATACGACATTAAACAGAATACACGAGAGGTAGGTGTTGCACATGTGCAGTCTTCTGGATTTCACTTTGGTGTTGGTCCTAGGACCATCTCGTGCAAAAATTAGAACATTACCATAGGGTTGTTCATAGACAGGTGGGCTGCGTGTCTTAACTGTGCGTGGGGGTAACTTACGCTGCACTACACACATTCGTGGTAGGACTAACAGAGCTCCTGCTACCTAAGTAGCCATATACGTAGTGTACTGAGCCTCCAGGGGGAGGACAGTAACGAATATTGCATATGAGTTAAAAGTGATAATTGTTCCACGGCGTTTACCTTTGTACTTGTTGGGTAAAGGCCTCAGCAGTTCAAGGAAAAGTTTTGTCTCTCCAACCTCAGCCTCGAGAGGAATTCAAAAAAAGGGGGGGGGGAGAAAATATAGGGGGGGGGGGGGGGGGGGGGGAGTCCGGGGAATGATGGGGGGGAGAGGAACAAACAGACGAGGGGGGGACACCGGGGGGGGGGACTGGGGATGAAAATTAAGGGAGAAAAATGGAGGAGGAAAAGGGGGAGACCCCTCTCGTCTTGTGGCCAGGGCTGTCCAGAGCCTTCATGTCTCGGCCTGCAATTAGCAGGTAAAAGAGGTGAGTGGGGATGCCTTCTCGCGGTGCAGGATGGCAGGCAGTGCCAGCTTGTATTGTGCGGGGTCTCAGGCAGAACATGCCTGGGGCAGTAAACCAACAACAAAGCCCCTTTCTGGGGGAAAAGGAAAAAAGGGTTAGAGGAGTATTACCCCCAGGCTCTTCACTCTGCTCCCTCCTGTGCTCCACGTTGTTCAATCCAGGTAGCTAGGTCCTCCGGATCTTCAAAGAAGGAGACTCTGCCATCATGTTCCACTCTAAGCCTCGCTGGAAATAACATAGCATACTTGATATGAAGGGATCTCAGCCGTCTCTTTGCCTCCATGAAGCCCTGTCTGCGCCTCTGGACCTCCGCCGAGAAGTCTGGAAAGATGGCAACTTTGGCATTTCCCAGGGGGATATTGCCCCGTTCCCTGGCCATTCTAAGTGCTGCGTCCCTGTCCTTGTAGTTCAGGAGTTTGGCTATGAATGTACGTGGGGGGGCTCCGGGAGGTGGTGGTCTGGCCGGCATCCGGTGTGCTCTTTCAACGGCTAGCATAGGGGAGAATGCTTCTCTGCCGTAAGTGTTAATCAGGAGTTGCTCAAGGAATGCGGTCGGATCTTTCCCCTCTGATCCCTCAGGGAGACCGATCAGTCTAATGTTGCACCTCCTGATCCTATTCTCCATGTCATCTTGCTTTGAGAATAGCTGCTGGATCTGTCTGTGTATGCGTTCTGCACCGGCCTGCAGTGGCGGGAGTGCGTCTTCCATGAGGCCTACCCGTGCCTCCGCCCCGGTAACTCGGTCACGGAGCTTGTGGAAATCTTGCCTAATGAGGGATATGTCCACCTTCACCTCCTCCATCTGTGCGGTGAGCGAGGTGCGGCATAGCGTTATGGCCTCTAGGAGTTTGTCCGTGTCTCCCGCCGTCCTCTCCCCACTAACCTTCTCAGCGCCATCTTCCTCCACCTCGCCCCTCTCTTGGCGGCGGTACTGCTCGAGTTTGGCGGCAGCGTTTTTCTGGGATTTCGGCGGAGACATGTTGTCCTCGGTCTGGGGCTTCACCCTGGGTAAGTAAGGGGTCTTGATTCCTCTCGTGGGTTGCAGGATGGAATGGATTGCAGGATAAACGAGCGGAGCTGTGCAGAGTGCGTCCTACTCCATGCGCTGTCAGGCCACGCCCCGTAATACCAGGCACTTTCAACCCCTTCCTGCCCAGGCCAATTTTTAGCGCTGTTGCCCTTTTAATGACAATTGCGCAGTCATGCAACACTGTACCCATATGACATTTTTATTTTTTGAGACAGAGAGAGCTTTTTTTCTGGTGATATTTAATCACCAATGTGATTTTTATTTTTTGCTACACAAACAGAAAAAGACCGAAAATTTTGGAATGGAAAAAAAAGTTTCTCTTAGTTATAAACTTTTTCAAATAAGTAATTTTTCTTCTTCGCTGATGTGCACTGATGGTGCGGCAATAATGAGGAGGCTCTGATGGGCAGCACTGATGGGCACATATAGGCTGCATTGATAGGCACTGATAAGCGGCACTACTGTGCACTGATTACACTGATCATTAGTGCCCTGGTTAAGAATGTACTGTTGCCGGTTATCGGCCCTCCTTTCCGCACACAGACACATGGCATGAGGAAAGGACTGCCAATAACCAGCATGTCTGTTTACATGTGATCAGCTGTGATTGGATACAGCTGATCACATGGTAAAGGGCTGCTCTAATTGGCCTAGAGAGTTGTGCTGTAGCCATCTTTTGGCTATACTACGGCATTGCAACTGTGGGCACCCGGCTGTGGCCGTGATTGGCCGCGCAGTCATCTGGGACCTGTCACGCGTCCCAGATGACTGACAGGAGGGAGGGAGCCCTTCCTGCACCGAGGGGAAGTGATGTCACCAGCCCAGGCACTGAAGGAGGCAGACTATGAGGAACCCCCTAGCAGCAGGCATTTAAAGGCGAGTAAAAAAAAAAAAAAAATTCCAATTATTTTTCTTTTTTGTTTTTTAGGAATTTTAAGCATTTTTTTATTTTTAGGGGGGAAACACCACTTTAAAGAGGTTCTTCTGTCAGCAGCAATAAATACTGTAGCTATTGACGTTTAATAAAAGGACACTTACCTTTCCAAGGACCCAGCCCTGTCCTCACCCAGGCTGGTTCTTCAACAGTCTTCAGGTCCCTGGCATGTTTAGTGTGGAAAGCCAGATGTGCAACATACACTACGCATTGTGAATGGTCCCACAGCCTGTGATATGTCTCAGAGCGCTGCGCGTGGTGGGGGGGATGAACTTCTGGTGGAATCGCCTGGGCAATCCAATACAAAATGGGACTGGGTACCTACCAAAACTAGGTACTCACTCCCTCCCAAAAAATAAAAACTTCCAAAAGTGTTAGAGAAGGATGGGAAGGGGACATAAACCATTTTGGGGAGAAGTTCTGCTTTAACTGCTTGCCAACCGCCTCACGCCGATATACGTCGGCAGAAGGGCTCGTACAGGCAGAATCACGTACCTGTACGTTGCCCTTTAAGAGGCGGTCAGCTGGCGCACGTGCGTGCCCGTAGGAATGCTCCGCGAGTCGGGTCGCGGGTCCCGCGGACTCTATCGCCGCGGGGATACCCGCGATTGCCTCACGGGGAGGAAGAACGGGGAGATGCTAATGTAAACAAGCATCTCCCCATTCTCCCTAGTGACAGTGTCACTGATCTCTGCTCCCTGTGATCAGAGCAGAGATCAGTGACGAGTCACACACAGCCACGCCCCCCCCACAGTTAGAAACACACCCCTAGGACACACTTAACCCCTACACTGCCACCTAGTGGTTAACCCCTTCACTGCCAGTGTCATTTACACAGGAATCAGTACATTTGTATAGCATTGATTGCTGTATAAATGACAATGGTCCCAAAAATGTGTCAAAAATGTCCGATGTGTCCGCCATAATGTCGCAGTCACGATAAAAATCGATGATCGCCGCCATTTAAAATATATATATATAAATATTAATAAAAATGCCATAAAACTATCCCCTATTTTGTGAACGCTATAACTTTTGCGCAAACCAATCAATAATTGCTTATTGCTATTTTTTTTACCAAAAATATGTAGAAGAATACGTCTCGGCCTAAACTGAGGAAAAAAACTTTTTTTTTATATATTTTTGGGGGATATTTATGCGTTTTTTTCAAAATTGTCACTCTTTTATTGTTTATAGCGCAAAAAATAAAAACCGCAGGGGTGATCAAATATCACCAAAAGAAAGCTCTATTTGTGGGAAAAAAAAAGGACGTAAATTTGTTTGGGAGCCACGTCGCACGACCGCGCAATTGTCAGTTAAAGCGACGCAGTGTCGAATCGCAAAAAGTGCTCTGGTCAGGAAGGGGGTGAATTCTTCCGGGGCTGAAGTGGTTAAGCAACCGTGGAGCTCATCAAGCTTTTACAATAATGACCAGTAACTCACAGCAACCAACGAGAATTAATGTGACATTTGTAAACCTAAATAATACTGGATAGTCCATTAGCCAATAACTGCTGCCTTTTACAGCGCTCCACTAAATAAACTCAAGATCAGACGGGCAAACAAGACTACCTTATATTCATCCGAAAAATGGATACTTTGACATTTTCTAATGCTACCCAAACGCAGGGAGCTCATTGCCACCCCTTTCTATATCAGTCACAAGCCAGGAGTATTTTCTGAACTATCAGTATAAGAAATAGACTGCTGCTATTTGTGATGGCAAACAAAAGCAATCATGACTGCCAAACACACACTATAGCAGGCAGCATCTCAGCTCTGCTAGACAGAAAGTAATTAGAATGCTTTTAATGTCCAAAAGAATGATGCTGATAGGCTGCCACAGATGTGTAGATTTATGAATATTTATATGGTGGTTTATAGCTGACACTTTTATCAGTTGAAGAAGATAAAATATCTGCCTGACTCAAAAGCCTGACAGTCAGGTTAATAAAATCTCATTAAAGAGAATGACCTATGCAATTATATAGGATTTATTGTAATTCATTTTTGATTGTGTTCTGCTTAAAGATGCAGTTTCCCATTTCCTGATGCCACACTTCGGTCGCACATCAAAATTCTCCCACTTTTAACTCTAAGCTCTCCTTGGAAGAGATGCTCTGTGCATCGACAAATGGCTCCAGCTTGTTTTTCTTTTTTATTAATCCTGATTATAAAATCAGACAGAAGGACAGCACAGTGAGACAATTAATGCATGAAGGAATTAGATACAACGGGGAGATAGAGGCAGTGCTGCTTTATGGGAGGATTGGCGACAAGACACATCTAGGCTACATGTACATACACGGGTATCTGCCATGAACCCAGGTGTCGCATTGTTGGGCTTGTTGCAGATTACGAGCAGCGTGCTATGACAAATTTGTTTGTACTCTGAGTCAATCTGTAGATAGTAAAGGAGAGGAACAAAGAACAACAGAGGACATTGACCTGAGGTGTACCGGGGTCACGTGGTCAGTATGCCTAAAAGGGGGCAAAAATAAACACAGTAGAATGAAAGCGTAACAAACAGATCGATTACACACTGAATTAAAGTGGTTGTAAACCTTACAAACCACTTTGACCTACAGGTAAGCCTAGATTAAGGCTTACCTGTAGGTCCAATAAATATCTCCTAAACCTACATGGTTTAGGAGATATTTAGAAAAGAAAAGGCATCGCTGTCTACGGCGCATGCGCCGCAGACAGCGGCGCGCAGGCGCACTACGCATGCCGGGTTCACGGCGATATGCCGCTTTCCTGCGCATGGGCGGGAGTGACATCATCGCCGCTCCAGCGAATGACAGCGCTGGAGCAGCGAGACCCGGAAGTCACTCCGGGTTTGATGGCGACGCAGAAGATCGTGGATGAGGACCGCTTCGGGGCTTCGTTTTCAGGCAAGTCATTCATAATGAGCTAGTAGTTTTTTTTTTTTTTTTTCTTAAAGAGGCTTTACTTCCTCTTTGGGACATACCCAGAGAAACAAGACAACATCCACCTACCCAAATTCTAAATAATAAGGGCCAGGACCCCTTGGCGCAAAGCCACTCCTATCCTGAATGAATGCCAGAGTATGCTTTTAGGGTCCAGACCCCGAATGGCCAAAAAGGGACGGCAATGAAGTATGCAATAAGCTGCAGAGAGGGGAGCACTAGGAAAAGGCAACAGAGGACCATCCCTGGGTTTATCAGACATAGCACTGACGAGCTGGTCTAACACCAACACCGGGCACCACGCCTTGGCAGGCTCCAAGAACCTGATGACAGTGCTGTCTCCTGATTGCTGCGTCTTGCAAGCATGCAGATGTAAACAGAAAAGGCCGGGGTGCCAAACCCGTTGATTGGCCAAAAGTATGAGAAAAGCCTACGACCACAAGGGAGGAGGCAAAGGAGGGCAGGCTTTATGCAGCCTAACTCCTACAAATACAGGCTGACCTGCGGTCAGCCTTACACTTAACCGCTTCCCGACCGGCGCACGACGATATACGTCGACAGAATGGCACGGACAGGCATAAGGGCATATAAATACGTCCCCTTCAAGATGACGCCGTGCCATCGGGTCCCGCGGACTCGATCGCCGCGGGGACACCTGCGATCGTCTCACGGGAAGGCTGAACGGGGAGATGCGGAAATAAACAGCATCTCCCCGTTCTGCCTAGCAACTAGTGACGCTGATCGCTGCTCCCTGTGATTGGAGCACAGATCAGCATTCACTAGCAGACAGCCACGCCCCCCCACAGTAAGAAACACACCTCTAGGCATACTCAACCCCTACACTGCCACCTAGTGGTTAACCCCTTCACTGCCAGTGTCATTTACACAGGAATCAATGCATTTAAGTAGCATTGATTGCTGTATAAATGACAATGGTCCCAAAAATGTGTCAAAAATGTCTGATGTGTCCACCATAATGCCGCAGTCACAATAAAAATCGCTGATCACCGCCATTACTAATAAAAAAAATTATTAATAAAAATGCTATAAAACTATCCCCTATCTTGTAAACGCTATAACTTCTGCGCAAACCAATCAATAATCGCTTATTGCAGTTTTTTTTACCAAAAATATGTAGAAGAATACGTATCGGCCTAAACTGAGGAAAAAAAAAATGTTATACATTTTTGGGGGATATTTATTATAGCAAAAAATAAAAAAAGAATGCGTTTTTTTTTCAAATTTTTTTTTTGTTTATAGCGCAAAAAATAAAAACCGCAGGGGTGATCAAATACCACCAAAAGAAAGCTCTATTTGTGGGAAAAAAAGGACGTCAATTTTGTTTGGGAGCCACGTCGTACGACTGCGCAATTGTCAGTTAAATCGACGCAGTGCCGAATCGCAAAAAGTCCTTTGGCTGCAAATTGGTCCGGTCTGAAAGTGGTTAATCTAAAAGAGGATCTCCACAAAAAGAAAGAAAAAGGGAAAAACTCTTCCAACTGCAAAGAGGCTGTGATTGCAGCCAACAGCTCATTCATTTCCATATAAAAAATTAAGGGCTGCGTAAAGCCTGACTACTGATCTAAAATCAGATCTGATGAAATGACCTGGTTCTTAGGAGTGGCACTGAAACCAATTCAGACCCATGAGCATCTACTATAGCCACCTAAAAACCAGGCTCATCTCAGAATGTCCGACTTGATGTCCGATAACGGGAAAGACCTCACACAGCCAGATAATCGAGGAGACGAATACTGTCAATCACTGAACATCACTTCAGCAGCTGGAAAGGAGCCATCAACAATGCGACAGTTGTAACATTTGTGTTTGTGTTACCACTGATAATTTATGAGTAAATCCTGCAAATGAAATGAAGGTAAGGCGGGATGCAGATACTATAGAAAGGAATCACAAGGCTCTCTACAGCTCAACTGACTCAAAGCTGTCTACGTTTCTCTGGTTTAGTGATCTGTACTGTTGCACAAAAGGCAGCCACCTCACTGGCCCTAATGCTGCATTTTCTTTTTATTGTAACAACAAAAATCAAAATTTCACCCTAAATTTTAGGCCTCATGTACACTGGGGCCCTTCTAAACGCTTTTCTCATTGCAAGAGAAAAGCAGCTGCATAAACGCTCCTTAGCTGTGTTTTTTAACCACTTGACAACTGGGCAGTTAAACCCCCTTCCTAACCAGACCAATTTTCAGCTTTCGGTGCTCTCACACTTTGAATGACAATTACTCCGTCATGCAACACTGTACCCAAATGAATTTTGTGTCCTTTTTTTCACACAAATACAGCTTTCTTTTGGTGGTATTTAATCACCGCTGGGTTTTTTATTTTTTGCGCTATAAATCAAAAAATACCGAAAATTCGGTAAAAAAAAAAAATTCTTTGTTTCTATTAAAAATTAATGCAGAGTATTGGCAGAGTATTGGTGAGTATTGGCAGAGTATTGGTGAGTATTGGCAGAGTATTGGTGAGTATTGGTGAGTATTGGCAGAGTATTGGCAGAGTATTGCACAGTGGTTGCAGAGCATTGCACAGTGGTGGCAGAGCATTGCACAGTGGTGGGCAGAGCATTGCACAGTGCTGGCAGAGCATTGCACAGTGGTGGCAGAGCATTGCACAGTGGTGGCAGAGCATTGCACAGTGGTGGCAGAGCATTGCACAGTGGTGGCAGAGCATTGCACAGTGGTTGCAGAGCATTGCACAGTGGTGGCAGAGTATTGCAGGCACTGACCAGTGCTGTGGGCACTACACATCCAGCCCACAGCGCTGGTCCCGTCTCTTCCCCTTTCCGCTTCTCCCCTCTCACTGTACCGATCGGTACAGAGAGGGGAGGGAGGAACCGGCGTCATGACGTGACGGCGGTTTGTGTACATGTGATCGCTCCGTCATTTGACGGAGCGATCACTTGGTAAACGGCCGCTATCAGCGGCCGTTTACCGTGATCAGTGATGTGCCGGGTCCTCGGGACCTGCCGGTCACAGATGTTCCCGAGTGCGCGCCCCAGGGGGGCGCGCGGGAGAAAGTTTCTGAGAGGACGTCTGTAGGACGTCCACTTAGAACAAGCCGACAGCGCTGTAGACGTCTTTCGACTATGGCGCGGTCGGCATGTGGTTAAAGCGTGTTTAGGCGTGTCAAGCGTATGGGCGTTTATTTCATTGGCCAGAATATTCATTTATTCTGGCCACTGAAATGAAAAAACATTCAAGAGCTAAAAGCACCTAGTGTTAACATGTGTGCATTTACCTGCTTCAGGCATTTTTTCCGCACTCCTAAAGGCACAAGCAATGTTTTTTTTTCTGCCTCTAAACATCTGTAAATGCCTATTGTGTGCATGGACACATACAGTGCCTGGAAAAAGTATTCATACACCTTGAAATTTTCCACATTTTGTCATGTTACAACCAAAAACGAAAATGTATTTTATTGGGATTTTAAGTGATAGACCAACACAAAGTGGCACATAATTGTGAAGAGGAAGGAAAATTATAAATGCTTTTCAGATTTTTTTACGAATAAAAATCTGATAAGTGTGGCGTGCATTTGTATTCAGCCCCCTTTACTTTGATACACCTAACTAAAATTAGTGGAACCAATTGCCTTCAGAAGCCACCTAATTATTAAATAGAGTCCACCTGTGTGTAATTTAATCTCAGTGTAAATACAGCTGTTCTGTGAAGCCCTTAGAGGTTTGTTAGAGAACCTTAGTGAACAAACAGCATCATGAAAGCCAAGAAACACACCAGACAGGTCAGGGCAGGGTCGGCTGGTGCTCAACATTTTGATATTTTTTTTGGGGGGGGTCGACAAACAAACCTGCCCCCCTCACTAGTACCGCTGCCGACCCCACCCAATCCCCCCACGGAAGATGGATGGGAAGGAGGCGGTGATCAGAGGCCTTAACTTAGAAGCTTGCCGAGATTCACCCAGTTCTCCTGACTGCTGATCCAGTTTTTGAATTCAGGGAGGTCCCTTAGCTTGTGTGGTCCCACTGGAGTCACCTTGTGCACACTCCTAAAGCCCCATACACACGGTCGGATTTTCCGATGGATTCTGTCCTATCGGACAATGTTGTCGGAAATTCCGACCGTGTGTAGGCACCATCGGACATTTTCCATCGGATTTTCCGACGGACAAAGTTCTATCTCCTTGCTCTCAAATTTTCCGACAACAAAGTCCGATCACACCAATTCTGATCGTGTGTAGCCTAGTCCGACGGACAAAGTGCTACGCATGCTCAGATCACATTACAAGTACAAAGCTATTGGCTACTAGCCTCTACGTAGTCCCGTCGTAGGCAACAGACGTCACCACGTTCAGAATGATCGGATTTTCCGACAACTTTGTCCGACCGTGTGTATGCAACACCAGTGTCGGACTAAATCCGTCGCAAAAAATCCGATGGATTTTGTGGTTGGATTTTCCGACCATGTGTACGGGGCATAAGGAAGACTCCATGTTGGCGTGACAATTCTTCCTGCGCCTACATTCACAGGCATTGTGAGATTGAAAGTTTGCTGAGGGAAGAGCCGGGGCTTTTTCTCCCGGCCAAACTGGTATTGTGTCCTGAGACCTGATTGGCTGAGAGTCCTAAGACTCCCTGGCCAATCGGGTCTCAAGACCCACTTTCTGATTGGCTGGGAGGAGAATCAGGAAGACAATAGCGAATATTAATTTGCTATTGTCACACAACTAGGTGGGCTCAGCCCTGCGCCCACCCTTTTTTGAAGCCAATTAGAGCCTCAGGCTCTAATCATGTGCTTAAAAAAAAATTGAAATCCATGCATCTGGTGCGCTGCATGTAGATTAGGGGCCGGGCGCATGGATTAGGGGGGCAGCGCCCCTGCGCCCCCTTATGGACGTGCCGCCACTGGGTCAGGGATAAAGTTGTGGAGAAGTTGAAAACAGGGTTAGGTTATAAAAAAATATCCCAAGTTTGGCAGCAAACCTACCAAGACATGGCCATACACTTAAACTGACAGGCCGTGCAACATTAAGCATTAATCAGAGATGCAGCCAAGAGGCCCATAGTAACTCTGGAGGAGCTGCAGAGATCCACAGCTCAGGTGGGAGAATCTGTCCACAGGACAACTATTAGTTGTGCACTCCACAAATCTGGCCTTTATGAAAGAGTGGCAAGAAGAAAGCCATTGTTAAAAGAAAGCCATAAGAAGTCCAGTTTGCAGTTTGCGAGAAGCCATGTGGGGGACACAGCAAACATGTAGAAGAAGGTGCTCTGGTCAGATAAGACCAAAATTGAAGGTATTGGCCTAAAAGCAAAACGCTATGTGAGGCGGAAAACTAACACAGCACATCACCCTGAACACACCATCCGTGAAACATGGCGATGGCAGCATCATGCTGTGGGGATGCTTTTCTTCAGCAGAGACAGGGAAGCTGGTCAGAGTTGATGGAAAGACGGATGGAGCCAAATACAGGGCAATCTTAGAAGAAAACCTGTTAGAGTCTGCAAAAGACTTGAGACTGGGGCGGAGGTTCACCTTCCAGCAGGACAACGACCCTAAACATACAGCCAGAGCTACAATGGAATGGATTAGATCAAAGCATATTCATGTGTTAGAATGGCCCAGTCAAAGTCCAGACCTAAATTCAATTAAGAATCTGTGACAAGACTTGAAAATAGCTGTTCAGAGACGCTCTCTATCCAATCTGACAGAGCTTGAGCTATTTGGCAAAGAAGAATGGGGAAAAATGTCACTCTCTAGATGTGCAAAGCTGGTAGAGACCAGTGTTGGTCATCTTACTTTAAAAAAGTAATTAGTTAATTTACAAATTACTTCTCCCAAAATGTAATTGCGTTAGTAACTCAGTTACTACATTGGAAAAGTAATTAGTTATGCAGCAAAGTAACTGACTTTTTTTTTTTATATTCTATACGGGTAACTAAGGGGCGGGTCTAGTATTACTGTAAGCAAGGGGCGCATTTATTATTATTGTTATATATCGTGTAACCAAGGGGCTGCTCTATTATTACTCTAACCAAGGGGCAGATCTGTTATAGCGTGTAAGCAAGGGGCGGGTCTATTATTATTATTATTATTATATCGTGTAAGGGGCGGATGGCTACAGAAGAGGGCGAATGTTAAATTAATGGGCGGAGCTCGATATATAACAATAATAATAAATGCGCCCCTTGGTTACAGTAATACTAGACCCGCCCCTTAGTTACACGATAGAAGCCCCTAACAGAGTAGCACGAGCATCAGGAGCGTGCGGCATCGCCTCGTACAATTACATGTTAACTGCACCTGCGCGGTGTAGAATTCACTCAGAGCCGTTTAGGTTCGGCAATTTTCGTAAGCTCCGTAGTCCTTCTACTGCGCAAGTGCTGCACCTGCACAGTACAGGGGGTCCTTATCCAGCGGGGGAACTTTTTTGGCAGGACACCGGAATTACACTACTGCCATCTAGTGGCAGTAGATGTAATTGAGGTAACTAAGCCCAAGTAATGGGAACTGCGTTACCATGAGGGGAAAAGTAATCAGTTAGATTACTCGTTACCCTCTAAAGTAACTGCGTTAAGTAACTCTGTTTATTTTAGCTCAGTTACTTACATCACTGGTAGAGACATCCCCCAAAAGACTTGCAGCTGTAATTACTTCTACAAAGTATTGACCCAGGGGAGCTAAATACAAAATGCACGCCACACTTTTCAGATATTTATTTGTAAAAAATCTTGAAAACCGCCTATAGGGTGCATGGACACATAGGTTCTCCTGTAAATGCCTATAGTGTGCATGGATACATAGGTTCTCCTGTAAATGCCTATAGGGTGCATGAACACATAGGTTCTCCTGTAAGTGCCTATAGGGTGCATGGACACATAGGTTCTTCTGTAAATGCCTATAGGGTGCATGGACACATAGGTTCTCCTGTAAATGCCTATAGGGTGCATGGATACATAGGTTCTCCTGTAAATGCCTATAGGGTGCATGGACACATAGGACACATAGGTTCTCCTGTAAATGCCTATAGGGTGCATGAACACATAGGTTCTCCTGTAAGTGCCTATAGGGTGCATGGACACATAGGTTCTCCTGTAAATGCCTATAGTGTGCATGGACACATAGGTTCTCCTGTAAATGCCTATAGGGTGCATGGATACATAGGTTCTCCTGTAAGTGCCTATAGGGTGCATGGACACATAGGTTCTCCTGTAAATGCCTATAGGGTGCATGGACACATAGGTTCTTCTGTAAATGCCTATAGGGTGCATGGACACATAGGTTCTCCTGTAAATGCCTATAGGGTGCATGGACACATAGGTTCTCCTGTAAATGCCTATAGGGTGCATGGATACATAGGTTCTCCTGTAAATACCTATAGGGTGAATGGATACATAGGTTCTCCTGTAAATGCCTATAGGGTGCATGGATACATAGGTTCCCCTGTAAATGCCTATAGGGTGCATGGATACATAGGTTCTCCTGTAAATGCCTATAGGGTGCATGGATACATAGGTTCTCCTGTAAATGCCTATAGGGTGCATGGAGACATAGGTTAACATAGAAGGGAGTTTAGAGGCAGAAGAAAAAAAAAAAGAAAGCTCAAACGCCTGTAAAAGCAATGTTTTTGTGCTCAAATGTACATGAGGCCTTATGGTCCATTCACACTAGCAGCCATGCTAAACACACAGACGTTGGTGTGCGCTAGACAAAAACTGTGCGAACAGCCGATCTCAGCGTCACACTGTTTTCTTTATTGTTGATTGGAACTTTATTGAAATGTCACAAGTGACATCAAGTTCTAGTCACACAGCAGTGCTGGGATGCAGTGGTTTTTCCTCCACAGCCTGCTGCACTGAAAAAAAGAATGCAGTACTTTCAGTATACACCACTGCAACACAATGGTGTGAACTGACACCATAGGATACAAGGCACAATACCTGGTCTTTGGATTCTGTTGGATAATGCTGTCCAGGGAATCTCTATGCAAATGGTGTGAACAGGTCCTCATTCGTGATAATGTTGGAGATCAGGGCAATTGGAGAGAGACTCTCCCTAATGAGGACACAGGGGTCAATTCGCTAAGAGATAAAAAAAATGCATGAATTTTTGATTTAAAATAACTCATGCAGTGTTTATCTCAAAAGTAGTTAAACATGCATTATTTACCGAATGCGCAAAATATTTATGTTTTGCAACATTTATCACTTAAATTTAGCATTATTTTTGGCATTGTTTTTTCGCAATATTTTTTTTTCTTATATGCCAACACTGCACCAGAGGAAGATAGTTCTGTAAATAAATGTACGTTACTACAAAAAAGGGGTGTGCGTTTACCTGCTGACCAATGGCGACTAGGGTAAAACTTAGGCTCCAGTCACATCTAGGCATTTTTGGGTGATTTTCTGCTCTAAGCCTCAGCTCTAAAAACGCCCAACAAGACAAATCCCATTCATTTGAATGGCCCCTGTTCACATCTCAGCATTCTGTCGCCCTAAGCAAAATGCCTGTCGCTCAAAAAAGTACATGAGCTTGTTTTTTGGCAGATTATAGGCGTTTTAATTTTCATTGGTCAACTCAAAACACCTACACAAAAACGCTGCACAAACACTGCAAAAACGGCAGCAAAAAAGGTCAGAAAAACGCCTGTAAAAAATAGCAATGTCTAGATGTGAACGGAGCCTTAACCTTTTATTGGATTTTATTTGAGATATGTATACAAGAACTTGTGTCCTCACACATCAGTTTTGCAGTTTTGGATGGAGACATTAGTCATGTACAGTATAGGTTCAGTAATACCCAGGGGAAGAGGACAGTTCTTGGAGCCTCCTCTGGATATATATCTATCTATCCTATTATCTATCTATCTATATATCTATCTATCTATCTCTAGATCTATCTATCTATAGATCTCTAGATATATATCTAGATCTATCTCTAGATATATATCTATAGATCTATAGATATATATATCTAGATCTATAGATATATATCTATATCTAAAGATATATCTATCTATCTATCTATCTATCTATCATATCTATCTATCTACCTACATACATACACACACACTGTATCTCAAAAAAGTGAGTACACCCCTCACGTTTTGTAAATATTTTATTATATTTTCATGTGACAACACTGAATAAATTACACTTTGCTACAATGTAAAGTAGTGAGTTTATAGCTTGTATAACAGTGTAAATTTGCTGTCCCCTTAAAATAACGCAACACACAGCCATTAATGTGGAAACCGCTGGCAACAAAAGTGAGTACACCCCTAAGTGAAAATGTCTAAATTGGACCCAAAGTGTCAATATTTTGTGTGGCCACCATTATTTTCCAGCACTGCCTTAACCCTCTTGGGCATGGAGCTCACCAGAGTTTCACAGGTTGCCACTGGATTCCTCTTCCACTCCTCCATGATGACATCACAGAGCTGGTGGATGTTAGAGAGCTTGCGCTCCTCCACCTTCTGTTTGAGGATGCCCAATAGATGCTCAATAGGGTTTAGGTCTGGAGACATGCTTGGCCAGTCCATCACCTTTACCCTCAACTTCTTTAGCAAGGCAGTGGTCGTCTTGGAGGTGTGTTTGGGGTCGTTATCATGTTGGAATACTGCCCTGCGGCCCATTCTCTGAAGGGAGGGGGATCATACTCTGCTTCAGTATGTCACAGTACATGTTGGCATTCATGGTCCCCTCAATGAACTGTAGCTCCCCAGTGCCGGCAGCACTCATGCAGCCCCGGACCATGACACTCCCACCACCATGCTTGACTGTAGGCAAGACACACTTGTCTTTGTACTCCTCACCTGGTTGTCGCCACACATACTTGACACCATCTGAACCAAATAAATTTATCTTGGTCTCATCAGACCACAGGACATGGTTCCAGTAATCCATGTCCTTAGTCTGCTTGTCTTCAGCAAACTGTTTGCAGGCTTCTGTGTGCATCATCTTTAGAAGAGGCTTCCTTCTGGGACAACAGCCATGCAAACCAATTTGATGACATGCGCGGCGTATGGTCTGAGCACTGACAGGCTGACCCCCATCACTTCAACCTCTACAGCAATGCTGGCAGCACTCAATGTCTATTTCCCAAAGACAACCTCTGGATATGACGCTCAGCACGTGCACTCAACTTCTTTGGTCGACCGCGGCGAGGACTCTTCTGAGTGGAACCTGTCCTGTTAAAGAGGAAGTAAAGCCTCTTGAAAAAAAAAAAAAAAAAAGACACCCTGCAAGGCAAAGGCATAATGAGCTAGTATGCATAGCATACTAGCTCATTATGAATGACTTACCTGAAAACGAAGCCCCCGAAGCGGTCCTCATCCACGATCTTCTGCGCCACCATCCAGCGCCTGAGTGACTTCCGGGTCTCGCCGCTCCAGCGCTGTCATTCGCTGGAGCGGCGATGACGTCACTCCTGCGCATGCGCAGGAAAGCGGCATGTCGCCGTGAACCCGGCATGCGCAGTGCGCCTGCCCGCCGCTGTCTACGGCACATGCGCCGTAGACAGCGATGCCTTTTCTTTTCTAAATATCTCCTAAACCATGTAGGTTTAGGAGATATATATTGGACCTACAGGTAAGCCTTAATCTAGGCTTACCTGTAGGTCAAAGTGGTTTGTAAGGGTTTACAACCACTTTAAACCGATGTATGGTCTTGGCCACCGTGCTGCAGCTCAGTTTCAGGGTCTTGGCAATCTTCTTATACCCTATCACATCTTTATGTAGAGCAACAATTCTTTTTTTCAGATCCTCAGAGAGTTCTTGGCCATGAGGTGCCATGTTGAACTTCCAGTGACCAGTATGAGAAAGTGAGAGCGATAACCACATTTAACACACCTGCTCCCCAGCCACACCTGAGACCTTGTAACACTAACGAGTCACATGATACGGGGAGGGAAAATGGCTAATTGGGCCCAATTTGGACATTTTCACTTAGGGGTGTACTCACTTTTGTTGCCAGCCGTTTAGACATTAATGGCTGTGTGAGTTATTTTGAGGGGACAGCAAATTTTCACTGCTATACAAGCTGTACAATCACTACTTTACATTGTAGCAAAGTGTCATTTCTTCAGTGTTGTCACATGAAAAGATATAATAAAATATTTAAAAAAATGTGAGGGGTGTACTCACTTTTGTGAGAAGCTGTGTATATATATATATATATATATATATATATATATATATATTTATTTATATAGAGCGAGAGAGAGAGAGAGAGAGAGAGAGAGAGAGAGAGAGACGGCTTTTTGTAAGTTACCTGTAAATAAATGTGAATAAAATATTATAAAACTGTGAAAACATTCTAATGTGCTTCTATTGAAAAAAAAAAATATTTCAACTGGTGAAATGTTACACTGTATTTTCATTTCTAAGCTCAGGGCAGAACATTTCTACACTGATACATTGTATACTTACTGGCCAGTGCAGAGTTCCCTTCATTGTTATTTTGTACTTTGCTCAAATACCGACTGCCTACTGGCAGGTGATAAATGACGAATGTGTGTTCTTAAGAGGGCTTTGACACCGAGCTGCCCATAGCGTCGGCGGGAAAACGCTGCTATTTTTGCGGCGCATTTCAGGTACTAGCGGGGCGCTTTTAACCCCCGCTAGCAGCTGAGAAAGGATTAAAACCGCCCGCAATGCGCCGCAATAGCAGCGTTTTGCCGGCGGTAGAGTCGCGCTGCCCCATTGATTTCAATGGGGAGCAGCGGTGGAGGAGCGGTCGGGCCCTCAGTCTTTCACACTGGAGACAATGGAGCAGCTGTTTGAGGGCGGATTGCAGGCGCTATTTTTAACGCTATAGCGCCTGCAAAACGCCCTCGTGTGAAAGGGGTCTTAGTGAATTGACTTCAATGATTTATCTCTTTTTTTTTTGCAGTATTTACCTCACATTCAATATTTTACTTTGATAATTATCTCATGTGATAAACCCGAAAGATTAGTCACGTGACCTTCATATCGCATGCAGAATCCTTTAGTGAATTGACCCCACAGAAAACAAAATAAACCTGACAACGGGTTCTAACCCCTCATCACCCTATTCAAATGTACCTAATTAGATTTACATACAATTGGGTTCCTAGTATGGCAAGATGTTAAACCTTTAAGCACATTAATCCTATTATTACATGAAATATTTTGAGGGACATTGTATTTTTACAATAGTTACACTCAATTTGCCATGCAACAAGCACAACATAGAAGGCTTAGATTTTGAGTCTCATTTATACAAGCTGCATTGAGCTACGCTGATGAACACTGATCAGTGCTGGCTTAACACAAGGATACATAGAAACCAGTTCTTTGTGTCATGTTTACACCACTTGTAAAATGCAGCATATCTGCACAAAAACATGTGTCAATGCACTGTGTTGCAATGTGCTGTGCTTGTGCACAGAGTTAAGTGAATTGTCATTTTGTGACATTTCAATAAAGTTTTTAAAAAGTGGGAAAAAAAAGGTAAACACTGATGTATTGTAACGTATCGCACCACCCCTACACAATGCATGTGTTATATGGATCATTGGTTGAACTAGATGGTCTCCTTATTCAAACAGACTATGTAACTCTAACGCACGCACGCTGGTGTGAATGTGCCCTTAACCACTTCAGTCCCGGAAGGTTTTACCCCTTTCCTGACCAGAGCACTTTACAATTTGGCCCTGCGTCGCTTCAACTGACAATTACGTGGTCATGCAATGCTGTACCCAAACAAATAGAGCTTTCTATTGATGCTATTTGATCACCGCTGTGGTTTTTATCTTTTGCGCTATAAACAAAAAAAAAAAGAGCGCCAATTTTGAAAACAAAAAAATATTTTTTACTTTTTGCTATAATAAATATCCCCAAACATGTTTTAAAAAAACAAATTTCTTCATCAGTTTAGGCCAATATATATTCTTCTACATATTTTTGGTATAAAAAAAATAATAAAAACGCAATAAGCATATATTGATTGGTTTGCACAAAAGTTATAGCATCTACAAACTATCGGAAAGATTTATGCCATTTTTTTATTTTTTACTAAAAATGGTGGTGATCTGTGATTTTTAGTGGCATTGCGACAGACACATTTTTGGGACCATTGACATTTATACAGTGATCAGTGCTATAAAAATGGACCGATTACTGTGTAAATGTCACTGGTAGGGAAGGGGTTAACACTAACTAGTTGTGATCAAGGGGTTAAATGTGTGTTCCCTCCGTGTGTTCTAACTGTATGGGGATAGGACTGAGTAGGAGAGGAGACATATCACTGTTCCTACTTAGTAGGAACAACCAACATGTCTCCTCTGACAGCACAGGGATTCGCATGTTTACACACACAAATCCCTGTGCTGGTGCTCGTGACCGCGCCCTCTGGGGTGCCATTCTGCCCCCGTAAATAGACATGAGCCGGTTGGGAACCGGTTAAAGTATAACTTAGAGCCCTTTCACGCTGCCAGCGCTCGGGACATCGGTGGTAAAGTGCTGCTAATTTTAGCGGTGCATTACTGTTGTTTTTGCGGCACTTTTAACCCCTGCTAGCGCCCGAATAAAGGGTTAAAAGCGCCCGCAAAGCGCCGCTGCCAAGGCGCTTTGCTAGCGCTGCCCATTGATTTCAATGAGCAGGGCACTTTAACTTTACTAAAGCGCCTCAAAGAAGCTGCTTGCAGGACTTTTGTTGATGTCCTGCCAGCGCACTTGGGCTTTCATACTGGGATGGCAGATGAGGCTTTTTTCAGGTGCTTTACAGGCGCTATTTTTAGCGCTAAAGCACCTGGAAAACACCTCCAGTGTGAAAGGGGTCTTAAGGCAAACCTTTTTTTTTTTTTTAAGGGTTATGTTTTTTTAAACTGTTATGAAGAGTACATCCATTGCCAAAGTACATTAACCACTTCAGCTCCAGAAAGGTTTACCCCCTTCCTGACCAAAGTATTTTTAGCGATACAGCACTGTGTCGCTTTAACTGACAATTGCGCAGTCGTGCAACGTTGCACGTTCCCGACAAATAGAGCTTTCTTTTGATGTTATTAGATCACCTCTGTGGTTTAAATTTTTTGCACTATAAACAAAAAAAAGAGTGACAATTTTGAAAAAAACAAAAGCAATATTTTTTACTTTTTGCTATAATAAATATCCCCCAAAAATATTAAAAAAACTATTTTTTTCCTCAGTTTAGGGCGATATGTATTCTTCTACATATTTTTGGTTAAAAAAAAAAAAAAAAATCGCAATAAACATATATTGATTGGTTTGCGCAAAAGTTATAGAGTATACAAAATAGGGAATAGATTTATGGCATTTCTATTATTCTTTTTTTTATTTGTAATGGTGGCGATCTGCGATTTATCGTGACTGCGACATTGCGGCGGACAGATCGGACACTTTTGACACTATTTTAGGACCAGTGACATTTAAACAGTGATCAGTGCTATAAAAATGCCCTTGTTACTGTGTAAATATCACTGGCAGGGAAGGGGTTAAACACTAGGGGGCGATAAAGGGGTTAAGTGTGTTCCCTCAGTGTGTTCTAACTGTAGGGGGGATGGGCTCACTCGAACATGACAGAGATCACTGCTCCTGATGACAAGGAGCAGTAGATCCCTGTTGATAAGCAGATTTTGGATGGGGGTTTTGGTAGATCATAAGCTCAATAATGGCATGCAATGTCAAGCTGCAGTTTCCAAAGCAAGCAAAGTCCTTTCTTGTATTAAGAGAGGTATGGACTCCAGAGAGAGAGATATCATTTTGCCCCTGTTCAAATCATTAGTAAGACCTCATCTGGAATATGCAGTTCAGTTTTGGGCACCAGTTCTCAAAAAGGATATTGGGGAACTGGAGAAAGTGCAGAGAAGGGCAACCAAACTGATAAGAGGCACGGAGGAACTCAGCTATGAGGAAAGATTAGAGGAACTGAATTTATTCACTCCTGATAAGAGGAGAATAAGGGGGGATATGATCAACATGTACAAATATATAAGGGGTCCATATAGTGAACTTAGTGTTGAGTCATTCACTTTACAGTCAACAAAGAGGACAAGGGGGCACTTTTTACGTCTAGAGGAAAAGAGATTCTCCAAATACGGAAAGGTTTCTTCACAGTAAGAGCTGTGAAAATGTTGAATAGACTCCCTGCAGAGGTGGTTCTGGCCAGCTCAGTAAATTGCTTTAAGAAAGGTCTGGATACTTTCCTAAATGTACATAATATAACTGGGTACCAACATTTATAGGTAAAGTTGATCCGGGGAAAATCTGATTGCCTCTCGGGGATCAGGAAGGATTTTTTGTTCCCCTGCTTTAGCAAATTAGAGCATGCTCTGCTGGGGTTTTTTGCCTTCCTCTGAACAACTGTGGGTATAGAATGGGGTTTATGGAATTGTATGATATTTTTTTTTATTTGTGGTTGAACTGGATGGACTTGTGTCTTTTTTCAACCTAACTAACTATGTAACAGGGAAATGCCTTGTTCACATCTCCCCGTTTTACAGAGATCACTGCTCCCGATGACAGGGAGCAGTAGATCCCTGTTGATAAGCAGAACAGGGAAATGCCTTGTTTACATAGGCATCTCCCCGCTTTGCCTGTCCGTGTTTCTGCGGCGCAAAGCAGGTGCGCGCCCACTAGCCCGCGATTTAAAAGGGACGTACAGGTACGCCCATTTGCGCAGCCGTGCCATTGAGTCGACGGATATCGTCGTGCGCTGGACGGCAAGCGGTTAATATAAACAAAGAATCTTGTGAGCTACCAGAGATATATTCAAACCATAAACACAACTAACCACATGTGTTGTTGTAAACTATATATAATGAGATGAAAAAACAATATATACAGCAGCTAGCATTGATCACACTATAATTAGTGCTAAATTTAAATATATAGATAAATAATGCAGCGCTATGTGTTTAAATCCTCTATATCACCATATCATAATTGCTAAAAACTGAATATAAAGTGCTATATGTAAAATAAACAATTGATTCATAAAAATACAACATACAACATCAAATGATAAGCTCATCACAGAACAATAATAACAGTGCTCCAAACAAAATACAAAGTGATAAAAATGCTTATATTAAGCAAGTCCACATCGAAAGAATATCCCCCTGAGGAAGACACGTGACAAGCCTTGCATCGCCACATGTAGGGGAGGGGCCAGGATGGCAGAGAAGTCGGCACACATGATAGGTGACTGCAAACACATGCACCCCCCCCCCCCGTGTGATTGTGCTTACCTCATGGTATGTGACCGCACAACTAAGTTTGGTCTGGTAAAGTAGCTGAACCACCTCTGGGCTCTATGTGTAATGGTCTCTGTGGAATCCCCAGGTAAATCCAATGATGCTTTCCTCGGTTCAAAAATTAAAAAGAGGCTGGATATCGTAATATCGCTTAGACATTATATTTATTGGAGATAAAAACGTCAGGGTACTCACACTTTTATGGTGCTTCCAGTGCACCAAACTACAACAAACAGACAGTAAAATCCAATGCAAAAGGCTTGAAAACTTGTGTAACAGCAGCTGCTCAGAGAGCATGTGTGCCGACTTCTCCACCATCCTGGCCCCTCCCCTACATGTGGCGACACAAGGCTTGTCACGTGTCTTCCTCAGGGGGATATTCTTTCACTGTGGACTTGCTTAAAATAAGCATTTTTATCACTTTGTACTGGGATTTTGTTTGGAGCACTGTTATTGTTCTGTGATGCACATATCATTTGATGTTGTATATTTATGAATCAATTATTTATTTATTTTACATATAGCCCTTTATTTTCAATTTTTAGCGATTATGGTATGGTGATTTTGAGGATTTAAACGCACAGCGCTGCATTATTTATCAAACCTTTTTTTTTTTTACTTTTGCATAGAATGGAGAAGGATTAGAACACATAGGATTTCATTCCTGTCTGTACCACTTTTAATGAGATTTACCCTCTCTATTTGTCCTGTTTACGATTGTCATTGAAAGTGAAAAAAGGAAATTACAAATTTGGGGTTTTCCCCAGAAAAGAGGCAAAATCTTCCAATGGGGACCTTAGTTCTGATAACCAGGGGGCCCCAAGGAATTCCCTTAAAGAGGTTGTAAACCTCAGACTGTTTCTTCGGTGCGCATGCGCCAATGGAGGTCAGCAGCAGCGCATATACTGAATATCTCCTAAACTCCTAAAGTTTAGGAGATATTCACGGTACCTACAGGTAGGCCTTGTTATAGGCTTACCTGTAGGTAAAAGTGCTGTAACAGAGTTTACAAGCACTTTCATTTGCAGGGATTTCATCTCATTTCCTGTTTGGCTATGGGACAGGAAGGGAAATCTCCCCAATGGGACACAGATGGGTTTTACCCTCTTTTGTTCTATCCAAAATGAAAAAAAGTTTTGCCTAAGTGCTACTTTACTGTCAGCATTTAGATCCTTGGATGGTTGCTTGCAGCAATATTCATATGGAAAACAGAGGAAACTGGATAATGTATTACAGTTTTAAAAGTTTTATTCAAAATGACAATATTCCCTATATTAGGGAACTCACATTTAATAGGTGCTATGAGCGCACCACTCTGAATTCCCCCTGAGGAAGATATGACATTTGCCGGTATTTACACATGTTGAGGAGGGGACAGGACAGTTTGTGAGACAGTGGTGTGTTCTCAGACCTGGAGAGGACACATCAGCACAGCGCCTTTAAATTTGTTTGGCTTGATACAGAGTGGTGCGCTCATAGCACCTATTAAACGTGAGTACCCTAATATAGGGAATTGCATATGAATGCTAAATCTGTATATAGAGGTGTGTATGCTACACAGTTTGTCATTGGGAGGATCGCATAGTATTGCAATTTTTAATTCATGATCGCAAATTATAATCGCATAAGATTGCATTATTATATTCACTAGATTTTTTATATAGGAATAGAATATCTCACCACCACTATTTAACTGCAGCCAGTATTATTAGGATTTAGTACGGTTACCGTATGATTACATTGGGATAGCGCAGCAATACATTGGTATAAAACTTTTTGGCACAAGCATATGGGACGTGATCAATGCTAGCAGCTGTCCTTTAATCATCTCTAATTATCATTTGGATTTTCACATGGTAGCTCGCAAGATTCTTTTTCAATAAAAAGTCAAACAAGTTTTTCAATAAAAAATCTAATTTCTCCATAAATTTAGATCAATATTTATTCTGCTACATATTTTTGGTACAAAAAATACCAATAAGAGTATATTGATTGATTTGCGCAGTGATAGCATACACAAACTAGGATATTTTTAATTATTATTAGTAATGGCGGTGATCAGCAACTTATAGCGGGACTGCGATATTGCAGTGGATATTCGGACACTAACTGACACTTTTTGAGTACCAGTGACACTAATACCGTGATCAGTGCTACAAATATGCACTGTCACTGTACTAATGACACTGGCTGGGAAGGGGTTAACATCAGGGGTGATTAAAGTGTTAGCTATGTTACTAGAATTTTTCTACAGTGTGGGAGGTGCTTTTACTAGGGGAAAGCATGGATCCATGAGCCTGCTTTCCAACCTTCCCTACTGACAGAACGGCGATCTGCCTTGTCTACATAGGCAGACCGCAGTTCTGCCTCTCTGCTGGATCATTGGCAGGTGCCGGCAGACATCGAGTCCAGCGTATCTGCCGATCAGTGCACATGAGCGCCCCCTACCAAGAACAGCCGGATCACGTGATCCAGCACAGAGGTGCCACCCTGTAGCAATAAAACTGCTATAGGGTGGCCCTTTAAATGGTTAAACTGAAAACCTCTAAAGGCTTTTAAAAGGGTTGTGTTTTTTCATCTTAATGCATCCTATGCATTACGGTGAAAAAACTTCTGTAACTCACCTGAGCCGTTCGCAACCCCCCGCGTTGGCGATGCACACTACCTCTCTGGCTGGGGTCAACTGTGTGTTTCTTCCACCCTACAAATCACAACTGTGAACAAGACCTTAGACAGTTGTCCCCATATAAAGATATCCCCTCACCTCTTCCAGGGACAACTTTAACATTTTGGATTCCCCCCCCCCCCCCCACGTTTGTGATGAATCTCATCAATGTGGACAACAATAAAAACTTCACAGAGGGTTTAACCCCCCTCCACTCTCTCGAAAATTAAAGAGATTTTTTTCCCCCTAAAAATGCACTTCAAACTCAGGTTGACTACAGGTACACTTTACAAAAAGGGGGGGGGGGGGGCTGCCATCTTTACCATGTGCTCACTCATATAATATTCTGTACAGAATAAAACATCATTCTTATTATCTCCGCATCCTCTTTCACCCTCAGTTGTCTGTTTGATCATCTGATTGGCATATAAAAACTCATGAAGCTGACAATTTATCTAAAAATGTGTTTTCTCTTTGAACATGGAAGAAGACTTTTCGGACATTTCGGGCATATTAATAACATTGCCTAATATCACTGGCTTGTAACGCTGATAATAAATCAATCACGTACATGAGTTGGCGTCAAGTGATTAAGGGGCAATTCCACTTTTCATGAAAAAAAAATAAAAATCTAGCATATGCAATTGCTACACAAGCCATATTGTAATTGAATGGTATTAAAAAAGCACAAATGACCCACGTATGAGAGTGAGGGGTCGCTCTATCTGGTACTCATCCAATTGGATGTTTTCTTCCCGGGCATGGTTTGGAAGTGGCACGAAGGAGAGATGGAATGACATGGAGAAAGATCTGGCACACTGGGCAGTCTACAGTTTACTTGTTGATGGACTTTTTTCTATGATTGTTGCACATAAACTGTAAGGAACTGATACAAACTGTATGTTGCAAAATATGGTAAGATACAAGTTTGTTTCTATGTTGCACTGGTCACTTTAGAAGATGATGTTTGCAAACAGTGATTTAAAGTAGAACTATAGACAAAACTTTTTTTTTTCCCTTTAGGAAAGGCTGTGCGACGTTATCGCATGTGCTTGGCACCGCACTGCTGTGCAGATCACATTCGATGTCTGTGCGATACAAATTCAGCCATACAGATTGTATGGTTGAATCGCATTGCATTCACACCAAAATGGTGCAGGACCCTTTTTTTGGTCGGCACCATTTGGCAATTCGCACTGTCATCTGTCAACAGATCTGGGGGGGTTTTATCAACTTTGCATTGACACCCGCAGCGGTTCGCAGATGTCAGTGTATACCTCCGGCAGGTGACATGCGATGCGGGAACCTACACTAGAATCACACTGTTTCCCGCATCCCATATATGTGAACTGGCACTAAGGGAGGGCTATAACCCCTGTCCAATTTTTTTTATCATTTGTGCCCCATTGCAGAGATTTTCCCTTCACTTCCTGTCCCATAGCCAAACAGGAAGTGAGTGGAAATCCCTCCAATTTAAAGGAGAAGTACAGCCAAAGCTTGTTTGGCTGTACTTCTCCTGTGGATCACAGCAGTGCAGCTCGTTTTGCACTCCTGTGACCTGTTTTCAGCAGAGAGCTGGCGGAAGTCCGCTCTCTGCCGACGTCACAGAGTCGGTCAAGACTTGGCCGTCATCACGACCAGAGTCGGGATCTGCCCATATGCCTGGACTGGCACCCGGCTCAGCCTCTCAGTGAGCTGCTGAGAACCTGAGCCATCCGCTCCCCGCCCCTCCACAGCCCAGCGCTCCAGTGAGCATGTGCAGGGGGGAGGGGCAGAGAGCTGACAGCAGCTCTCTACTCATGGGGCTGTGAGAACTGAGCGATCGGTGGTGTTTGATCGCTCGGTTCTCAGTGTAGAGGCGTTAGGTGACAGATGTAGCATCAGACCAATGCTGCATCCACCTAGGTAAGTATAAATAAAAAAAAATAAAAAAATACCTATACATCTCTTTAACCACTTCAGCCCCGGAGGATTTTACCCCCTTCCTTACCAGAGCACTTTTTGCGATTCGGCACTGCGTCGCTTTAACTGACAATTGCGCAGTCGTGTGACATTGCACTCAAACAAAATTGACGTCCTTTTTTCCCACAAATAGAGCTTTCTTTTTGTGGTATTTGATCACCTCTGCGGTTTTTATTTTGTGCGCTATAAACAACAGAAGAGCGACAATTTTGAAAAAAACACAATATTTTTTACTTTTTGCTATAATAAATATCCCTTTTTAAAAAAAAAAAAATATATATATATTTTTTACTCAGTTTAGGCCGATATGTATTCTTCTACATATTTTTGGTAAAAATCACAATAAGCGTATATTGATTGGTTTGCGCAAAAGTTAGTGTCTACAAAATAGGGGATAGAGTTATTGCATTTTTTTTTTTTTTTTACTAGTAATGGCAGTGATCTGCGAATTTTTTCGTGACTGTGACATTGCGGCGGACACTTCGGACACTTTTGACACATTTTTGGGACCATTCACATTTACACAGCGATCGTTGCTATAAAATTGCACTGATTACTGTGTAAATGTGACTGGCCGGGAAGGGGTTAACACTAGGCGGCGCTGCAGGGGTTAATGTATGTTCCCTGTTAGTGATTCTAACTGTAGGGGGAGGGGACTCACAAGGAGAGGAGACCGATCAGTGTTCCTCTGTACTGGGAACACACCATCGGTCTCCTCTCCACTGACAGGACGTGGATCTGTGCATTTACACACACAGATCCACGGTCCTGCTGTGTTCCCGGGCAATCGCGGGTGCCTGGCGGACATCGCGGGCGCCGGGCACGGGGTCCCGAGCGGCGCCGCGGGCGCCCCCTAGACGGCCGGGAATGGGAGGACGTCATATGAACTGAAGAACTGTCGCATAAAGTTTTTTTTATTTTTAAATCATCTTATCTGTAGTATAAGCTGTGTATATGACCCACATCTATCATTTTCCAATACACACATGAATATGATCGCTTGGTATGAGACAATGGGGGTTATTTACGAAAGGAAAGGAAAATCCACTTTGTACTACAAGTGCACTTGGAAGTAAAGTCGCTGTAGATGCAAGGAAAATAAAAAACAGCATTTTAGCTTGCACATGATTGGATGATAAAATCAGCAGAGCTTCCACTTATTTCAGATCTACCCCTCAGATTTACAGCGACTGCACTTCCAAGTGCACTTTTAGTGCAAAGTGGATTTGCCTTTCGTAAATAACCCCCAATGTGCATAGTTCTTTTTCTCAGACACTTTGATGAATGAGGCTCATCATGCTTTGTAGCTCCTTTCAACTAAAAGACAATAGATGGCCACAATTATTATTATAAAGTAGTATCCAACTCTCATTATTTTTTGGCTTAACACAATGAGTAAAATAATAAATACCTGCCCCAGCACTTGTAGCTTAGTGTGTAGTTTAGTGTGCGCAGCCTATTGCATTAGGGGGTGCACCCCAAAGCTCACACACATGAGTGTGTGTGTGTGTGTGTGTATGACATACACACACACACACATACATACACATATATATATATATATATATATATTTATTTTTATATTATATATATATATATATATATATATATATATATATATATATATATATATATATATATATATATATATATATATATATATATATAGATATATATATATACATATACACTGATACACACCGTTATGGCAGAGATCAGTGGGAGGTCTTTCCAATCTCCCTGATTGCTTATGTGCATGGAGGGTGTGCATTAGTGTGCACCCCTTGCACACGCCTATGAGTTTAAAACTTTCAGTGCTGCTGCCTCCCGATCTCTGCTCAGTGCTGCTTCCTTGAACTTCCTGTCTTCAAAGGAATGACAGGAAAAGGGGGTAGGCAGTTTCTTGCCCCCCCCCCTTTTCCTTATGGGAGAGTGGCAGGAGTGACTGTTTCAAGATCCCCCTGGGGAGCCTAAAGCCCCATACACATTATCAGATTTTCTGCTGATTTTTGTCTTCAGATTTACCAAAACCATGTAGTGCAAGGGCCTGCCTGATTGCATACAAATTGAAACTCCTAAGGTTTGACCTCCTATTATATGGTTTTGGTAAATCTGAAGACAAAAATCAGCAGAAAATCTGATAGTGTGTATGGGGCTTAACGCTCTCAGGGGTCAACAGCTGTGGACTCACGTGTCTTGGAGAGGGGTATCGGTGACCTCTCCTGAGACACCTGAGAAAGCCTGGGGAAAAACTAGTTTAAACCAGTTGGTTTAGGGCTAGTTAGGGCTATAAAAGGGGGTTCCGCTAAGCGGAGCTCATTCGCCTCAGAAGAGTAGCTGTGGTGTTCTCTTCCCTCCCCGCCCTCCCAATACTTCTCCTTTTGTCGCGGTTATTATTATGTGGTAGGGTAGGGTTATCTGCTAGCGGCCGAAAAAGGGTTAAAACCACGATTTGCCGGCGGGTTTACATCGCTGCCCCATTGTTTTCAGTGGGAAGAGGCACTTTACCGCTATAGGAGCGGTGTATTCACCGCTCCTATAGAGATGCAAAGATGCGGCTTGCAGGACTTTTTTTGACCATCCTGCTAGCGCACCGCTCCAGTGTGAAAGCCCTCAGGCTTTCACACTGGAGACACAGCCGCGGTTCTTCCAGGGCGCTTTGCGGGCGTTATTTTTAGCGCTGTAGCTCCAGTGTGAAAGGGGTCTTAGTGATTAAATCATCTGCTGAAATCACCTAAATATATGATGTAGTATACCATTACATTGTCATTGTCTTGTAATACTTGCAGGCCATTATCTACAGCAATCAATTCACTAATAGCGAATGGCACATTCAGATGGCACAGTGCTGCCCATTTCTCTTTGCAGATCCACAAAGAGATTCCAGCATGTCTGTCATTATCTTTTTCAAAATGTTTTACAGCATCTACTGTGTAGTAGGTGTAGAAAGGAAAAGACGGTGGCTCTCGGTTCTCCTTGGTTTTGGGATAAGAGGCACATACACTGTCCACTATCTGTGGTGGGAGACGTGCCGACAAGGAACCAGTACAGGAGCTGTAAATTAAAGCTTCCATATATCTCTGCCTCAAGGATGTTGTCAGCCGTGCTGTCAGATCATACATCACAGCTCTGTCAGCCTGGGATGGGGAAGATGGAATTGTTCAGCATCCTTTTTACATATAGAAGCTGAATCTAATCTGGGGAATAAATGAGGAGCACAACAAATACATTACTGTATCTGCCGTGTCTATTTATAATATCTGGAGGGAGCGGTCTTAGCATTTCAGAACTATGTCTGGGTTCCCAGGCCCAGTCTCTGATTTTATTCATCGGATAGAGTCACATACATAACATGACATCCATGTAAATAATGGAATTATCTGCTGCAAAATGGCACCACTTTGTCTATTCACTGCTTAGAACATGAAGGAGGGGGGAGACTGCCACCAGGACTAGTATTAAAAGTAAACATTTTGTTTTCCCTGGTTTAATCTTTTTGTCTGACAAATAGTATATATATATATATATATATGTGTATAACAGTATAATTACGGTATGTGTGCCAGGTTTAAACTCACTTACTTTTGACTGACTCACTACCTCTGCTGGAAGTCTGATCTAAGCATCAACTACTCTTTAGGTAAAATAACACTATCTAAAGCCCCGTACACATGGGTCAAATGTCGGAGGACAACGGCTGATTAAATAAAAAATAAAAAAACAGCTGACATTTGACCTGTGTGGGCAACAGGACCATCAGGTGGCATCAGGACCTCCCTCCTCCTGCTGGCGATCCCTCTAGTGATAATAAAGATCTATGTAGGGGAATCAGGACCTCCCTCCTCCTGCTGGTGATCCCTCTAGTGATAATAAAGATCTATGTAGGGGAATCAGGACCTCATTCCTCCTGCTGGCGATCCCTCTAGAGATAAATAAACATCTATATATAGTGGTATCAGGACCTTCTTCCTCCTGCTGGTGATTCCTCTAGAGATAACTAAACATCTATACAGGGGAATAAGTAACTCCTTCCTCCTGCAGGCGATTCCTCTAGAGTAGAGCTGCACGATTCTGGACAAAATGAGAATCCAAATTTTTTTGCTTAGAATAAAAAGATCACGATTCTCTCACGTTTTTAGCAACGTAAAATCTTTCACATTATACAAAAAAAATGGGTTAACTTTACTGGTTAGTTTTTTTCTTCTTTTTTTAATTCATTAAAGTAATTTTTTCCCAAAAAAATTGCATTTGAAAGACCGCTGCGCAAATTCAGTGGGACATAAAATATTGCAACAACCACCTTTTTATATTTTAGGGTGTCTACTAAATAAATATATATATATATATATATATATATATATATATATATATATATATATATATATATATATATATATATATATATATATATAAAATGTTTGGGGGTTCCAAGTAATTTTCTAGCAAAAAAAAAAATATATTTTAACTTGAAACCAACAAATGTCAGAAAAAGGTTTAGTGTTTAACCACTTCCCGACCGCCCCCTGTATATTTACGTCGGCAGAATGGCACGTACAGGCAGAATCACGTACCTGTACGTGACATTCTTCCGGCGGTTGGGGGGTCCGATCGGACCCCCCTCCGCCGGCGGGGACGGTCGGGATCGCTTCAGGAGCGATCCGGGACGAGGGGACGGCCAGTGGTTTCTGGCCACCCCCTCGCGATCGCTCCTGGCCAATGAGAAACTTCCCCTTCCTGTCTATTGTATAGACAGGAAGGCGGAAGTGATGTCACGCTCGGTGCGCCGGTCTATGTGACCGGAGACGCCGAGCGGCGAACATGTACAGGTTAGTGCACAACACTACACTGACACCAGTACAGTTAGGCACATATTCCACCCCCCTGTCACCCCCTGATCACCCCCCAGATCACCCCCTCCCCCCCCCAGTCACAGTGTCACTAATTGCAGTGAACATTTATTTACTGATCACTGCATTTAGTGTCAGTGTGACTGTAATAACTGTCAGGGCAGTTAGTTTTAGGTCCAAGGTAGCCCCCTACCCCCCCCTAATAAAGGTTTTAACCCCTTGATTGCCCCCCAGGTAACCCTTTCACCCCCTTTTGCCAGTGTCACTAAGCGATCGTTTTTCTGATCGCTGTATTAGTGTCACTGCTGTCGCTAGGTAACCATTTTTTTTTTTAGGTAACCGCCATGTTTATATAGGTTCATAAATAGGTTTATAGGTCAGGTACCCCCATATTACAACCTAAATAAAGGTTTTAACCCCCTGATTGCCCCTAGAGTTAACCCTTTCACCAGTGATCACTGTATAACTGTCACTGGTGACGCTGGTTAGCCAGTTAGTTATTTTGTTATTTAGGTTCCCCGTCAGGTTTTTATATAGCGTCAGGTACCCCCATATATTACCTAATAAAGGTTTTAACCCCCTGATTGCCCCTAGTTAACCCTTTCACCCCCTTTTGCCAGTGTCACTAAGCGATCGTTTTTCTGATCGCTGCATTAGTGTCGCTAGGTAACCATTTTTTTTTTTTAGGTAACCGCCATGTTTATATAGGTTCATAAATAGGTTTATAGGTCAGGTACCCCCATATTACAACCTAAATAAAGGTTTTAACCCCCTGATTGCCCCTAGAGTTAACCCTTTCACCAGTGATCACTGTATAACTGTCACTGGTGACGCTGGTTAGCCAGTTAGTTATTTCGTTATTTAGGTTCCCCGTCAGGTTTTTATATAGCGTCAGGTACCCCCATATATTACCTAATAAAGGTTTAACCCCCTGATTGCCCCTAGTTAACCCTTTCACCCCCTTTTGCCAGTGTCACTAAGCGATCGTTTTTCTGATCGCTGCATTAGTGTCGCTAGGTAACCAGTTTTTTTTTTGTATTACTGTTACGGGTGACGCTGGTTAGTTAGCTTGTTTTTTATACTGTCAGGGCACCCGCCATTTATTACCCAATAACGGTTTAACCCCCTGATCGCCCGGCGGGTGATATCAATTAGGTTTTAGGGTCAAATAAGGTCTGCGTCGCCCCAGGTTAGTGCCAGTACCGCAAACACCCACGCGCAAAGCATACACCTCCCTTAGTGGCACAGTATCTGAACAGATCGATATCTGATCTGATCAGATCTATACTAGCGTCCCAGCAGTTTAGGGTTCCAAAAAAAACCGCATTGTTAGCGGGATCAGCCCAGATACCTGCTAGCACCTGCGTTTTCCCCCTCCGCCCAGCCCAGCCCACCCAAGTGCAGTATCGATCGATCACTGTCACTTACAAAACACTAAGCACACATAACTGCAGCGTTCGCAGAGTCAGGCCTGATCCCTGCGATCGCTAACAGTTTTTTTTGTGGTAGCGTTTTGATTCAGTCGCTTCAGTCAGGAGCTTTTTTACCTGTGAATCTCAAAAAAATAAAAAAAAATAAAATAGTTGTCGTTTTATTGTTCTCTCTCTCACTCTATTCTCTCTCTATTGTTGCTCTTTTTTTTACTCCATTCTATTCTGCAATGTTTTATTATGTTTTATCATGTTTTATCACGCTTGCTTTTCAGGTATGTAATTTTGTTTACTGTGTTTTAGTGTTGAGCATTTTTTTGTTTTCAGGTGCGCCATTCAGTTGCAACGCGGATTTATTTATCTTGACAGCAACAGCGTTTGCTCCCACGATACATAAAGCCGCGACTCCAACGCTGTAGGAGGTGATTTCACCACCACAGTTAAAAAAAAGAGCATATATGCCGAAGCATGGGGGCAGCAGGGGGGGGAGGAGCGATTGGCTCCTAATGCCACGTACATACGGTCGAAATTCCGACCGTGTGTACACGGCATAACTTTTGCGGGAGGATGCCCCCATGCATCGGCATATATAAATGGTGCATGTATGCCCATCATTAGAAGTGGGTGGATGAAGGGAGGTATTCTAATGGTGGGCATACCCACCAATCAATCTCTTTTTTTCGTTCAGCCAAGAGGCTGCATGAAAAAAAAAAAGATTACAATATATGTCCAGTATGTTGCTGGACTTTGAATGGTTATACCAGAATGATGCCTGCAGGTTTAGGTATCATCTTGGTATCATTCTTTTCAGCCAGTGATCGGCTTTCATGTAAAAGCAATTCTAGCGGGTAATTAGCCTCTAGACTGCTTTTACAAGCAGTGGGAGGGAATGTCCCCCCTCCCGGATATAAACCGCGCCATTGGGAAATTGGGAAAGCATTTTATCACACCAATCTTGGTGTGGTCAGATGCTTTGAGGGCAGAGGAAAGATCTAGGGTCTAATAGACCCCAATTTTTTCAAAAAAAGAGTACCTGTCACTGCCTATTGCTATCATAGGGGATATTTACATTCCCTGAGATAACAATAAAAATCATAACAAAGAAAAAAAATGGAAGGAACAGTTTAAAAATAAAATAAAAAAGCTAAATAAATAAAAAAAAAAACAAAAAAAAAAAAAAAAAGCACCCCTGCCCCCCCTTCTCTTGCGCAAAGGCGTACACAAGCGTTGGTCTGGCGTCATATGTAAACAGCAATTGCACCATGCATGTGAGGTATCACCGCGAAGGTCAGATCGAGGGCAGTAATTTTAGCAGTAGACCTCCTCCGTGAATCTAATGTGGTATCATGTAAAGGCTTTTAAAGGCTTTTAAAAATGTATGTAGTTTGTCGCCACTGCGTGTTTGTGCGCAATTTTAAAGCATGTCGTGTTTGGTATCCATGTACTCGGCCTAAGATCATATTTTTTATTTCATCAAAAATTTGAGCAATATAGTGTGTTTTAGTGCATTAAAATAAAAAAAAGTGTATTTTTTCCACAAAAAATGCGTTTGAAAAATCGCTGCGCAAATACTGTGTGGAAAAAAAAAATGCAACACCCACCATTTTAATCTGTAGGGCCTTTGCTTTAACAATATATATAGTGTTTGGGGGTTCAACGTAATTTTCTTGCAAAAAAAAAAAATATGTTTTCATGTAAACAAAAAGTGTCAGAAAGGGCTTTGTCTACAAGTGGTTAGAAGAGTGGGTGACGTGTGACATAGGCTTCTAAATGTTGTGCATAAAATGCCAGGACAGTTCAAACCCCCCCCAAATGACCCCATTTTGGAAAGTAGACACCCCAAGCTATTTGATGAGAGCAATGTTGAGCCCATTAAATTTTTTTTTTTTTGTCCCAAGAGATTGAATAATGAAAAAAAAAAAAATATATATATTTTTTTTACAAAAAGTTGTCACTAAATGATATATTGCTCAAACATGTCATGGGCATATGTGGAAATACACCCCAAAATACATTCTGTTGCTTCTCCTGAGTACGGGGATACCACATGTGTGGGACTTTTTGGGAGCCTAGCTGCGTACGGAACCCCAAAAACCAATCACCGCCTTCAGGCTTTCTAAGGGTGTAATTTTTTTATTTCACTTCTCACTGCCAATCACAGTTTCGGAGGCCATGGAATGCCCAGATGGCATAAAACCCCCCAAAATGACCCCATTTTGGAAAGTAGACACCCCAAGCTATTTGCTGAGAGGTATTGTGAGTATTTTGCAGATGTCGCTTTTTGTCACAAAGTTTTGAAAATTGAAAAAAGAAAAAAAATTTTTTTTTTTCTTTACTTTCTTCATTTTCAAAAACAAATGAGAGCTGTAAAATACTCACCATGCCTCTCAACAAATAGCTTGGGGTGTCTACTTTCCAAAATGGGGTCATTTGGGGGGGTTTTGTGCTATTTTGGCATTTTATGGCCTTCGAAACGGTGATAGGTAGTGAGGAGTGAAATCAAAAATTTGCACCCTTAGAAATCCTGAAGGCGGTGCTTGGGTTTCGGGGCCCCGTATGCGGCTAGGCTCCCAAAAAGTCCCACACATGTGGTATCCCCATACTCAGGAGAAGCAGCAAAATGTATTTTGGGGTGCAATTCCACATATAACTATGGCATGTGTGAGCAATATATCATTTAGTGACAACTTTTTGAAAAAAAAAAAAATCTTTTTTATTTTTGTCTTTATTCAATCACTTGGGACTAAAAAAAAAAATATTCAATGGGCTCAACATGCCTCTCAGCAAATAGCTTGGGGTGTCTACTTTCCAAAATGGGGTCATTTGGGGGGTTTTTGTACTTCTCTGCCATTTTAGCACCTCAAGAAATGAAATAGGCAGTCATAAATTAAAAGCGGTGTAAATTCCAGAAAATGTACTCTAGTTTGTAGACGCTATAACTTTTGCGCAAACCAATAAATATACGCTTATTGGCATTTTTTTTACTAAAGACATGTGGCTGAATACATTTTGGCCCAAATGTTTGACTAAAATTGAGTTTATTAGATTTTTTTTATAACAAAAAGTAGAAAATCTCTTTTTTTTTCAAAATTTTCGCTCTTTTTTTTTTTTTTTTCCGTTTATATCTCAAAAAATAAAAATCACAGAGGCAATCAAATACCATCAAAAGAAAGCTCTATTTGTGGGAAGAAAAGGACGCAAATTTCGTTTGGTTACAAAATTGCATGACCGCGCAATTACCAGTTAAAGTAGTGCAGTGCGAAATTGAAAAAAGACCTCTGGTCCTTTGGCTGCCAAATGGTCCGGGGCTGAAGTGGTTAAATGGTTAAACTTTTTTCACTTACACACAAAGTCTATTCCATTGACAAATTGTTACAATGTTTATACATAAAGGGATTGTAAAGGGAATTTTTTTTTTTTAAATAACAAACATGTTATACTTCCACTGTGCAGCTCGTTTTACACAGAGTGGCCCCGAACCTCTTCTTCTGGGGTCCCTCAGCGGCTGTCTCGGCTTTCCCCTGCAAGTACTTCTCACTTTCATGCGAGCTCCCTCGCATGGTGAGAAGTGTTTCGGGTGCGCTATAGCCGCTCACTGTATCACTCGGCCCCGCCCCCCGGTGCGCCATGTCATTGGATGTGATTTACAGCAGCACCAGCCAATGGCTGCGCTGCTTTCAATCCATCCACTGTAACCAATCAACGGCCAGGCTGAGCGGTGAAGAGGATGTCGGAGGCGAGCGCGGGACTTTCGAGGGGTCAGGTAAGTTAAAACGGGGGGGGCTGGGGGGGGGCGGCAATGTCAGATGTTTTTTCACCTTAATGCATAGAATGCATTAAGGTGAAAAAATTTTTACCCTTACAACCCCTTAAAGTTCAACTGATAAAGAATGTTATGATTCTTGGCAGACTGCCCGGTTTTTTCCTTCCTTTCTTTTGAGGGCTGTGGCTTTAGAAGAGCAGAGAGAATTTTTTGCATAGGAAAGAATTGTGAAACACTTTAGTCAAGATCGCGGTAACGATTCTTGACGATTAATTCTGCAGTTCTACTCGAGAGATAACTAAACATCTATATAGGGAAATCAGGACCTCTTTCCTCCTGCAGGGGATTCCTCTAGTGATAATAAAGACCTATGTAGGGGAATGAGGACCTTCTTCCTCCTGCTGGTGATCCCTCTAGAGATAACTAAACATCTATATAGGGGAATCAGGACCTTTTTCCCTCTGCTGGTGATCTCTATAGTGATAATTAAAAAAATCTTAACAGGGGAATGAAGATCTCCTGCTGGTGATTCCTGTAGTGACAAGTAAAGATCTATACAAAAGAATCATGACCTCCTTCCTTCTGCTGGTGATCCCTCTATTGATAACTAAAGGTCTATTAAAGTGGTACCTCCTTTATCCTGATGGTGACCCCTCAAGTGATAACTAAAGATCTATATAGCAATAACAGGACTTCCTTCTACCTGCTAGGGATCCCTCTAATGATAACTAAAGATCTATATCGTGGGATTCAAACCTTTTTCCTCCTGCTGATGATTACTCAAATGATAACTAAAGATCTATCTAGAAAAATCAGGAGCTCCTTCCTCCTGTTGGTGATCTCTCGAGTGATAACTAAAGATCTACACTCACCAGTCACTTTATTGGGTACACCTTGCTAGTACCAGGTTGGACCCCTTTTTTCCTTCAGAACTGCCTTTAATCTTCGAGGCATAGACTCAACAAGGTGTTGGGCACATTCCTCAGAGATTTTGGTCCATAGTGACATGATGGCATCACACAGTTGCTGCAGATTTGTCGGCTGCACATCCATGATGCCAATCTCCCATAGCCATCGGAAGATGGGTAAACTGTAGTCATAAAGGTATAGACATTGTCGGCAACAATACTCAGGTAGGCCGTGGCATTTAAACAAGGCATTTTCGTCCATACAACTGCCGCTCACTGGATATTTTCTCTTTTCTGGATCATTTTCTGTAAACCCTAGAGATGGTTTTGTGTGAAAATCCCAGTAGATCAGCAGTTTTTAAAATACTCAGACCAGCCCATCTGGCACCAACAACCATGCCACATCCAAAGTCACTTAAATTCCCTTTCTTCCACATTCTGATGCTCGGTTTGAACTTCAGCAAGTCATCATCACCACGTCTGGACGCCCAAATGCAGTGTTGCTGCCATGTAATTGGCTGATTAGCAATTTGTGTTACCAAGCAATTGAACAGGTGTACCTAATACAGTGTCCGGTGAGTGTATATAGCAGAATAAGGACCTTCTTTGTCCGGTTGGTGATCCATCTAGTGATAACTAAAGATCTATATAGGGGAATCAGGACCTCTATCCTGTTCTCTTAGTATTGCTTTATTTGTGTGAAATCCCTGGTGATCCTGCTGCTCCCTCTGCTTTCCTATTAAAATCTGACCACGCTAAGCAGGAGAACACAGCATGGTCAGTTCTCTAGCTATACTGGGAAGTCAGCCTGCTCTCCTCCAATGATCAGACTCTTGTCCTGACACCCCCCCCCCCCTGCAAAGCCTTTCACTGGGAAGCTCAGTGTGGTGCTGTTTCTCCTCCCTAGCCCTAATGCAGCTGAGAACAGAGGGAATGTGATCACTTAAAAAAAAGGAGGGGGGGGGGGGTATTTATAATGTTTTTTTTATATGTATGCACAAATGTTTTGCCTTTCATTTCTATTTTATATGGCTTGTTTTACAAGGTGAGGGTTAACAATCATTTTAACACAGGGGCCAAAGTCACGAGAGGTGCCAGCAATGAGAATGAACATGGTCAGACCCCTCAATGTCCCTGGTGAGATATCTGCTGGTGCATGGCAAAGTCATAGCAATATTGGACTACCTGATCTTAATCTGTTTCTCAGCAATTCACCGCTTAAGAAGCTTACCAGCAGAAGTGTTTACACTGGTAAACAGCGTAATATTAACATTCCACAATGACAGCATGACTTCCCACAAAATTGCTCCCAGGTAATATCAATATCATTATTGATTTCACCATTGATGGACTTCTCTGTTATACATTTCAGATTCTAGCTATGCCATTTGCAGCATATTTATTCAGATGCACATGGTGTGTCTATGACAAAGGGAACCTATAAGAATAGAAATATTGGCCGCTGCTGCTGCTTATTTCAGGTCACAGAATAAACTATAGGGATGACAGTCCTTAAGCCTGAGCCTAAGGCAATGTCCACATTTCCTACATGACAGGTTCTCTTTAAGATTCCTTAAAGGGAATACCATAGAAATTTTACATGCTTCCTCAAAGCAATACAGAAAATCTGAACAGTTTGTAATTAAATGCAATATAAACATGGTACATAACAGTAAAAAAGGGAAAATACATGCTATTTACAAAGCAGAGTTGACGTACAAAACTGGAACTTTGAGGATGTAGGAATTGTTACTTGTCCCAAAATTAGAGACTATTAAAAAGCCAGGCTTCAAAATAGAAGTATGAGTTTCATTGCACCCTTATCTTTCTGTAACCAAGAGGATATAGCCATAACTTTACACTACAGTAACTTGATCATAATACAGTGTTCTTAAAGCGGGATTCCGCCCACCTATCTTTTTTTTTTTCAGGGTCATTTATATACTTTATTAATGTAATGAGTAGTACTCACTTTTTGTGGTTTTAAGTTCCACCCGCTTGCCGATTTGGTCAGCAACAATAACTTATAAAAATGTATCCTGGCCGTTGTCATTTTGCTTGTTGGCATTTGAAGCCCACAACCATTTATTCCCGGGAGGCGGTGAATGCTGTGCTCCCAGCATTCACCGCTCGATCCCGCGATCAATCCCGCGCTCGATCCCGTGCATGCTCAATGATTACAGCAAGCAGCGCCGTAAAATTCTGGGTTGCCATTGCAACGGTTCCGAGATCTTACGAGATTTCGGCATGACGGCGTTCCCCACTGATTCTTGCGAAGACTCTGACAAAGCTCCCAGGGGTCTTTGCGGAGTCAGGGAAAGGCAATAAATATGCCTACTCCCAAGGGAGGAGAGCCCGGAACTCAAGATACTAATTCAGATTAAAAGGTAATTACGGCAAAAAAAAAAATGTAATGGGCATTTGAGCATCTATGGCACTAACAGATTTCATTAAGATTAACTTGCAAATTTGAGTACAACACCGCTTTAAAGCCAAACTCTGGGTTAGAGGAAGAAAACCTTTGCAGTGGGGCCCCCTGTACTATAATGGCCCTTACACACGATAGGATTTTACGACAACAAATGTTCGATGTGAGCTTGATGTCGGAAATTCCGACCGTGTGTAGGCTCCATCGGACATTTGCTGTCGGAATTTCCGACAACAACTGTTTGAGAGCTGGTTCTCAAATTTTCCGACAACAAGACTTGTTGTCGGAAATTCCGATCATGTGTACACAATTCCGACGCACAAAAGTCCACGTATGCACGGAATCAAGCAGAAGAGCCACACTGGCTATTGAACTTTCTTTTTCTCGGCTTGTGGTACACGTTGTGTTGTACGTCACCGTGTTCTTGACGTTCGGAAATTCCGACAACATTTGTGTGACCATGTGTATGCAAGTTTGAAAAAAATTCACGGTTTTGTTGTCGAAATGTCCAATAGTGTGTACATAGCATAAGAGTGAAATACTCGTTACATTAAGGAGGCAGATGAGAAGGCTGCATTACTTACCTTACTCCATTCAAACCAGCCCCAAGGTGTCCTCTTTTCACTCCGGCAATCTAAGCTGTGAGCAGTCCTTTAAGGTCTTTATTTACTATGAGGGCTATTAACCAAACATTGTATGTGGAGGAGGCCGAAGTGCAACCGTGGCCAGGAGCACCTTAGACAGGGACTTTGTGGGACTGTTTGCATCCTGCTGCAGCGTGGAAAAGAGCGAGTACTACGCCGTATTTCTCTACCCCTAGACAAAATCCAGCATTCCACCCTTGCAGTTTGGGGAAAGGGGGCTCAATGAAAGGGCAGTTTTTTTCTCGTACCAGAGTTGGGTTTTAATGAAAACAGCATCATTTAATCGGCCAAAGTGAAATCCATTGTAACATGTGGAAATGAACCACTGAACAAAAAATACCTGAACTGCCAAATGAAAACCTTTAACTCCAAAATGAGGTTATTGTACAACTATTTGTGATATTTGTGCTATGACTATTTTTATTTAATCAATTGGGTCTCAAAGCTGTATAATACACACAGCAAGGGTGATTTACTAAAGGAGTAGAGGCTGTTCACCTAACAATGCGAGTGTTATTGAATAAGGCAAAGCTCATTTTTTGGTATTTTTCAGGTGCTCTTATTGAAGTCAATAGAGGCCAAAAATGCTTCATTCTGCTCCAAAAGAAGCTGTGCTTCAAATTCTGAGCAGCAGGAGCCTGATCGCACATATGTGAACAAACACATTAAAATCATGGGGTTCTGGTGGTTGAGTGTTTTGAAGCCTTCCAGGGCTCTCAAACTGGCGGTCCTCCAGCTGCTGCAGAACTACAAGTCCCATCATGCCTCGTCCTATGGGAGTCATGCTTGTAACTGTCTTACAATGCCTCATGGGAATTGTAGTTTTGCAACAGCTGGAGGGCCACCAGTTTGAGACCCCTGGCCCTTTGCCCACAGAGCAGTTCAGCTGCAGCGCATCTCCTACTTGCACATTATTACCTCGTCTCTGAATGGACAGGGCCGTAAACGCCAGTACCACTCAGTGCAGCCTTCAGCCCTGTCCAGCCGCATCCCGCCATGACGGGCTGCCTGCAGCAGGACTGGACGCTGTACCTGACTCCCAGAGGCACACCGCAGCTCCATGTGCAAGGTGTCTTAAAGTGATATTAAACCTACAATTTTTATTTCTTTTTTTTAAATACCAGCATGTTATACTTACCTGCCCTCTGCAGTGGTTTTGCACAGAGCAGCCCCGATCCTCCTTTTTTCTGGTCCACCGCCAGCACCCTGGGCTCCTTCCCCCGGTCAAGTGCTCCATAGAAAGTCGCTTGTTATGGGAGCACTCAAGCGTGTTCACTCCGAGCCATCTCTGTGTGTCTATGGGACACAAAGAGTGTGGCTCAGTCCTGCCCCTTGCCCTCTTCTCCCCAGCTGTGAATGACAGCAGTGAGAGCCAGTGGCTCCTATTGCTGTGTCTCGGCAATGAGGAGGCAGAGACCTGGGAGAGCAGTAGCTCTCGTGCACATCACTGGATCGCGATTGGGCTCAGGTAAGTATTGAGGGGGGGGTGGTGGGTGGTAGCTAAAAAATCTTCTGCTTGTAGAACCACTTTAAAGTGATGCTAAAGTCTCATTTTTTTTCTTTTAAAAAATATAAACATGTTATACTTACCTGCTCTGTGCAGTTGGTTTTGCACAGAGCAGCCCTGACCCTCCTCTTCTAAGGTCCCTCACTGGCCCCTCCCTTCTGCTGAGTGCCCCCTATGGGGGCACCCGAGCCGCTGCTTTGTATCCATTCAGATATGGAGCTGCGGTATGGCCCCGCCCCTCTCTCACCTCATTGGCTCACTAACTTTGATTGACAGCATTGGGGAGCCAATGGCGCCACGCTCCCGTCTCAGCCAACGAGGAGGGAGAGTCCCAGGCAGCCGAGACTCTCCTGCAACATCGCTGTATCAAAATAGGCTCAGGTAAGTATTAGGGGGGCTGCTGCCACAGAAGCTTTTTATCTTAATGCATTCTATGAAAAAAGAATGCATTTAAAAAACTTCTGACTTTACAACCACTTTAAGGCTCTGTTCACACTTACATATGGGACCGAGCGAGTGCATATTTCCAGCACGTTACTGTTCGTTGCGAGTAGGGCAGACCATTCATTTCAATGGGCTGCCCTAAATGCGAGAAACGCAGGAAATAAGTCCCTGAGACTTGATTCACATCTATAGGTGCTACCACGCATCTGTGCATTATCAGTGTGTTCCCGTGCATTGCGTGTAGGGGAGCTTAATTTCAATGAGCTGCCCTATGCGCGATAAACACGTAAAAGAACTGCCTGATTATTTTCCAAAAGCGCGCCACACCGAACCACAGTCTGTGGCACCATGCGGTTTGGCCTACACAAAAATGTGCATTTTTCAGATGCCATTAAAAAGTAGTGGCACCACTGCGCATATGCTAAAGGACAGTGCGTTTCTGTGTGTGTCGGGAAAGTTGTCAATTTTGTGCACTTTCCTGGCACGCATAGATGTGAGCCTATCCTAAAGTGTACGTAAACTCCAATTTCCTCCCTTTTGGTCTGTTAAATAGACCACTGAAAGTGTTTTATTATATCTGTTCGACTAGCAAGGGAAAAAAATTACCAGCAACAAATCTTGCGATCTGATAACATCCTCTGCTCCTTGCCTCTGGACTGTTATCAGCTAGCATTATTTCCTGCTATCTCAGTGGACTACAAATCACCTCCCCCTGTTAGGAAATAGAGAAGGGAGTGTTAAGCTGGCAATACATTATACTATTTTACTTTAGATTTACCTTCAACTATGTAGTGCAAGGGCCTGCCTGACTGCATGCAAATTGAAAGTGTTTAGGTCTGATATCATAATATATGGTTTTAGTAAATCTAAAAGGTAAACTGTACAAGAAAAAATTGTAAAATGTATGGCCTGCCTTAGGTAGTCCAAAGAAACTCCCTGTCCTAGGGTGACAATGCTGCTCTGTACAGTTGTCATCCTAGGACAGAAAGTGAGTTAATAGCAGGATTACCAGGTTAAAGGAAAGGCATGAAAATGTGAAATAAGAAAACTAATGCAGCCACCTAAGGACCAGCAAACTGCAATGATATTCATTTCTGTTCTTAGGTTTAGATACACTTAGGGCTACAAAATGCTCAGGTATGAATCAGAGCTGAAAGGGTAGGAGCTGTTCAGGAAAGTAAGTGATCACTCTGTAAAGTGTATGATTATGTTACCCAGAGACGGTAACAATATGTTCAGATTGAATCCACAATTGTGTATAAAGGAAATAAAATGAAATAGATTTTTGCCAGCACTTCCCTGAAGTCATCACAACTTACATCATTATTGGTGGCCATACATCCTCCGATAAATTATCCATTTCTTTTTCAATGATCTATAGTCCTCAATCTAACCAAGCAATATGCCACACACGGGGAAGCGTGGATTACAATAAATACTTGGAAGATCTGATTGTAAGTTATCGATCGCCTCTCTGTTTCCATCATGCAATCTGATAATCTGACTGAGATACAATCAGATCCATGACCAAAAGCATCTCAGTGCTGCCGACCAATGAAACACCATTGATCATCTGCTGTCCTGGCCCATCGACTCGGTTTGATCAAATCTATCTATGAATTCTTTATTTAGAATTGTAATAACAACAGTACAACAAGAAAGGCACAGCGTACACACACACGTATCCAAGTAGGATAGGAATGGATCACAGGAGATACATTGTGCATGGAGATCAAATGGATCCAATCTAAATTTACACTGATACATCATGGCTATTGGATTGTTTCCTGATGATAAAAGGGAAGCGTGTCTGGCCACCAGGAAGATCATCATCCTCTACTCCTTTCTATATGAGCCCCAGTGGGAGGAAGCTGTATGAGGATCTCTCTATATACCACAGCTCTCTTCTTCTCTCTCTCGTATATAGACATAGAGAGAGACACAGACAGAGATCTCTGTATACAGCAGAGGGAGAGAGAGAGCGAAAGAGGATCTCTGTACACAGCAGATCTCTCTCTCTCTCTCTCTCTCTCTCTCTCTCTCTCTCTCTCTCTCTCTCTCTCTCTCTCTCTCTCTCTCTCTCTCTATACAGTTATGGAGAGCTCTCTATATAAATTGGATCTTTCTATATTTAGTTATGGAGATCTCTTTATATATAACAGATCTCTCTCTATATATAGTAATGGAAATCTCTATATATACAGCAGATCTCCCTCTATATAGCTACAGAGATCTATCTATATACAGCAAATCTCTGTCTATATATAGCTATCTAGACCACTCTATATACAGCAGAGCTCTCTTTATATATAGCTATGGAGTTCTCTATATATACAGCAGATCTCTCTTTAACAGCTGATCTCTTTATATATAGTTATGTAGATCTCTCCATTTACAGCAGATCTATCTCTATAAATAGCTATGTAGATCTCTCTATATACAGTGGATCTCTGTCTATATATAACTATGTAGATCTCTCTATATACAGCAGATCTCTGTCTCTCTCTCTCTCTAGATCCCTCTATATTCAGCAGACCTTTTTATATATAGCACAGAGATCTCTATATTATATATATCATATCTCTGTCTATATATAGCTATGGAGATCTTTCTTTTTACAGCAGATCTCATTCTTTCTCTCTCTCCCTTTCTCTCTCTTTCTATCTCCAGAAGATTTCAATCAATACAAATGTCTAATCACAGCTGATCTCTCTTTATTGATTTTAAATCTATAGAGATCTCTGTATTCTCTCTCTCAAATTACAGACGATCTCTCTCTCTCTCTCTCTCTCTCTCTCTCTCTCTCTCTCTCTCTCTCTCTCTCTCTCTCTATATATATACCTATCCCATGTATAGAGATGTGTGTATATAGATCAGATCTCTCTATATATACACCTATCCCTTGTATAGAGATGTGTGTATATAGATCAGATCTCTCTCTCTATATATATATACCTATCCCATTTATAGAGATGTGTATACTGTATATAGATCAGATCTCTCTATATATACCTATCCCATGTATAGAGATGTGTGTACTATATATAGATCAGATATCTCTATATATACCTATCCTATGTATAGAGATGTGTGTACTGTATATATGTTGAGATCTCTCTCTATATATATGCCATGTATAGAGATGTGTGTATATAGATGATATCTCTCTCTCTCTATATATATATATATATATATACCTATCCAGTGGCGTCACTAGGGTTGGTGTCACCCGGTGCGAAAAAAAATGGTGTCACCCCCCAACTATAGTCCCCCCTCAGTATAGACCCCCCTTCACTAACTACAGACCCCCCTCCCGCAATATAGATCCCCCTCCTTCACTACAGACCTCCCTCCATCAATATAGACCCCCCTCCCTCAGTATAAACCTCCTCCCTCAGTACAGACACCCCTTCAGTGCAGACCCCTCCATCAGTACAGACACCCCCACCTCGGTGCAGACAACCCCCCTTAGTGCAGACTCCCCTCAGTACCGACACCCCCCAGTGCAGACCCCCCCAGCAGTACAGATACCCCTCTCAGTGCAGACCCCCCCAGCAGTACAGATACCCCTCTCAGTGCAGACCCCCCCAGCAGTACAGATACCCCTCTCAGTGCAGACCCCCCCAGCATTACAGACACCCCCCTCAGGACAGACATCCCCCTCAGTGCAGACCCCCCCCCCCCAGTGCAGACCCCCCAGCAGTACAGATACCCCCCCTTAGTACAGACCCCCTCAGTACAGACACCCCCCCAGTGCAGACCTCCCCAGCAGTACCGATACCCCCCAGCAGTGCAGACCCCCCAGCAGTACAGACACCCCCCAGTGCAGACCCCCCTCAGTACAGACATCCCCCTCAGTCCAGACCCCCCAGCAGTACAGACACCCCCCTTAAGGCAGGCACCCCCCAGTACAGACACCCCCCAGTACAGACCCCCAGCAGTGCAGACCCCCCCAGCAGTACAGACACCCCTCCCTTAGTGCAGACCCCCCTCAGTACAGACACCCCCCAGAGCAGACCCCCCCCCCAGCTGTACAGATATCCCCCCTAAGTGCAGACCACCCAGCAGTGCAGACCCCCCCCCCAGTGCAGACCCCCCATTTTACCGAAACACCCCCAGTGCAAATCCCCCCAGTACGGACATTCCTCAATACAGACACCCCCCTTACAGACCTCAGATACAGACAGCGGTGTGTGTCCCTCGAGCTCCTCCTCCTCTGTGGATGTAAACAGAGAGGAGGGGGAGGCGGCTTCGTTCCTCTCCGCTGAGGGACACAGCCGCGGCGGCGGTGAGACACAGGGCGGCGGGCGGTGTTAGCGGTGCCGCTACGGCGCTACCCACGGGTGTCACCCCTTTGGCGGGTGTCACCCGGGTGCGGCGCGCACCCCCCGCACCCGGCTAACAACGCCACTGTACCTATCCCATGTATAGAGATGTGTGTATATAGATCAGATCTCTCTATATATACCTACCCCATGTATAGAGATGTGTGTATATAGATCAGATCTCTCTATATATACCTATCCCATGTATAGAGATGTGTGTACTGTATATAGATCAGATCTCTCTTTACATACCCATCCCATGTATAGAGATGTGTGTACTGTATATAGATCAGATCTCTCTTTACATACCCATCCCATGTATAGAGATGTGTGTATATAGATCAGATCTCTCTATATATACCTATCCCATGTATAGAGATGTGTGTATATAGATCAGATCTCTCTATATATACCTATCCCATGTATAGAGATGTGTGTATATAGATCAGATCTCTCTATATATACGTATCCCATGTATAGAGGTGTGTATATAGATCAGATCTCTCTATATATACGTATCCCATGTATAGAGATGTGTGTATATGGAGGATACATCTCACTACTAGTAAGTAAGTAAACTTCCCCAAAGTGAACTTTTCTTTGGTCAGGTAAAGTGCTGATGGGATAGAGTGGGGTGTGATCCCAGCACACACCTATAGGTGACACCCCCCCTCCTGTACCTACCTGCACTGAGTTCCAGGGTGCCCTCGCTGGTGGCCTGCTGGCAGAACCTGTTGTTGTTGGCTCCGGGTTGCCCCCCCCTGGTGTGGCAGTGGGAGGAGGTGGTTGGGTTGGCTCGGATGGGCCCGTTGTGATAGGAGCTGTGAGCCTGCTGGTAATGATGCTGCTGCTGCTGGGGCTCGGTGCTGATGGAGGAGGCTGGGGTCTGGTTGGGGAAGGGTGTCCCCAGATGTGGGATCTCCACCATGGTGGGCCGGTCGTACCTCCTGGCCAGCAGGGACCTCTTGTTGGAGGAGAAGGTCTTGAGGACGCTATAGGGGCTCCTCTGCTTGTAGATTTTCGGGATGCAGGGCCCCTCCTCTGCCGGCTGCATCTCCTCCTCCATCTCCTCCGTGCTCTCCCTTCCCTCCGATCGTCTTCTTGTCTCTGATCACCGCCGCTGAGCCGAGCAGAGGGGAGCCGCCTGATTGACAGCCGGCCTCTCCAATGCCTGGAGGGAGAAGGGAGGTAAAGAGCAAGTGTTTAGGGTAATATTTGCTAATGATGATGGGGGGAAGGGGCGGGGCGTGCAGCTGCTGGCTGCTGGCTGAGCTCTGCTGGGTGCTGCTGCTGACAATTCCAGGTGCCTGGAGTGCAGGGGGGTCATTACAGCACATTGATCCCACGAGCAACACTTCACACACATACACCAGGGATGGGGGACACTGGACTCTGGTCAGCCTGAAAAAGTTCACCTATTATACATCTCCCTGTACGAAGTCTGTGATGGGCTGCACAGTGCTTGTAGGACTCCCAGAGATGGGGGGCTCCACATCCACAATGAAGATCATCTACACTGTGTGCATCTGATAGGTTGGGGGGTACCTAGGGGAGCAACTCACACCCCTAAAAAGTGGTCACATCTAAGAATTGCTAAGCTGCAATATAATCAATGTTTGCTTTTGGGTTTATTACTTCTTTAACTACTTGCCTACCAGGCACAAACACCCCCTTCCTGACCAGGCCATTTTTCAGCTTTCAGCGCTGTCGCATTTTGAATGACAATTGCGCGGTCATGCAATGCTGTACCCAAATAAAATTTTTATCATTTTTTCCCCACAGATAGAGCTTTATTTTGGTGGTATTTGATCACCTCTGCGGTTTTTATTTCTTGCGCTATAAACAAAAGAAGAGGGACAAGTTTGAAAAAACATAATATTTTTCACTTTTTATTATAATTAATATCCAATTTTTTTTTTTTTTTTAAACAAATTTTTTCCTCAGTTTAGGCCCATACGTATTCTTCTACATATTTTTGGTAAAAAAAAAATCGCAATAAGCGTATATTGATTGGTTTGCGCAAAAGTTATAGCGTCTTCAAAATAGGGGATAGATTTATAGCATTTTTATTATTTTTTTTTTTACTATTAATGGCGGCGATCTGCGATTTTTATCATGACTGCAACATTGCGGCGGACATATCGGACACTTTTGACACATTTTTGGGACCATTCACATTTATACAGCGATCCGTGCTATAAAAATGCATTGATTACTGTATAAATGTGACTGGCAGGGAAGGGGTTAACACTAGGGGGCGCTGCAGGGGTTAGTATGTTCCCTATATGAGTGATTCTAACTGTGGGGGGAGGGGACTGACTGGGGGAGGGGACCGATCGGTGTCCCTATGTACAAGGGACACACCATCGGTCTCCTCTCCTCTGACAGGACGTGGATCGGTGTGTTTACACACACCGATCCACGTCCTGCTCACTTACCGGGCAATCGCGGGTGCCTGGCGGTCATCGCGGCCGCCGGGCACGCGCATCAGGTCCCCAGCTACGCGGCGGGCACGCGCATCAGGTCCCCAGCTACGCGGCGGGCACGCACGCGCGCGCCCCCTAGTGGCCAAAAAGCGAGCGCCGTCATATGACGGCGGCCCGCCACGGTAGCTGCACCGCTCCGCCGTCATTTGACAGTGGGCGGTCAGCTACTGGTTAAAGAGGAGCTCCAGTCTTTAAAAAAATAAAATAAAAGTCAGCAACTTCAAATACTGTAGCTGCTGACTTTTAATATACAGTGAATCCGGGAAGTATTCACAGTGCTTCACTTTTTACACAGTTGTTACAGCCTTACTCCAAAATAGATTAAATTCATTATTTTCCACAAAAATTCTACAAACAATACCCCATAATGACAACGTGAAAGAAGTTTGAAATCTTTGCAAATTTATTAAAAAATGAAAAATGAAAAAATCCCATGTACATAAGTATTCACAGCCTTTGCTCAATACTTTGTTGAAGCACCTTTGGCACCAATTACAGCCTCAAGTCTTTCTGAGTATGATGCTACAAGCTTGGCACACCTATTTTTGGGCAGTTTCTTCCATTCTTCTTTGAAGGACCTCTCAAGCTCCATCAGGTTGGATGGGGAGCGTGGGTGCACAGCCATTTTCAGATCTCTCCAGAGATGTTCGATCGGGTTCAAGTCTGGGGTCTGGCTGGGCCACATAAGGACATTCACAGTGTTGTCCCATAGCCACTCCTTTGTTATCTTGGCTGTGTGCTTAGGGTCGTTGTCCTGTTGGAAGATGAACCTTCCCCCCAGTCTGAGATCCAGAGTCCTATGAACAGGTTTTTATCAAGGATGTCTCTGTCTGTACATTGCTGCATTCATCTTTCCCTCAATCCTGACTAGTCTCCCAGTTCCTGCTGCTCAAAAGCATCCCCACAGCAAGATGCTGCCACCACCATGCTTTACTGTAGGGATGGTATTGGCCAGGTGATGAGCAGTGCTTGGTTTCCATGACACTTGCCATTCAAGAGTTACATTTTTGTTTCATCAGAATTTTGTTGCTCATGGTCTGAGATTCCTTCAGGTGCCTTTGGTAAACTCCTTTTGGCTGTTGTGTGCCTTAGTGGCTTCTGTCTGGCCATTCTACCATACAGGCCTGATTGGTGGAGTGCTGCGGAGATGGATGTTCTTCTGGGAGGTTCTCCTCTCATCACAGAGAAGTCAGGGTGACCATCAGTTTCTTGGTCACCTCCCTGACGAAGGCCCTTCTACCCCGATCGCTCAGTTTGGCCGGGCAGCCCACTCCAGGAAATGTCCTGGTGGTTCCAAACATCTTCCATTTACAGATGATGGAGGCCACTGTGCTCATTGGGACCTTCAATGCTGGAGACATTTTTTCTGTACCCTTCTCCACATCTGTGCCTCAATACAATCATGTCTCGGCAGTCTACAGACAATTCCTTGGACTTCATGGCTTGATTTGTGCTCTGACATGCACTGTTAACTGTGGGACCTTACATAGACAGGGGTGTGCCTTTCCAAATCATGTCCAATCAACTGAATTTACCACAGGTGGACTTTAATCAAGTTGTAGAAACATCTCAAGGATGATCCGTGCACCTGAGCTCAATTTTGAGTGTCATGGTTAAGGCCCCTTTCACACATGCGGACCGTACATTAGATCAGTTCAGTCACGTTTTTTTTATCATCAGTTTTTGTCAGTAAACATCAGTTTTCATCCATTTTCATTTCTGTTTTACATCCGTTGTCATCCGTTTTTTGTCCGTTTATGTCGTTTTTTTTATCCGTTTATGTCCGTTTTTTATCCGTTTTTTTTTTTTTTTTTTTAAAACAGTTTTTCATGAATTATGGGAATTTTTTTTTGGGGTCATAGGTTATTTGTAATGTATGCATATAAAACTACATATTTTGATGAAAAACGGATGTCAGCGGATCGGATGTGAACGGATCATCCGCTAACGTCCGTTTTTCGTCCGTTCCGTTTTTATTTCGGAATACAAAATAGGGTTTTCTTCAGTCCTGAAAAACTGAGCTTAACGGAGACGGATGTTAATGGACATTAGGGATGAGCCGAACACCCCCGGGTTCGGTTCGCACCAGAACCTTCGAACCGACCGAAAGTTCGCGCGAATTTTCGAACCCTATACGTTATAATGGACGCGAACGTTCGAAATCAAAAGTGCTAATTACAACGGCCAATATGCATGTTAATGTCATAAAACAGGTTTGGGGACCCGGGTCCTGCCCCAGGGGACATATATCAATGCAAAAAGAACTTTTAAAAACTAACGTTTTTTCGGGAGCAGTCATTTTAATGATGCATAAAGTGAAAAAAAAAAAGTGAAATTTTCCTTTAAATATGGTACCTGGGGGGTGTCTAAAGTATGCCTGTGAAGTGGCATGTGTTTCCCGTGTTTAGAACTGTCCTTGCACAAAATGACATTTTTAAAGGAAAAAAAGAAGCCATTTAAAACCACTTGCGGCTTTAGGTTTGTTCTTAAGTAGAATCTGAACAGGTACATTATGAAGTGTAGCTCCATCCCAAAAAAATCTATTTTTAAGCTTTTTGGAGAACATAGGGAGGGGTTATCACCCCTGTAACATTTGCTGTCTTTGCACATCTGTTCAGAACATGTCACCTCACTTTCCGTCCCAATGACAAATGTTTTTGGAAAAAGTGGGGTTTTAATTGAAACAAGGATTGGTGATAAAGTATCAGTAGAGAGGAGATACCTTTTTCCCAAATTAAATCTAACAGGATAGAATTTCCCTTCCTAGGGGTAGATTTCCTCTCACTTCCTGTTTTCTCTTTCCATTTGCAAGTAGGAGTCGTTTGTAAGTTGGATGTTTGAAAGTAGGGGCCTGGCGTATATACTCTGCAGAAATTTGCCCTATTAGATGTTGGTGTAGCCACAAGACTGGTGGGCACAGGAATGGGCCCTGCTGTGAGTTAATAGATCAAGATTTGTAATTGCATGCACCTGTTGAACAGGGCAGAAAAATTGGGGGTGGTGGTGGTGGTGGACGGTGTTGCCACAAGACTGTAAGCTCTCACAGTTACTCTTGGTGGGCGCAGGAATGGGCCCTACTGTGAGTTATTAGATCAAGATTTGTAATTGCATGCACCTGTTGAACAGGGCAGAAAAATTGGGGGTGGTGGTGGTGGTGGTGGACGGTGTTGCCACAAGACTGTAAGCTCTCACAGTTACTCTTGGTGGGCGCAGGAATGGGCCCTGCTGTGAGTTATTAGATCAAGATTTGTAATTGCAAGCACCTGATGAACAGGGCAGAAAAATTGGGCCTTTGGTGGTGGTGGTGGACGGTGTTGCCACAAGACTGTAAGCTCTCACAGTTACTCTTGGTGGGCGCAAGAATGGGCCCTGCTGTGAGTTATTAGATCAAGATTTGTAATTGCAAGCACCTAATGAACAGGGCAGAAAAATTGGGCCTTTGGCGGTGGTGGTGGACGGTGTTGCCACAAGACTGTAAGCTCTCACAGTTACTCTTGGTGGGCGCAAGAATGGGCCCTGCTGTGAGTTATTAGATCAAGATTTGTAATTGCAAGCACCTGATGAACAGGGCAGAAAAATTGGGCCTTTGGCGGTGGTGGTGGACGGTGTTGCCACAAGACTGTAAGCTCTCACAGTTACTCTTGGTGGGCGCAGGAATGGGCCCTGCTGTGTGTTATTAGATCAAGATTTGTAATTGCAAGCACCTGATGAACTGGGCAGAAAAATTGGGCCTTTGGCGGGGTGGTGGACGGTGTTGCCACAAGACTGTAGGCCCTCATAGTTACTCTTGGTGGGCGCAGGAATGGGCCCTGCTGTGAACTATTAGATCAAGATTTGTAATTACCCGCCCCTGTTAAACAGGGGCTGAAAAATTGTGCCTTAGGCACTGGTGCTGGTGCCACAACACTGCAACCCCTCACAGATACTGTACTTGGAGCACAGCAGTCACACGTGTTGCGAAGCATTTTTTTTAAAAAATTGTAATTACCCGCCCCTGTTAAACAGGGGCTGAAAAATTGTGCCTTAGGCACTGGTGCTGGTGCCACAACACTGCAACCCCTCACAGATACTGTACTTGGAGCACAGCAGTCACACGTGTTGCGAAGCATTTTTTAAAAAAATTGTAATTACCCGCCCCTGTTAAACAGGGGCTGAAAAATTGTGCCTTAGGCACTGGTGCTGGTGCCACAACACTGCAACCCCTCACAGATACTGTACTTGGAGCACAGCAGTCACACGTGTTGCGAAGCATTTTTTTAAAAAATTGTAATTACCCGCCCCTGTTAAACAGGGGCTGAAAAATTGTGCCTTAGGCACTGGTGCGGGTGCCACAACACTGCAACCCCTCACAGATACTGTACTTGGAGCACAGCAGTCACACGTGTTGCGAAGCATTTTTTAAAAAAAATTTAAGTACACGCCCCTGTTAAACAGGGGCTGAAAAATTGTGCCTTAGGCACTGGTGCTGGTGCCACAACACTGCAACCCCTCACAGATACTGTACTTGGAGCACAGCAGTCACACGTGTTGCGAAGCATTTTTTTATAAAAATTGTATGTACACGCCCCTGTCAAACAGGGGCTGAAAAATTGTGCCTTAGGCACTGGTGTGGTGGCATGGATCATTGAGGAGGAGGAAGAGGATAGTCAGTGAACATAAGAGGACAGTCACTCAGCATCAGCATAGGCAGTCTTGAAGGGATGTGATATTAAAAATTATTCGGTTATATCCGCCTCAGGTGCCTGGTAGCTGGTGGTGATCCAAGACTGATTCATTTTGATGAAGGTCAGTCGATCAACCGAGGCGGTGGACAGGCGCACCCTATGATCGGTGACAAATCCTCCAGCAGCACTGAATGTGCGTTCGGAAAGAACGCTGGAGGCAGGACAGGCCAGTAGCTCAATTGCATACTGTGCAAGCTCTGGCCAGTGATCCATCCTCAGGACCCAGTAAGCCAGAGGATTTTCGGTGGGAAAGGTGTCCAAGTCTGACCTTGCCCCAAGGTATTCCTGCACCATGTATATCAGACGCTGGCGATGGTTGCTGGAACCGATCATACCTTGGGGCTGCGGACTAAAAAATTGTCTGAACGCATCGGTCAGACGTCCACCTTCCCCACCGCTCCTTCTGCTACTGACCGAAGCCTCAGCAACTCGTCGCCCAGGACCAGGAGTTTGTAGCCTCCCAGTTTCTGGGAACGCGTTGCACAGACCTTTCTGCAAGGCCTCCCTGAGATGTCTCATCCTCTGCTCCCTCTGCGACGGCAAGATAAGGTCCGCAACCTTACCCTTGTACCGCGGATCAAGGAGAGTGGCCAGCCAGTAATGGTCCCTCTCCTTGATCCGAAGAACACGAGGATCAGGGAGGCCATGCAGCGTAGGTTAGCTGAGGCATTCGGTCCGGAGTCTTCTGGGTCACTGAGGATGACATGATCGCCAGCCACCTCCTCCCAGCCACGTACAAGTCCACTGGTTTGTTGGGACTGTACATCATCCCTAAAAGACTGCTGCTGCTGATGCTGAGTGCCAGGCTCCACCTCCATGCTCACACAATCCTCCTCCTCCTCCTCCTCCTCATCCTCTTCCTGTGTGATGGGTGGGACAGAAGGAACACTGTCCGGATAAAGGGGGCCTTGAGAGGCAAGGAAGTCCTCCTCTTCCTGCCTCTGTTCTGCCTCAAGTGCCCTGTCCATTATCCCACGCAGCGTATGCTCCAACAGGTGGACAAGAGGGACAGTGTCACTGATGCATGCACTGTCACTGCTCACCATCCTCGTGGCCTCCTCAAATGGTGAGAGGACAGTGCATGCATCCCTGATCATGCTCCACTGACGTGGGGAAAAAAAACCAAGCTCCCCTGACCCTGTCCTGGTGCCATAGTCGCAAAGGTACTCATTGATGGCCCTCTGCTGCGTGTGCAGTCGCTGCAGCATGGCCAACGTTGAGTTCCACCTGGTGGGCATGTCACATATTAGGCGGTTCTTGGGCAGGTTCAGCTCCTTTTGCAGCTCAGTCAGCCGAGCACTGGCATTATAAGATCGGCGGAAATGCACACAGACTTTCCTGGCCTGCCTCAGGACATCCTGTAAGCCTGGGAACCTGCCCAAGAACCGCTGCACCACCAGGTTGAGGACGTGAGCCATGCAGGGCACATGGGTGAGCTGCCCCTGTCGCAGGGCGGAGAGGAGGTTGGTGCCATTGTCAGAAACGACCATTCCTGGCTTAAGCTGACGTGGCGTCAACCACCTCTCGGCCTGCCCCTGCAGAGCTGCCAGAACCTCGGGCCCAGTGTGGCTCCTGTCCCCCAAACACACCAGCGCAAGCACGGCATGGCATCTTTTTGCCTGCGTACTTGCGTAGCCCCTTGTACGCCTACGGAGCACCGCTGGTTCCAAGGACAGAGCACTGGAGGAAGAAGAAGAGGAGGGGGTGGAGGAGAGAGGTGTGTCACAACCAGTAGCAGTAGTAGCGTTTTGGAGGCGTGGTGGCGGAACAACCTCCAACACTACTGCACCTTGTCCTGCATCCCTCCCAGCTGCCAATAGAGTGACCCAATGGGCCGTGAAAGAAAGGTACCGTCCCTGTCCATGCCTGCTGGACCATGAGTCAGCGGTAATATGCACCTTACCACTGACCGCCCTGTCCAGCGAGGCATGAACATTGCCCTCCACATGCCGGTAGAGAGACGGAATCGCCTTCCGTGAGAAAAAGTGGCGTTTGGGAACCTGCCACTGAGGAACCGCACATTGAACAAACTCACGGAAGGGGGCCGAGTCTACCAACTGAAAAGGCAGCAGTTGAAGTGCTAGCAATTTAGCCAGGCTAGCATTCAACCGCTGGGCATGTGGATGGCTGGGAGTGTACTTCTTTCTACGGTCCAGCAGCTGGGGCAGGGAAATTTGCCTGCTGCAATCGGACGTCGGTGTACTGCAAGTACTTGGTTGTGACACACCTAATTCTACACCTTCAGTCCTCTCAGAGCAGCTTTCAGAGAGGACTGAAGGTGTAGTGGGGATGGAGATCCCAGCTGAGGAGGAGCAAGGAGAGGTCCGCTTAGTTCTTTGGTGTGGGTCTTTTATGTGTGCCTGCCAACGAGCTGCATGGCAGGTCGCCATATGTCTGGTCATGCTTGTGGTGCCCAAGCGGCTGATGTTTTGGCCACGCGAGATACGCTTGAGACAAATATTGCAAATAGCAGTGGTGCGATCTGATGCACTCGTCTCAAAAAAGGCCCACACCAAAGAACTTTTCTGATAACGTGCAGAGGCAGCGCCCTGCACAGGCGGAGCTCTGCGGTGTTGTACAGTTGCTGTGCTGGCCTCTACCTGGCCTCCAGGGGGCATCCTGCCTCGTTGGACATGTGACGCCGCATCCTCCTCCTCCTCGTCCTCCTCCTCATCCTCTCTCCCTTCAGGCACCCACGTGGAGTCAGTGACCTCATCATCCCCTCCCTCTTCACCACTAGAGCAAACCTGGCAGTAAGCTGCAGCTGGTGGAACAGTACTGCCAGATTCCTCAAGCTGGGTATCATCATCCGAGCCTTCGAATCGTTGGGCATCCTCCTGGAGCATGTACCCAACACTGTGCTCAAAGAGTTCGGGGGACTCCTCAGGAGGACATGGTGGGTCTAGGGAAGGGGTGGCTGATGATGCTCTGCCAGTACCCTGAGCCTGGGTGAGAGAGGATGAGGAGGATGAGGAGGGCTTGGTCATCCATTCTACCAAGCCTTCAGCATGATGCGGCTCCACATGTCCAGCTGCCGAAAACAAAGACGCGCGTGTCCCATGGCCACGTGCTGATGACGATGCACGACCACGGCCACGGCCACGGCCACGTCCACTAGAAACAGAGCCTGCCTGCCCTGTGTTCTTGGCTCTGCACGCTCTGCCTCCCCTTGGCGGTCTTCCAGCCATTGTAGTCGGTAGTCCTGTGGGTGCTGCTGAGAAGAATATATAGGAGCTCTGTGTGATGCCACTAACACACTAGAAGTCCTATGGGTGCTTCTGCAAAGAAAATAGAGGAGCTCTGTGTGATGCCACTAACACACTAGAAGTCCTATGGGTGCTTCTGCAAAGAAAATAGAGGAGCTCTGTGTGATGCCACTAACACACTAGAAGTCCTGTGGGTGCTGCTGAGAAGAAAATATAGGAGCTCTGTGTGATGCCACTAACACACTAGAAGTCCTATGGGTGCTTCTGCAAAGAAAATAGAGGAGCTCTGTGTGATGCCACTAACACACTAGAAGTCCTATGGGTGCTTCTGCAAAGAAAATAGAGGAGCTCTGTGTGATGCCACTAACACACTAGAAGTCCTGTGGGTGCTGCTGAGAAGAAAATATAGGAGCTCTGTGTGATGCCACTAACACACTAGAAGTCCTATGGGTGCTTCTGCAAAGAAAATAGAGGAGCTCTGTGTGATGCCACTAACACACTAGAAGTCCTGTGGGTGCTTCTGCAAAGAAAATAGAGGAGCTCTGTGTGATGCCACTAACACACTAGAAGTCCTGTGGGTGCTGCTGAAAAGAAAATATAGGAGCTCTGTGTGATGCCACTAACACACTAGAAGTCCTATGGGTGCTTCTGCAAAGAAAATAGAGGATCTCTGTGTGATGCCACTAACACACTAGAAGTCCTGTGGGTGCTTCTGCAAAGAAAATAGAGGAGCTCTGTGTGATGCCACTAACACACTAGAAGTCCTGTGGGTGCTGCTGAGAAGAAAATATAGGAGCTCTGTGTGATGCCACTAACACACTAGAAGTCCTATGGGTGCTTCTGCAAAGAAAATAGAGGAGCTCTGTGTGATGCCACTAACACACTAGAAGTCCTATGGGTGCTGCTGAGAAGAAAATATAGGAGCTCTGTGTGATGCCACTAACACACTAGAAGTCCTATGGGTGCTTCTGCAAAGAAAATAGAGGAGCTCTGTGTGATGCCACTAACACACTAGAAGTCCTGTGGGTGCTGCTGAGAAGAAAATATAGGAGCTCTGTGTGATGCCACTAACACACTAGAAGTCCTATGGGTGCTGCTGAGAAGAAAATATAGGAGCTCTGTGTGATGCCACTAACACACTAGAAGTCCTATGGGTGCTTCTGCAAAGAAAATAGAGGAGCTCTGTGTGATGCCACTAACACACTAGAAGTCCTGTGGGTGCTTCTGAGAAGAAAATAGAGGAGCTCTGTGTGATGCCACTAACACACTAGAAGTCCTGTGGGTGCTGCTGAGAAGAAAATATAGAGCTCTGTGTGATGCCACTAACACACTAGAAGTCCTATGGGTGCTTCTGCAAAGAAAATAGAGGAGCTCTGTGTGATGCCACTAACACACTAGAAGTCCTGTGGGTGCTGCTGAGAAGAAAATAGAGGAGCTCTGTGTGATGCCACTAACACACTAGAAGTCCTATAGGTGCTTCTGGGAAGAAAATATAGGTCTGTGTGATGGGACTAACACACTTCAAGTCCTATAGGTGCTTCTGGGAACAAAATATAGGATCTCTGTGTGATGGGACTAACACACTTCAAGTCCTATGGGTGCTTCTGGGAAGAAAATGTAGGTCTGTGTGATGGGACTAACACACTTCAAGTCCTATAGGTGCTTCTGGGAACAAAATATAGGATCTCTGTGTGATGGGACTAACACACTTCAAGTCCTATAGGTGCTTCTGGGAACAAAATATATGATCTCTGTGTGATGGGACTAACACACTTCAAGTCCTATAGGTGCTTCTGGGAACAAAATATATGATCTCTGTGTGATGGGACTAACACACTTCAAGTCCTATAGGTGCCTCTGGGAAGAAAATATAGGTCTGTGTGATGGGACTAACACACTTCAAGTCCTATAGGTGCTTCTGGGAACAAAATATAGGAACTCTGTGTGATGGGACTAACACACTTCAAGTCCTATGGGTGCTTCTGGGAAGAAAATGTAGGTCTGTGTGATGGGACTAACACACTTCAAGTCCTATAGGTGCTTCTGGGAACAAAATATAGGATCTATGTGTGATGGGACTAACACACTTCAAGTCCTATAGGTGCTTCTGGGAACAAAATATATGATCTCTGTGTGATGGGACTAACACACTTCAAGTCCTATAGGTGCTTCTGGGAACAAAATATATGATCTCTGTGTGATGGGACTAACACACTTCAAGTCCTATAGGTGCCTCTGGGAAGAAAATATAGGTCTGTGTGATGGGACTAACACACTTCAAGTCCTATAGGTGCTTCTGGGAACAAAATATATGATCTCTGTGTGATGGGACTAACACACTTCAAGTCCTATAGGTGCCTCTGGGAAGAAAATATAGGTCTGTGTGATGGGACTAACACACTTCAAGTCCTATAGGTGCTTCTGGGAACAAAATATATGATCTCTGTGTGATGGGACTAACACACTTCAAGTCCTATAGGTGCTTCTGGGAACAAAATATATGATCTCTGTGTGATGGGACTAACACACTTCAAGTCCTATAGGTGCTTCTGGGAACAAAATATATGATCTCTGTGTGATGGGACTAACACACTTCAAGTCCTATAGGTGCTTCTGGGAACAAAATATATGATCTCTGTGTGATGGGACTAACACACTTCAAGTCCTATAGGTGCTTCTGGGAACAAAATATATGATCTCTGTGTGATGGGACTAACACACTTCAAGTCCTATAGGTGCTTCTGGGAACAAAATATAGGATCTCTGTGTGATGGGACTAACACACTTCAAGTCCTATGGGTGCTTCTGGGAAGAAAATATAGGTCTGTGTGATGGGACTAACACACTTCAAGTCCTATAGGTGCTTCTGGGAACAAAATATATGATCTCTGTGTGATGGGACTAACACACTTCAAGTCCTATAGGTGCTTCTGGGAACAAAATATAGGATCTCTGTGTGATGGGACTAACACACTTCAAGTCCTATGGGTGCTTCTGGGAAGAAAATATAGGTCTGTGTGATGGGACTAACACACTTCAAGTCCTATAGGTGCTTCTGGGAACAAAATATATGATCTCTGTGTGATGGGACTAACACACTTCAAGTCCTATAGGTGCTTCTGGGAACAAAATATAGGATCTCTGTGTGATGGGACTAACACACTTCAAGTCCTATGGGTGCTTCTGGGAAGAAAATATAGGTCTGTGTGATGGGACTAACACACTTCAAGTCCTATAGGTGCTTCTGGGAACAAAATATATGATCTCTGTGTGATGGGACTAACACACTTCAAGTCCTATAGGTGCTTCTGGGAACAAAATATAGGATCTCTGTGTGATGGGACTAACACACTTCAAGTCCTATAGGTGCTTCTGGGAACAAAATATATGATCTCTGTGTGATGGGACTAACACACTTCAAGTCCTATAGGTGCTTCTGGGAACAAAATATATGATCTCTGTGTGATGGGACTAACACACTTCAAGTCCTATGGGTGCTTCTGGGAAGAAAATGTAGGTCTGTGTGATGGGACTAACACACTTCAAGTCCTATAGGTGCTTCTGGGAACAAAATATATGATCTCTGTGTGATGGGACTAACACACTTCAAGTCCTATAGGTGCTTCTGGGAACAAAATATATGATCTCTGTGTGATGGGACTAACACACTTCAAGTCCTATAGGTGCTTCTGGGAACAAAATATATGATCTCTGTGTGATGGGACTAACACACTTCAAGTCCTATAGGTGCTTCTGGGAACAAAATATATGATCTCTGTGTGATGGGACTAACACACTTCAAGTCCTATGGGTGCTTCTGGGAAGAAAGTGTAGGTCTGTGTGATGGGACTAACACACTTCAAGTCCTATAGGTGCTTCTGGGAACAAAATATATGATCTCTGTGTGATGGGACTAACACACTTCAAGTCCTATAGGTGCTTCTGGGAACAAAATATATGATCTCTGTGTGATGGGACTAACACACTTCAAGTCCTATAGGTGCTTCTGGGAACAAAATATATGATCTCTGTGTGATGGGACTAACACACTTCAAGTCCTATAGGTGCTTCTGGGAAGAAAATATAGGAGCTCTGCCTGCCTGCCACGAACACACTACAAGTCCTATAGGTGCTTCTGGGAACAAAATATAGGAGCTCTGCCTGCCTGCCAGGAACACACTACAAGTCCTATAGGTGCTTCTGGGAACAAAATATAGGAGCTCTGCCTGCCTGCCACGAACACACTACAAGTCCTATAGGTGCTTCTGGGAACAAAATATAGGAGCTCTGCCTGCCTGCCACGAACACACTACAAGCCCCTCTTTCTAAATCAATCTTTGTAAATGAATCTATCTAACTCAATCTCTCTAAGTAAATCTCTCTAACTAACTAAATCCAGCAGAGTGTCACAGATCTATCCTGCTCTATCTACGCCGGAACAGCATGTGACCGGCGCAGACGGCGTGGCGGCCTTTTATAGGGGGGGGCGTGTACTAAAGCCCCTGAGCTGTAATTGGCTACAGGCGTCCTGCCTGTAGCTAATTATGGCTCTTCGAGTTTCCGGGGCTGTGATTGGCCAAGCATGCGGGGTCACAGTGCATGCTTGGCCAATCATCAGCCAGCAATGCACTGCGCCGGCCGCGCCGGCCGCAATGCATTGCGGGGCCGCTCGCATCACACGAACGTGATGCGAGCGGCCAAAATAGTTCTGGGCTCGCCGAGCGAGCGAACGCCCGGTGCTCGATGTGAACGTGGGTTCGCATCGAGCACCGGGCCCATCCCTAATGGACATCAGCGGATGATCATCCGCTAACGTCCGCTATCCCATAGAGAAGCATTGATGTCCGTTTTGATCCGTAAACGGATGTATGAAAAAACGGACGAACGGTCCGCATGTGGGAAAGGGGCCTAAGACGTTTAATAAATTCTACAGGTTGCATGTTTTGAGTTACAGAGGAGGTCTAGGGCTCGTGTTTTTTCACCTTAATGCATCCTATGCGTTAAGGTGAAAAAACACCTTGCAGTGATAGGCCCCCTAGCCCCCCTGTTTTACTTACCTGAGCCCCGTATTTCCCTCGGCGTGCCGCCCCTCTCTCCACGGGGTTCCGGCTCTTGATTAGATAGATTCATAGCAGCACAGCCATTGGCTCCCGCTGCTGTCAATCAAATCCAATGACGCAGGCCCCAGGGGGTGGGGCCGAGTCCGGCATTCGTGTCTGTGGATACAAATGCTGGACTTGGGAGTGTGCCTGCAAGGTAACCCCTGGGAGAGCGCTTCTCCTAGGGGGTTATCTGATGTGGGGAGGAGCCGTGAGAGCCGCCGGGGGACCCCACAAATGGAAGATCGGGGCCACTCTGTGCAAAACGAGCTGCACAGCGGAGGTAAGTATAATATGTTTGTTAAAAAAAAACGATCGTTTACAACCACTTTAAATGTGGTGGGCCACATTTATCTCTATAGCCGCTAGACAGATGTATGTGGCCCCCCATCCATTCACAGACATGGCATCCAGTCTTTATGCAGAATTTTTTTTTCCAACCCCTTCTCTAGGCCCTAAAACAATCCCAGTACTTGACTCAAATCACTAGAGGCCTAGATAGTGGGGGAGAATTACTAAAACTGGATCACTCAAAATCTGGTGCAGCTGTGCATGGTAGCCAATCAGCTTCTAACTTCAGCTTGTTCATTTAAGCTCTGACAATACAATCTGGAAGCTGATTGGTTTCTGTGCAGAGCTGCACCAGATTTTGCACTCTCCAGCTTTAGTAAATCCCCCCCACTGTCACTGGGATAGTGAATTGCACAAACAAAAAATGTTATAATAAAAAAAAATTTGTGCATATAATCCACATCCACATTCATCACACATATTATTAAAGTGCGCACTGCAAAGACATTATTTTTGTTTAATACTTTCCTCTGAGACTGTCCCAGAAAAGAACAGTATGAAAGTAAATTCTTTGCACTGTGCACTTTAATAATATAACATGTGACTGAGAAGATTTTAATAATTTTAACTAAAACAATAGTGACTGGGCAGGGAAGATGATTCTCACAAACTTTGGGCTCCGTACACGTGTCCGTGTACGGAGCGCGCTCTGCACATCGGGGGATCGCTCCGTCGATCCCCCGCTGTGCAGGAAGATGACAGGTCTGTCTCTGCACTCTGTGCAGGGACGGACCTGTCAGAGTGCCGCTCTCCCCTATGGGGGACCTGATCCGATCCGCAGACAAATGGAAAAATTGCTTTTTCCTCCGTCACACTTTTTCGGATCGGAGTGGGTCGGATGTCAACGGACTTGTCACCGCTGATATCCGTCCCTCCATAGGGGTCTATGGAGGGTCCGTTCAGGGCCTCCAAAAAAACTGACAGGTGGACCTGAACGGACCGCCCGTGTAAAAGGGGCCTTACTGTGAGAGGAGGACCAAGACCCCCGTGGGCTTTTTGGAGGGTGGCAGAAAAGCACAGCACCAGAGAAGAAGAATAAAGACAGTATCTGGCTATGCCCATAGTGTACCCTAAGCATTTTGTGTATCCTACGCAAGGTGCGTAGCCTGGTACACTTTATTCCTCCTCCGATGGGTTGCCTCGGCTACCAGCCTACTGTCCCTCCCTGAACACCGTCCTCTTCTACTGGGCGCTGGCATCTCTATTGAGTGCTGTGAGAGGTGACACACTGCAGGGGGAGGATTACTCAAGCTGAGTAAGTTCCTGCCCGTGTCACATTCCCTCCCTGGAGGTCTGCACCAGACCCAAAATGGAAGTAGAAAACAGAATCTGGCTACGCACATCGCGTAACAGATTCTGTTTTCTGTCTTCCTTCACTGGGTTTTTACAGGCAGCTACAACTGAGCGCGAGCATCATGTTCCATGGTGAGGCCGAGGGAAGACCGGTCCAGGAGGACTCAGAGTCCTGCTCAGTTGATGTAACTCCCTAGAGGCCCAAACAGCTTGCAGCAGGCAGAGACGCACAGGTGAGAGCCAGGTGCATGATATATGCATATAATCGCATATTTTATGTTGATGTTCTCACCCTCTGGAGCCCTTAATCACATTAGCCAGCTCTTATTAGGACATGTGGCCCCGGCCCACCGGGCATTTGCTCTATGGCCAGTACAGGCCCGGAGATGAGGTGTCAGTTTGGGGCTTTCGTACTGTCCTGGCATTTTTATTTGATATGTTTATGACAAACTTAAGGAAACTATTTTTATTTTTAAAAATGTTTGGTCTTTTTTGCTTTTTATAGTAAAAAAAAAAGGTTATAGACCATCCCAATGAAGAATGGACCGATAGAGGTACACCTTTCTACCGGGCAATGTGGCTTGATTTGTAGGCAGCCAATATGGGATTTGTAGACCTGTCCTTCTAGTACAGTACTGATTTTCATTGGTTATCAGACCTGTAATTATAACAAATAGGTGAGTTGTTCTAATGTTTGATGGTTTGTATGTTTACATTTTGCTTTAGGCCGCATTCACACCTGAGCGTAGCGGAACGAGCGTTTTTACCAGCGGTTTTACCGGCGTTTTGTCGCGCGAATACCGTCGTTTTTGCACATTTGCATACGGCGTAACAGGCGTTTTTTCAACTTCGGCGTTTTTCTTGATAGCCAATAGGAAAAATGATCATCACTGTCATCATTTGTTGCTATGTTCTATGGGGATACAAACGCCCAAATCTGCCCGATTCGCGCGACAAAAAAGGGTCCGGAACTTGTTTGAGCTTCTGGCGTTCGGCTTCAGGCGACATGGAGTGGAGATGTGAACCATCTCCATAGAGAATAATGTATTTTATCAACTCGAACGTTTTGTAGCTTCAGGCGTAGGGCGGCTTAGGGCGACAAAACGCTCAGGTGTGAATGCAGCCTTAGATATAAGTGCTGCACAATTTGTATTGTTTTCTCTGAAATTGCTAAGAATTATTGGAAAAAAAATACCCCCAAAAGAAAGTTATGTCTGTCTCAAACAAATGATATAAAATGTATATGGGTACAGCGTTGAATGAGTAATTGTCAGTCAAACTATCACAGCACTGAAAAATTACCTGATAATGAAGGAATGAGGGTGTATATAATGGTTTTACATATAAAGATAAATGTATAAAAAAAACTATTTAAAAGCTTGTAAGCATAAAAGGAACAATGAAACAAAAATTGAAGCATCACAGTTTTCCTTTTTAAAGAAGTCTAGGTGGGTGCTTGGGATGCTGCATCTCAGAGGGACCACACATGTGTGAAACATCTTTGGAAGAAAAATGACATGGTTTATGTATAAAATACCTTTATAAGAACTTGATGTCTAAATACAAATTGAGGTTGAGATAAAATATATTTTTTCTCTGTTAGTAGTGAATGAGTCACCTCAAGGAAGGACACTGCTGTCAACTTCATTTTTTTTAGAAAATCGAACAGTAAAGTATCTCAAGCCATACACAGTGACCACATTTCTAAGTTCTAACATTTCACTCGTACTGTATATGATAGATTCACTTATGGTTTGGTGATGTCATAGAAAATGTGCATTTTATTTGAAGTAGAACCTAACTGTATCCGAGCACCACAAACTGAAAACACTATTTAATTTTTAACATTGAAAGCAAACTCACCCATCCATCTGTGTCTCCATGGTTTATTTTGTGGAGAAATCACTTTAAAAAAACATCATTCTGCATTTCTATTGGTGGCCATCTTACGTAAAGGCAGACCATTTATGTAGCATCTACTTCCCTGGAATCCATCTGCTCTTAGCTTAGTCATGCAGGCAGGAGGAGGGTGTGCTTAGCTGAGAAAGACCCTCCCAGATTAAAGACAAAAATGTCATGAAGACTCCTGTGGTGTATGACATCATTTTGGCCTAGGCCAGATACCAGAAAACAACTGAAGAAATATCATTTATATAATTATATAATATATAATTATAATTTAAAAACGTGCTTCTTAAATTTGTAAGTTTCAACCAAAAAAATACAATATACCTTCCTATCTATTTACTAAGGCTAGCGGCATAAGGAATAAACATGTTAACTGCTTGTCAACCAGTGCACGACAATATATGTCGGGACAATGGCACAGCTGCGCAAAAAACAGTACTAGCATTAGGGAGAGGTTCTTGACGAGGAGGGAAAGCGTAGGGTCTCATCTCCTCTGGACACCTTCTCGGTTGGGCACTAGACGGCCAGGCCACATTCCATCCCCTCTGTCAGGCGCTGTAAAGCCCCATACACACGGTCGGATTTTTGCATGGATTCGGTCCGATCGGACAATGTTGTTGAAAAATCAGACCGTGTGTATGCACCATCGGACAGTGTACGTCGTATTGTCCGACGGACAAAGTCCTATCTCCTGCTGGATAGATATTCCGACAACACGGTCCGATCACACCAAATCCGATCGTGTGTATGGTAGTCCGACCGGACAAAGTGCTACGCATGCTCAGATCACATTACAAGACCAAAGCTATTGGCTACTAGCCTCTACGTAGTCCCGTCGTAGGCAACAAACGTCACCACGTTCAGAATGATCGGATTTTCCGACAACTTTGTCCGACCGTGTGTACGCAAAACCAACATCAGACAAAGTATGACGGACATGGTGTGACGGACCTGGTCCTCGGATAATCCGCGCGTGTGTATGGGGCTTTAGTCTGGCTGGAATCTGCTTCTATCACATTGCTGGGAACTGTGACTGAACTCAGCTGGGTAACCTTCCCAGCAGGTTTGTTGTGGATTGTTACTGTGTTACTTCAATATAGTCTTTATTTGCACCTGCCTGTGTGAATTATTGCCTCTGCACCCAGTGGCATTGCTAGGTCTACAAAAGATGTGGGGCTAGAGCCCATAGCAGTGTAGTAAAGAAAGTCATACGCTTGGGCGGGCATACACATGTATATACAGTAATATACGTGTGTGTGTGTATATATCCCCAGAGAGCCCCCCTCACATCAGGATCCCCAGAGAGTTCCCCCCTTACATCAGGGTCCCCAGACACCCTCCCTTAAATCAGGGTCCCCAGAGAGCCTCCCCCTTAAAATCAGGGTCCCCAGAGAGCCTCCCCTTTGCATCAGGGTCCCCAGAGAGCCCCCCACTTACATCAGGGTCCCCAGAGAGCCTCCCCTTGGAGACCCCTTAGAGACTCGGGGCTATGTGCCCCAGATTCAGGGCTTTAGCACCAAAAGCCACCCTCTAGTGACGCCACTGTCTCTACCTCTAAACGCACAGTCCAGGAGCTCACAGGAAGTGGGTTGAATGACACTGGCTGTCATTTAACCTGAAGGACTGGCGACACCTAGAGTCAGAAAACAAGTACTGCAGGGGAATATTCTATATTGAAGGTGACTATTTTTAGTGCTTTTTTAAATTCTTTAACATGCTGGGAAACCGATAAAAAAAAAGGGAATTCACACTTTAATTATTCATCATGCATGTAACACGAAAAAATATATGTGACTCAAGGACCACTATAAGCTGTAAGACACCACTTCAATGCTTTTTGAAGTTACCCCATTCACATCCCCTACAATGACTGACTCTCTAATGCAGGGGTAGGCAACCTTTTGAGCACAGTGTGTTGAAAAATGTTTTCAAAGAAATTGAGCGTGCCGATTTTATAACAAAACAATGTCAACTTCACACTCTCAATCACGAAAAGGATTTTTTATAAAGTAAATGCTGCAAACTACTTAAGTAATCGTGAGATATTTACATCCTGTACTCTCACGCCTCAGATCAGCCCCAATTCCTGCACCTTCACACCTCAGATCAGCCCCAATTCCTGCACCTTCACACCTCAGATCAGCCCCAATTCCTGCACCTTCACACCTCAGATCAGCCCCAATTCCTGCACCTTCACACCTCAGATCAGCCCCAATTCCTGCACCTTCACACCTCAGATCAGCCCCAATTTATGCAACTTCACACCTCAGATCAGCCCCAATTCCTGCACCTTCACACCTCAGATCAGCCCCAATTCCTGCACATTCACACCTCAGATCAGCCCCAATTTATGCCACTCCACACCTCAGATCAGCCCCAATTCATGCAACTCCACACCTCAGATCAGCCCCAATTCCTGCACCTTCACACCTCAGATCAGCCTCAATTCCTGCACCTTCACACCTCAGATCAGCTCCAATTCATGCACCTTCACACCTCAGATCAGCTCCAATTCCTGCACCTTCACACCTCAGATCAGCTCCAATTCATGCACCTTCACACCTCAGATCAGCTCCAATTCATGCACCTTCACACCTCAGATCAGCTCCAATTCATGCAACTCCACACCTCAGATCAGCCCCAATTCCTGCACCTCCACACCTCAGTTCAGCCCCAATTCCTGCACCTTCACACCTCAGATCAGCCTCAATTATTGCACCTTCACACCACAGATCAGCCTCAATTCCTGCACCTTCACACCTCAGATCAGCCCCAATTCATGCACCTTCACACCTCAGATCAGCCCCAATTCCTGCACCTTCACACCTCAGATCAGACTCAATTCCTGCACCTTCAGACCTCAGATCAGCCCCAATTCATGCAACTCCACACCTCAGATCAGCCCCAATTCATGCAACTCCACACCTCAGATCAGCCCCAATTCGTGTAACTCCCCACTTCAGATCAGCCCCAATTCCTGCACCTTCACACCTCAGATCAGCCCCAATTCCTGCACCTTCACACCTCAGATCAGCCTCAATTCCTGCACCTTCACACCTCAGATCATCCCCAATTTCTGCACCTTCACACCTCAGATCAGCCCCAATTCCTGCACCTTCACACCTCAGATCAGCCTCAATTCCTGCACCTTCACACCTCAGATCAGCCCCAATTCCTGCACATTCACACCTCAGATCAGCCTCAATTCCTGCACCTTCACTCCTCAGATCAGCCCCAATGCCTGCACATTCACACCTCAGATCAGCCCCAATTTATGCAACTCCACACCTCAGATCAGCCCCAATTCATGCAACTCCCCACTTCAGATTAGCCCCAATTCCTGCACCTTCACACCTCAGATCAGCCTCAATTCCTGCACCTTCACACCTCAGATCAGCCCAATTCCTGCACATTCACACCTCAGATCAGCTCCAATTTATGCAACTCCACACCTCAGATCAGCCCCAATTCATGCAACTCCCCACTTCAGATCAGCCCCAATTCCTGCACCTTCACACCTAAGATCAGCCCCAATTCCTGCACCTTCACACCTCAAATCAGCCCCAATTCCTGCACCTTCACACCTCAGATCAGCCCCAATTCCTGCACCTTCACACCTCAGATCAGCCCCAATTCCTGCACCTTCACACCTCAAATCAGCCCTAATTCCTGCACCTTCGCACCTCAGATCAGCCCCAATTCCTGCACCTTCACACCTCAGATCAGCCCCAATTCCTGCACCTTCGCACCTCAGATCAGCCCCAATTCCTGCACCTTCACACCTCAGATCAGCCCCAATTCCTGCACCTTCACACCTCAAATCAGCCCTAATTCCTGCACCTTCGCACCTCAGATCAGCCCCAATTCCTGCACCTTCACACCTCAGATCAGCCCCAATTCCTGCACCTTCGCACCTCAGATCAGCCCCAATTCCTGCACCTTCACACCTCAGATCAGCCCCAATTCCTGCACCTTCGCACCTCAGATCAGCCCCAATTCCTGCACCTTCACACCTCAGATCAGCCCCAATTCCTGCACCTTCTCACCTCAGATCAGCCCCAATTCCTGCACCTTCGCACCTCAGATCAGCCCCAATTCCTGCACCTTCACACCTCAGATCAGCCCCAATTCCTGCACCTTAGGTGATGTATGTGTTGTATGTGATGTCTGTGATGCATGTGATTTCACATACAAGCATCTGGAATGGATGCGCAATGATGAGCTCAGGTCAGGGGCATTTTCTGAAAGCAGTGAGCCTGTGTGCATGAGTGGTCGGGTGTGATTTTTATTGCGCTGAATACTGGCTCTGGCTTAAAGGGACACAGAGTGCAGGAGTTCAGTAGTAAGTGATGTAAAGGTTCAGGAATAATTTCAACATAGATCCCAGAAGTTCAACAGTAATTCCGCAAACTGTAACTGATTGTGGTTTTCTCATTCGCAGTGAAATCCCTTCTTTCTGAGATTGGTAGTGGCAACCAAGCGAATCATCTTCCTCCAGGTGGTGAGTGGGGCTAGCAGGACTGTGATTGGCTTTAGCAGTGGCCAATGACAGTCCTCCTCCTCCTGGAAGCAGGGACCCCCCCCCCCCCCAGCAAAACTGCACCCAATTTCTTCCCCATCAGCAAAGTTAGAGAACCAAACAACGTTTGCCAAAGAGGCTTTGTGTGCCGCTTGCGGCACCCGTACCAGGGGTTGCCTAGCCCTGCTCTAATGTATAGCTCTAACAGCTTAAACTCCCTCACATATTATCAGATGTGTTATGTGTAACAGGGTCATGGTGATGTCAAATTTCACAAAGCCCAGGCTCTCCTGTTCTCTGATGTGCATCAATGAATTGTTGTTAGTCATCCTGACACATGGAAAGGGCAGCAGAGACACCTAATCTATTAGAATGTCAGGAGTCAGAGCTGCTAATTTACATATTACCAGTTCTCTGGGAGCCAGGAACCAAAAAATAATTGATATACAATTATGATGAGAGACTTCAGTGACTTCATTCACTGCAGTCTATATATAGAGTATTATTATTAAGCATGAAGGTTGCCAGTTGTTGGTAGTGACTAGCTGATAAACATCTGCTATATTTAAATTGCATCTTTCAAATTGTAGCAAATGAATGTAAAAGAAGAGGACAGAAATGTAAGACATCAAAGAACTTTACAAACCTAGAAATTACTAATGACATCATCACTTTATTGTACTTAGCCTGTGCAGGGAGCAGAGCTGTGGGAGGGACCCATCATGCTCCACCCACTACAGGTTGCCTGCAGATAACTACAGGAGGGGGCGGAGACAAGACCAGTCACCCTGCACAAGGAGAGAGATCAGCAGGGACTGGTCTTTATTACAGGAAGCTCCTGCACAGAGGCAAAGTTTAATGCTGGATTACTGCAGAGATCTGATAGAAATATACAAACAACAACAAGATTCAAGTAAATACATATACCTCTTGTATTTAAATAATATTTGTTTACCTCGAGTTATGACTATGAGTATCCTGTAACATTATTACCTGTACACTTTGTGGGTGCTCTTGGCAACACTGGTGGGATGTGAGTGAGTCATTGGAAGCAATGTTCTATGATAATGATGGCAGAGAAAGCTAGAGGAAATCAAGCAAATAATTTCTCTCTCTAGGCTTTTCTTTGCATTATGGATTGGCTCTGGATTGGGCCTACCACATCCAAAGCTGGTCATACACTCTACAATCTGATTATCTCCTCCCCATTTTCTGACAGCACAGGCAAGCTTTATAAATTCTGCACTTTGAATGGCTATAGAGAAAAGAAGACTGCAGCTAAACAGGTACAACATATGTAGCAGAATTAGTTTCCTCTTTGTGTATCACCTGAGGCCAGTCATTTCACTGTCTATATGTAAGGGTTTACTGTGGAAAAAAACATACCAGACCCTTATCCGAGCACGCAGCCCGGCCAGTCAGGATGAGGGGTGGGGACCAGCGAGTGCCCCCTCCTGAACCGCACCAGGCCGCATGCCCTTATTAAAGGGGGCTCTCTGATTCCGATGAGCTCCCGAGGGGGAATCCATGCCGTTTTTTTTGTTAAAATTTGGCATGGAGTTCCCCCTCAAGATTCATACCAAACACAGTGCCTGGTATTGGTGGGGATCTAAGTTGGATCCCTGTTCATTGAAGTCGGATGGATGTAGGACCAATGTAGGACCAATGTAGGCAGAGCAAAGTAGGATGAAAGTTGTACAGCCTTAGAAGCTGATTGGCTACCATGCACAGCTGCACCTGATTTTGCACTCTCACATTTTAGTAAATCAAATTGTCAGCTTTTATGAAGCTGAGAACAGAGGGAATGTGATCACTTATAAATAAGGGGAAAAATGTGTTAATATGTTGTTTTTTTTATACCTATACAAAAATGTTTTTCCTTTCATTTCTATTTTAAATTGAATGGGTTGTTTTACAAGGTGATTGTTTACAATAACTTTAAGGTTATAGGAAATGACTGCACAGGTATGCATTGGATGAGATTTCTGCATCAAGGCTGTAAAATCTGCAGGCAGCCATCTTGGGGGAAAGGGGGTTGACTTGGAATAAGTTAGGGAGCTGGGCAGAAGGGATGGGGGTTTTAATTCTAAGGCCCCTTTCACACTCGTGCGACTTCAAAGTTGCGCGATTTTGCCGCTATTCCAAGGAATGCCTGTGTAAGTGGCATCAAAATCGGACCAAAGTAGTGCAGGGACTACTTTGAAGTCGGAATGACTTGAAGTCGTACTAATATGAATGGCTGCCATTGGAAATCATGGGGAACGACTTGTCATGCTACTTTGCAGTCCCAAATCGTGGGACAAGTCGTATAAGTGTGAAAGGGGCCTAAAGCAGACTTTCCTTCAACTCCCAGCATCGTAGGCATTTTTTTAACCACTTTGAGACCAAGCCTATTTCTGACACTTGTTGTTTACAGGTTAAAATCTGTATTTTTTTGCTAGAAAATTACTTAGAACCCCCAAACGTGACGGTTAGGGTTAATTTTGCTTAGACCTGGACAATCAGTGAGAATCTCGGAGCCCCGAAAAAATAAATAAAAAAAAGGAGAACAAGAGAATTGTTTCAAAGAACGCTTCAGTTTATTGGCAGCGTGAGCTGTACCTTTTATACAAAATAAGGACAAAGAAAAAGTTGCTCAACTTAACCGCTTCAGCCCCAGAAGATTTTACCCCCTTCCTGACCAGAGCACTTTTTGCGATTTGGCACTGCGTCGCTTTAACTGACAATTGCGCGGTCGACGTCCTTTTTTTCCCCACAAATGGAGCTTTCTTTTGGTGGTATTTAATCTCCTCTGCGGTTTTTATTTTTTGCGCTATAAACAAAAAAAGAGCGACAATTTTGAAAAAAACACATTATTTTTTTTGCGATAATAAATATCCCCCAAAAATATATTAAACAAATTTTTTTTACTCAGTTTAGGCTGATATGTATTCTTCTACATATTTTTAGTAAAAAAAAAAATCACAGTAAGCGCATATTAATTGGTTTGCACAAAAGTTATAGCGTCTACAAAAAAGGGGATAGTTTTATGGCATTTTTATTATTATTTTATTTTTTACTAGTAATGGCTGCGATTTTTATCGGGACTGCGACATTATGGTGGACACATCGGACAATGTGGGAGGAAGGAAAAAGTTCATCACATGAGACATAATATTTCAGACATCATTTCAACTAGTATTGCTGACGATTGATTCTCTCTAAAAACATAATTTCAAAACCAGTTCCTACCAGACCTTATCTATTCTGGTCATTGCGACAAACAAGACCCTAAAAAGAAACATATTTATCTGTCAGCAATTTATAGAATGTTTCAGTCTTGTTAACTCTTTCTCACCCTTCAATTATATATAATTTTTTATCAAAGACCCTAGAGAATAACATGGCAGTCGTTGCAATATTTTATGTCACACGGTATTTGCGCAGCGGTCTTCCAAACGCAAATTGTTTGCAAAAAATACACTTTTTTGAATAAAAAAATAAGAAAAGAGTAAAGTTAGCCCCATTTTTTTGTATATTGTGAAAGATGATGTTATGCCGAGTAAATAGATACCTAGCATGTTTCACTTTAAAATTGCACCCACTCGTGGAATGGCGACAAACTACAATACTTAAAAATCTCCATAGGCAAAGTTTACATTTTTTTAATGGTTACCAGTTACATTGGAGGTCTTTTTCAAGAATTATTGCTCTCACTCTAACGATTGTGATGATTAGGGTTGAGCGAACCCGAACTGTAAAGTTCGGGTTCGTACAGGACTTTTGGATTTTTGGTACCCGGACCCGAACCCGAACAATTTACTGTATGTTCGGTGTTCGGCAATGTAATGGCGCTTTTTTAAAAGCTGCAGGGCAGCCAATCAACATTCGTTTAACTTGTGTGCCCTTAGAAGTCATCACAGCCATGCCTACTAATGGCATGGCTGTGATTGGCCAGTGCAGCATGTGACCCAGCCTCTATATAAGCGAGAGGCACATAGCACAGCACGTCACTCTGCTTTAGATAGTGTAGGAAAAGGTTGCTGCTGCTGCTTTGAGGGAGAGAATTAGATAGGAGTCCTGATTCAGAAATCAAATTACTCAGCGATCTACCTTGATTTTGTTGTGTGGGTGCAGTGCACAATCTTTTTACCCTGCCCTGAGCCCAGTGCCAGAGAAAAGATAACTTTTATCTGTCTGTTAGTTAGGTTGGCGTCGGCGGGCATTTTATGCAAGCTCAGTGCACCAGCACTGCATATGTTACTGTGAGATACACCCTTTAGATACTGTTGGTCTATTTTGCTATTCAAAAAACACCCATTTAGGGCAAGATCCTAAATTTGAGAAATATGAGGAGAACGTCAAAGAAGGGACATGGCCCCGATCGTGGTGCTGCTGGTGGAGCTCCTGTTGCAGGGAGAGGACGTGGTCGATCTGTGCCAGCTACACGCACAAGTGAAACACCTTCCTCAGGTGCGAGTAGGCGACAGAGCCTGCAGCGGTATTTGGTCGGGCCTTATGCGGCTCTACGAATGTTGAGGCCAGGACAAGTACAGGCGATAGTAGATTGGGTTGCTGACAGTGCCTCCAGTTTCTTCACATTGTCTCCCACCCAGTCTCCTGCTGAAAGATCAGAGTTGGCACCTGCAGCCGATGTCCATCAGTCTTTCACCTCACCCCCTTGCAAATCAGCCAAGCAGTCTGAGCCCCAAATCATGAGGAGGTGGTAGAGGATAAGGAAGCGGAGTAGGAGGAGTTAGCAACAGGAGGCAAACTGAAGCGCCCTGCAATCCTCGTGGTGGAAGGACATGCGCCAAACTACATAAGAATTTAATACATAGAATGTGATGTTAAAGGATAAAACTTACCTTAATGTAGTCCTTCTGCAGGACCTGAATGATGGCAGAACAGGTCTCTGGAATAATGATTCCCAGAGCCTGGGGGGAGATCCCAGTCGTGAACTTAATATCCTGCTTGGGAGTGATGGCTCTTGCCGCATGCAGGTGTCCTGCTTCATTAAATAAAAGGGGACAGCAAAGCCAACAGACGGTGAAAAACGGGGTCCGTCATCCGGAGATGATTCCTGAAATCATCAGGATTATTCTCCTGGATCTCCCGCAGCAAAGGCATGTGAGAGAATTGGTACGCTGGAGTAACCAATTCTTGGTCCATGAACTCCTCCGCACCCTATTCATGGACTGGACTTGGATCAAAGCAAGAACTCCAACACCAAGCCCAACAACGGCACAAGCTCTCCGACGAGAACGTAACCGCAACATGGCTAGAAACCGGTCGGCTGGTCAGAACGAACAAACAGAACGCACTGAAAATCAGAAAGGACCTGAGAAGAACGAGCTGAAAATCAGAAACGAGCGGACAAAAACGCACTGAAAAACAGAAGCAAACTATAAATAGAACGCACTGAAAGACAGGAACGAACTAACAACATGCACTAAAGAACAGATATGAACCCACAAGCACAAACTGACAAGCAGAAACGAACTGAAAAGCACAAGGCTGAAAAGCTCTCTCACCAAACTTCTACTAACACGAGATAAACACGAGATTAGCAGAAGGAGCCCAAATGGTGGCACACTGGCTATTGAACTTCCTTTTTATAGTCTCGTCGTACGTGTTGTACATCACCCTGTTCTCACGTTCGGAATTTTGGGCCAACATTTGTGTGACCGTGTGTATGCAAGACAAGTTTGAGCCAACATCCTTTGGAAGAAAAATACACGGTTTTGTTGTTGGAAAATCTGATCGTGTGTACGGGGCTTTAGAGTCAGCCTTTGACAGCACTTAGGAAGATGGGACAGTGCTACATATGTACAACACATTAATAAAAATTGAACTGAGACTTTAAATAATACTAAGAAAAGAGGGACCGAAAGATAACATTTTCTGTCACACACTTACAACGCATTTTGCAATATTTAATTTATAGCAATGCAATCAGACACAGAAACAAATCTATACATTAAAAAAAAAAAAAAATCTCTTCCGTATTTTTTCCATTTATACCCAGTTCTCACTTACTGATTAACTGACTACCTTCATTTGGGGGCCATTCACATCACAGCTCATGCAGTATCGCATAACATGTGTGCTTGCGTATGCTTTAACATGCACTGTGCTGCAATGTATTGATAACATACATAACAGTGCTTTATTTTTTAAAAGATACATTCGGGAATTGCAAAGAATATAACAATCATACTTGTCTAGATGGCTGCAGCACCGATCCCAGCTGCAGATGTCCCCTGCCGCCTCAAAGACTGAGAACTGAGCAATCAAACACAGCTGATTGCTCTGCTTTTGGTCCTCAGCCTGCAGAGAACAGGGGACTGTCAATCACCGTCTCTCTGCTCTGCTCCTCCAGTGCTTACTGGGGCACTGGGCTGTAGAGGGAGCGAGAGTGGCTGGCTCAGGCTCTCAGCAGTGCGCTGAGAGGCTGCCGGTTCAGGCTCCTGGGCAGGTCCTGACCATATAGTTGGGATCTTTTCAGAACCTGGATCAGCTGAGTGACATCAGCCGACTGCGGGCTTTAGCCATACTTTGGCTTTGGCCATACTTCTCCTTTAAACTATACAGTTATATAGTGATATGCACAGCAGTGCAACATCTCCTACATTTTTTTAGCACAAATTAACAACGCACATAGCATATTAAGCAAATTGCCCTGTTCTTGCATTGGGATGCTGCTGGTGTGAAAAAGTGCTGCCTTACTATAAAATGTAATGTTACATTTTACTGGCTTGTAAAATGGTTAGTAAATGTTAACCAATTAAAAGATGATAAATTCATGCAATGTCAAAAGAATAAGCAATAAAAGCACTTTACCAGTAGAATAATGAAGGCTTAGAACATTTGCTTTTGGTTTGTTCTGTATCCCGAGGGCCAATATTTCTATACTTCCTATTGTATCATAGCACAGTTAGTGACTGCAAAGTTTGGTCTGTTTATTGGCTTAAAGTGGTTGTAAAGTCAGAAGATTTTTTATCTTCATGAATTCTATGCATGAAAATAAAAAACCTTCTGTGTGTAGCAGCCCCTCTAATACTTACCTGAACATCATCTCTATCCAGCGATGTCCACGAGTGTCTCGGCCCTCCAGGACTTTCCTCCTGATTGGCTGAGACACAGCAGCGGCGCCATTGGCTCCCACTGCTGTCAATCAAAGTCAGTTAGCCAATCAGGAGAGAGAGGGGGCAGGGCCGAACCAAGGCTCTGTGTCTGAATGGACACAGGGAGCTCTGACTCAGCTCGGGTACCCCCATAGCAAGCTGCTTGCTGTGGGGGCACTTGACAGGAAAGAGGGACCAGGAGGGCCGAAGAGGGATCAGAGAAAAGGAGGACCTGAGCTGCTATGTGCAAAACCAACTAGGTTCTACTTTAAAGCCATTAGAGGTGTGCACAAGAACCTGCTGGAGCCTGCTTTTCCACAGGAAACATATTATTTCTTTGATCACATGACATGTGTACCTCAAGGTTTATGGCATGGAGTCAGCTGAGAGAAAAACATACTCCAGATTTTCCAATAAGTATTTTAGCTTCATGCACATAAATCAAACACCTAAAGCAGTATTAAACCCAGGAGCAAATATTTATTATATTGCAGCTTAGCAGTTATTAGATGTGATGGCTGAATTTATTTTCTTTCTTTTATATTCACTTGGTTATCTGGCTAGTAAAGCTGGCCATAGATGAATCGAAATCCAGCTGGGCATGCTGGTTGTACAAAAGTTGATCAACTTCTGTACAACAAGCCTGTCAGGTTCTCTTTCTCACCCAATCAGTGTCACCGGCTATAGCTGCCAACACTGATCATTTTATTCTGCCTGCGGATAAGTCTCTCCGCCGGCAGAACACAATAGCACAACGGGAGTGGTTCCCTCATCCACCTCGAATGTGTGGATGGGGCAATCTGCATCTTTCTATTTAGTTTAACCCGCTGGTTGAAAAAAATATATAATGCACGGCTTGCCTCAGTCTGTTATTTTTCAACAGAGCAAGCTCCCCTGCAAATGTATCTGTTAAGAGTGTTGAGACAAACCATTTACCACCAACAAGAGTGCTTACAATGATCTGCTGGAGTTTGGTTTCAATTTGTTAGTGTATCTAAATATGCTAGTGTATCTAACACTCCCCTGCCCCCAGAATATTAATGCAGCTTTGTAATCATTAATACTTCATTAAAGAGGATCTTCACCATGTCTACCTAAAGGTCAGTTTTAAGTTCTGCATACCCAATTTGAAAATAAAAAAAGCATACTTACTAGTCCACGGAAATCGAAGAAAGTATTCCTTCTACCAGCAGTTCTCCCTGCGCCACTCTTCTCCCATGCTGCCATCCTAAAAAGAGATCACTTCCATGCCTGCAAAGACAGCTGCAGTTCTCTGCCAGTCTATGGACTCTGACAAAGACTTATGGTGTCTGCGCATGCACTTGAAAAAGTCGAGTGATTGTGACACAACGCATGGGGAGGAGCCGGGTGACATCATTTCCAGTCGCGGTCAAGTCCTTATTTTAAGGATGTTGAATGCTTATTTTTTGACGTGAGTTACTGCTCTTAAAATAAAATACTTTTATTGAAATACTACACCATGGAGATCCCTTTTATCCCTATACATGACCCCTAAATTGAAGCAGAGCTTAAGAGAGGTCTGTTAGGATGGAAACCATACAGGAGAGGAGCCTCCAATGTCTGCAGCCACAGCCGTGTCACTTCCAAACAAAGAGTAAAGGAGAGGAGATTGCCACTGAGGATTGTATAAATGCTTGACTAGACCCATTGGGGTCTTCCTTAGAGGTGAGAGGCTGGACACACTGTGTGTGGATTGAAAAGAGAAAAAAGAAGGGGGCTACAAGTGTGAATCTCTTTGCACTGGGCCACTTTATCTTACCCTATTTTTTTTTTGCACATTTTACAGTTCTGAAGATACTATTTAACAACACTTTTTTGCACTGGACTGTTTTTTTTAAATAAAATATTGATTTATCATTACTCCTTTTGATGTTTATTTTCACAGTTGCATAACCATACCTCCCAACATTTGAGATGGGAATGAGGGACACCTACTAGCAAACATATGTAGGCATAGGACACGCCTCCTGCCACACCCCCTTAACCACTTAAGGACCAGCCTCGTTTTGGAATTTAGGTGTTTACATGTTTAAAACATTTTTTTTTTGCTAGAAAATTATGTAGAACCCCCAAACATTATATATTGTTTTTTTCTAACACCCTAGAGAATAAAATGGCAGAATAAAATTGGAATAAATTCACTTTTTTTAATAAAAAAATAAAACAACAGTAAAGTTAGTCCAATTTTTTATTTTATATTGTGAAAGATAATGTTATGCCGAGTAAATTGATACCCAACATGTCATGCTTCAAAATTGCGCCTGCTCGTGGAATAACGTCAAACTTTTACCCTCAAAAATCTCCATAGGCGACATTTAAAAAATTCTACAGGTTGCATGTTTTGCATTACAGAGGAGGTCTAGGGCTAGAATTATTGCTCTTGCTCTACCGAAAAAGTCCTCAGATCTCATATTTGGACTAAAATGCAAAAAAGAAATTGCAATTGGAAAAAATGACACTGAAAAAATGTGTCTTTAAGAGTATGGGCGGAAGTGAGGTTTGGACATCACTTCCGCCCTCCTATTGTATAGAGACGGGTGGGGGCCATCTTAGCCTCACTCGTCTCCATACCACGGAAGTGACAGGACCCGATCGCCTCCGCCGCTACCGACGGCTCCGGTAAGCGGCAGAGGGCGCGGGAGAGCGGCGGGAGCGGGGTGGCACCTCTCCCGCCGCCGGTAACGGTGATCTTGCGGCGAATCTGCTGCGGAGACCACCATTATCATAAAGAGGATCGGCTCCTGAAAAGATGGATATCTCGGTTGTGGCAGCAGTTGCTGCCGTTACCGAGATATCTATCTTCAAACTGCCGACGTATATCTACAGGAGACGGTCGACAAGTGGTTAAAGGAGAATTAACAAAAAAAGGTTAATTAAATCCACAAGGGCTTTTTTTTACAACTACTATTCCTTTAATTTGGATTTAAAAATTTACAAATGCAGCAATTAGAATTTCGATGAAAGTTTTAGCATTGGGAAACACTTTTTGAAAGATAAAAAGTGCATTTTATATACAAGTATATGGATCAGACCATAATGAGGGACAAATGAGGCGGAAAGAGGGACTTATGCCGAGTACACACATTCGGACTTTGTCCGCCGGACCTAGTCCAGCGGACAATCCGCCGGACTTTCCAGCTGGGTTTCGGCGGACTTGAAAGCGAACGGACTTGACCACACACGATCGCGCTAAAAGTCCGGCGGTTCACGCGATGACGTACAGCACGTACGACGGGACTAGAAAAAGAAAAATACTAGAAAAATACTTGCTACTGAGCATGCGTCCTTTTTGGTCCGCCGGACCATACTACAGACGACCGTATTGTCCGCCGGACTGCCAAGTCCAGCGGATAATTTTAAAACAAAACTTAAAAGCTAGTCCGCCGGACTTTTAGGAAAAAAAGTCAGTCGAAGGCCCACACACGAGGGGATTGTCCGGCGGACTCGAGTCCAGCGGACAATCCCGCGGGATAGTCCCTTCGTGTGTATGCGGCAAGAGGGACATTGTTCCAAATCAGGCACAGTCCCTCAAAATCAGGGACAGTTGGGAGCGATGGCATAACGTTTCACTGAAGTTTTTGCACACTTATATATTTTTACCGTTATGATATCTCTATTGCATCTTTAGTGATTATTATTTGCGATATTGCACAGATTATTCATTATTTATAGTGTATCTATATAGCACTGCTCCATCCATTTGCGCATGCATTAACATGCCACTCCCTCTTGCAGATGCGCAGACTACTGCAGGTTTCTACTGGTCCCATGGACTGGCAGAGAACTGTGGTAGTCTACGCAGGAATAAGGGGGAGCAACATGTCAGTACATGTGCAGACAGGTCTCAAGTCTCTGTAAGGTTACATAGACTAGCAGAAAACTGTGGGGGATGGGATTGGGGTACCACACATACCTTACCTTGATTAGGCAAAGATTCCATAAGCAACAAGAAAGAATGAAAAAAAGGTATTGATACTTAACAAAAAAAATAAATCAGCAATTGTGTTAAAGGGAGGGGGAACAAGCCAGAACAGAATATGATTTTTAAATTGGTGAAAGTCCACTTTAAATGTCAAGCATTTAACATGGTATCGTCCACTGCAGTCCCTGTACAGCAGAGCTCAGAGAAGGAGAGGGAGAAGCAGCACAAATCAGGTGTGCTGCAATGCCAGCCGCATGCTGATAGGAGGAGAAAGCAGGGTGACAGAGATTCTGCTTCTCATTTCATTGTCTGGCAGAGGTGGGGAGGAGACTGAGTAAAAGTTATACTGCAGCAGAGAAAGTTCTGATCCCCTCTCCTGTCAGGGCTATACTGTGTGGCAAAGCTGTGCAAGTCTCAGAATAGGATAGACAGAAATGCAAATCCTTTAGCAGGTAAAACATTTTTCTTACATGTTTTTCATCTGTGTATTAAATGGTTGGCCTGGAGTTCATCCTGAATCCTATTTACTGTAACATTTTTCTTCTATGAAATGAAAATCACTAAAAATAATCCAGGAGAGCGCAATTTATCATAGATATGTATCTGATTACAAGCAATGCCATTTACAAGGTAAATACTTATTAAACTGAAGCTAAATAACGAAGACAAATATTTTACATTTATTGTAAATAAATCCGAGTTTTTATTTTATTTTAAATTAAAACTGGTGCCATTTCGCTCAGCAAAGTTACATCTCAGCAGTTATCAAAGTTTTTTTAATTAAGGGCGATCAAACATTTTTCACAGAGAGCGTGTTCTGTCTGAAGCTGGCCATATATACTAGACAAAGGTTAGACATCCGCAAATAATCCCGTCACTAAAAGATTTTCATTTCACCCAACAATCAGAAGAATATAGTCCCTGGCATGCTAACAACATGAATATTTATGTGACCCAGGGCTCGAAAAAACAGGCACCAGGCCCATTTTGCCATCCCTGTGGGGTTGACTTGCGGACCTAATCTTCTCATTATTTTTGCAAGGGTTTCTATTATAAGACTCATGACACAGCTCTTGGGTAGATCATATTCCTGCCATGCTGCACATAAGTAAAGGGCAGATTAATAGGCTTATTCAATAAAGGAGTGCAAAGAGCTGAGCTTAAGTGGAAAGTGGAGCAACCCATAGGAATCAAGTCAGATTTCAATTCATACAAGTCAGATGAAGAAAAGATGATTTGCACTTCGCTCTCTGTATTATACAATAAACATGTAAGGCTTCAAGATTGCCCCATGGAAAAGACAGATTGGTGCTTTTATATGACCCGTAGATATCCATAGCTTCGGCATTCCCAAATATGCATAAAGCATTTTCTCTCTAATGGCCAACAAAGAGGTGAGCACAATTTGGCCAATGAATATAACAAAAGTAAACATGGCATTGAGATTTATTACAGGTATAACATAATTGTCATACATGAAATACATGGACATGAATGCCAAGACGATTTGGTAATAAACATGGTGCATAGATATTTAAAAATATACACATGTTTTACAACAATCCATATAAAATAAACACACGCACCTAAAAACTGGACACATTTCGTCGAGACACTGCCTGCTTCTTCAGGAGTGGATGCGTATGTAGTGTATATAAAATATAGAATAATAAATTGAGAATATAGTAATATATATATATATATATATATATATATATATATATATATATATATATATATATATATAGATATATATATATATAGATATATATATATAGATATATATATATATCTATATATATAGTAGTAGATTTATTTTTTAACAAAGTGTAAGCCCCCGTACACACGGTCGGAAATTCCAACGGAAAATGTCCGATCGGACCATGTTGTCGAAAAATCAGACTTTTTCTGTCGGAATTTCCAACGGAAAAAATGTGAGCTCCTGCTCTCAAATTTTCCGACAACAAAATCCGATCAGACTTTTTCCGATCGTGTGTCGAGAATTCCGATGGACAAAGTGCCACGCATGCTCAGATCAAATTACGAGACCAAAGCTATTGGCTACTAGCCTCTACGTAGTTCTGTCGTACGCAACGAACGTCACCACGTTCACAATGATCGGATTTTTCGACAACTTTGTCCGACCACGTGTATGCAACACCAGTGTCGGACAAAATCCGTTGGAAAAAATCAGACGGATTTTGTGGTCGGAATTTCCGACCGTGTGTACGGGGGCTTTGGGGGGCCTTAGTATGGGAGACCACATACTTACCAATTGGCAAGACCAGGGTACCAAAGGCTGGTTTCACATACATGATGTTTGGGGTGGAACCCGCCAAGCCCTCTGGAAGGTACAAATTGGAGGGTAATTTCCTTTCTCGCGGCTCTTCACTCGACACTCGGAGTTCGCTCCTTTGGTGGAAGCATCTACAAATCCTGTCTGGGTACACATGCTTCTATCTTAATATCCTTTTACGTGATTATACACTCTTTAGTTTGGATTGGTTCCTTCATTATCTTTTCACTCCTTCCTTTTTTTTTTTTCCTCATTATTGAGATTGTCTTTTCAGCTATCCCCCTACTTTTTGTACTTTATATCCACTCCCTTTCGGTCCCCACATCTACCTCACCATTGGACTAGGCTGTGTTTGTTTGGATACATATATATATATATATATATATATATATATATATATATATATACAGTATCTCACAAAAGTGAGTACACCCCCTCACATTTTTGTAAATATTTTATTATATCTTTTCATGTGACAACACTGAAGAAATTACACTTTGCTACAATGTAAAGTAGTGAGTGTACAGCTTGTATAACAGTGTAAATTTGCTGCCCCCTTACAATAACTCAATACACAGCCATTAATGTCTAAACCACTGGCAACAAAAGTGAGTACACCCCCTAAGTGTTTGGGCCCAAAGTGTCAATATTTTGTGTGACCACCATTATTTTCCAGCACTGCCTTAACCCTCTTGGGCATGGAGTTCACCCAAGCTTCATAGGTTGCCACTGGAGTCCTCTTCCACTCCTCCATGACGCCATCATGGAGCTGATGGATGTTAGAGACCTTGCGCTCCTCCACCTTCCGTTTGAGGATGCCCCACAGATGCTCAATAGGGTTTAGGTCCGGGGGGACATGCTTGGCCAGTCCATTACCTATACCCTTAGCTTCTTTAGCAAGGCAGTGGACATCTTGGAGGTATGTTTGGGGTCATTATGTTGGAGAGACGCTCTCCTGTGTTCCTGTTAAAGATTTGCTTGGCTGACATTCCTTCTGGCTCCAGACCCTGCTTGCTGTTCTACTACGCTGTTCTCTGGCTCCCTGACGTTTTGGCTTGTCTAACTATCCGTTCCTGTTCCTGAACTCTGGCTATGTTTTGACTAAGTTTACTCTGTTTACCTTTTTTTTATTATTATTAAACAAGTGTGATTTAACTGTACTTCTGTCTCAGTCTGATTCATGGTTTCTGACACTTGGATACACAAAGTAATTGTGATGATATGTACAGTTTTACTAATACATGTCAAAGTTGCAAAATTGTGTTCAGGCATTAACATTTATTTTACTCTCAATCACCAAGCGGTTAACTAATGAATGTAAAATGATTTCATATCAGCATGCTGATATGATTTTTATGTAAAAGGGAAGAAAGAGCCTGTTCACAGAAGAACACAGCGCTGGAAAGGCGTATTTCTTTGCACGTTTCCCGCACTGCACAGGAACACTGCCTTTGTAAGACGCATGTAGGTGCCATTAATTGTTAATTGCACCCCGAATGTATCTAACAAACGCAGAGAGTTTGCAGCCACCGAACTGCAGGCATCATAGTCATGCCTGTTGTTCTTGAGTGTTCCTGTGTGTTTGGTGACGCTCATCTAAGGACTGGTAAGCTGCAATATGTAAAAGTTTTGTTTTTGTTTTTAGATGCAGTTAACTATTTATAACTGTGTACACCAACCAGGAAGTTAGATGAAAGAGGGGGGCTATGGGGGTCCAATACCCTTCCGCAGAGCATCCATCTATGGGGCAGCAGTTAGGCTAGTGTATCCTTGTCAGGTGACCCCTATAAAGTGGTATTAACCACTTTAAGACCAGCCTCGTTTTGGATTTTAGGTGTTTACATGTTTAAAACTGTTTTTTTTGCTAGAAAAAAACTTAGAACCCCCAAACATTATATATTGTTTTTTTTCTAACACCCTAGAGAATAAAAGGGCGGTCGTTGCAATACTTTTTTTTACACCGTATTTGCGCAGCGATCTTACAAGCGCACTTTTTTTGGAAAAAATTCACTTTTTTGAATAAAAAAATAAGACAACAGTAAAGTTAGTCCAATTTTTTTATATATTGTGAAAGATAATGTTACGCCGAGTAAATTGATACCTAACATGTCACGCTTCAAAATTGCGCCCGCTCGTGGAATGGCATCAAACTTTTACCCTCAAAAATCTCCATAGGCGATGTTTAAAAAATTCTACAGGTTGCATATTTTGCGTTACAGAGGAGGTCTACGGCTATAATTATTGCTCTCGCTCTACCGATCGCGGCGATACCTCACATGTGTGGTTTGACCACCGTTTTCATATGCGGGCGCTACTCACGTATGCGTTCGCTTCTGCGCACGAGCTCGTCGGGACGGGGCGCTTTAAAAAATTTTTTTTTGTTTTTCTTATTTATTTTTCTTGATTTTATTTATTTTTACACTGTTTTTAAAAAAAAATAATATTGGCTCACTTTTATTCCTATTACAAGGAATGTAAACATCCCTTGTAATAGAAAAAAGCATGACAGGTCCTCTTAAATATGAGATCTGGGGTCAAAAAGTCCTCAGATCTCATATTTGGACTTCAATTAAAAAAAAAAAAAAAAATTTCATTTAAAAAAATTACATTTGTAAATTTCTCTTTAAGAGGTATGGGCGGAAGTGACGTTTTTGACGTCGCTTCCGCCCTCCTATGGTATAGAGATGAGTGGCGGCCATCTTAGCGTCACTCATCTCTATGCACATCAGGGGAAAGGACCCGATCGCCTCCGCCGCTGCCGACGGTTACGGTAAGCGGCGGAAGGCGCGGGAGAGCGGCGGGAGGGGGGGCACCTCTCCCGCCGCCGATAACGGTGATCTCGCGGCGAATCCGCCGCGATGACCACCATTATCGGACAGCCGACCGGCGCCTGAAGAGATGGATATCTCGGTTGTGGCAGCAGCTGCTGCCGTTACCGAGATATCCCTCTTCAAAAAAGGGACGTACATCGTCGTGCGCCGGTCGGAAAGTGGTTAAACTCAAAATCAAACATTTGTTTTGCGGCTTACCAATTCCTAAATGTGATGGCTGCATCAGTTTTCTTTTTTTAGTCCAAGTTGTTTTGCAGATGTAGCCATTACAGAGTTGAGGCAAACCATTGGTTAGTGCATCTAAATCTGCTAGAGCATCTAACACTTCCCTCTCCCCAGATTAACCCCTTTGAGCTGGCATAACACATATATGCGGCCTCATTGGACTGGGCTTTTTGCTGTGGGGTCGCATATATGCGTATATCCCTTTGTGTTGGGAGTGTACCGTACAGCTCGTCTAGGGACTTGCTGAGAGCCCTGAGTCCCTACTAACGATCAGGACCAGATACACCCAGTTCTGTGTCACCTGATCGCTGTGGTAGCCTCTGATTGGCTACCACAGTGATCATTCACTGTGAAGCCCGCCCCTGTGTTTCTCTCTCTGTGAATGGAGAGAAATGATACATTGTATTTTTCTCTCTCCTTGCAGAAAAAAAAAGAAAAACAACTGTGTGTTAAAAATAAATAAATAATAATAATAATAATAATAATAATAATAATAAATAAATAATAACATTTTACATTTTAATAAAATATAAAGAAAACATACCTAGATCAAGGTTTGAACTAGGTCAGTGCCAGGGTTAGTATTTGGGTTAAGTAAGAGTCAAAGGTCAGGGTCAAAGATCAGGGTAAAAGTCCAGGGTCAGTATATTTTGGCAGGATTAAAATTATAATTTTTTTAATTAGTATTAGTGTCAGTGTGTTTTAGGCAGTGATGTAAGTAACTGAGTTAAAATAAACTGAGTTAGAGGGTAACTAGTAATCTAACTGATTACTTTTCCCCTCATGGTAACTCAGTTCCCATTACTTTGGCTTAGTTACCCCAATTACATCTACCGTCACTAGATGGCAGTAGTGTACTTCCGGTGTCCTGCCAAAAAAGTTCCCCCGCCGGATAAGGACCCCCCTGTACTGCGCAGGCGCAGTGCTTGCGCAGTACGAAGGACTACGGAGCTTCCGAAAATTGCCGAACCTAAACAGCTCTGAGTGAACTCTACACCACGCAGGCGCAGTTAACATGTAATTGTACGAGGCGATGCCGCACGCTCCTGATGCTCGTGCTACTCTGCAAGGGGCGTCTATCGTGTAACTAAGGGGCGAGTCTAGTATTACTGTAACCAAGGGGCGCATTTATTATTATTGTTATATATCGAGCTCTGCCCATTCATTTAACATTCGCCCTCTTCTGTAGAAATCCGCCCCTTACACGATATAATAATAATAGACCCGCCCCTTGCTTACACGATATAACAGATCTGCCCCTTGGTTAGAGTAATAATAGAGCAGCTACTTGGTTACACGATATATAACAATAATAAATGCGCCCCTTGGTTACAGTAATACTAGACCCGCCCCTTAGTTACACGTATAGAATATTTAAAAAAAAAAGTCAGTTACTTTGCTGAGTAACTAATTACTTTTCCAATGTAGTAACTGAGTTACTAACACAATTACTTTTTGGGAGAAGTAATTTGTAACTTAACTAAATTACTTTTTTAAAGTAAGATGACCAACACTGGTTTTAGGTAGGACAAAAAATAAAAGCAAAATGCGCACATTATTTCTGGGCTGTACTACTGGTACAAACAACAAATAACATACACATATGTGGTATCACTGTGATCGTCAAAAGCAGAAGAATTTATTTTGGGTTGTTCTTTGGTGGTAGGTTATGGTAGTAACAAGAAACATCCAGCTAAAGTTTAAGAAACATTTTTTTTTTTTACTCTTTCGGGACAGTTTTCCATTAGATATCCATTATCATTTACCACTAAATGAAAGCCCAATTTGTCCTGAAAAAAACAAGGTATAATCCACCAGGATACACAAAGTAGTTGTGATAATATGTACAGTTTTACTAACACATGTAAAAGTTGCAAAATAGTGCTTAGGCATTAAAGAGGAACTGCAGTCTGCTCACATAATTTGTAATAAAAACATCTTTGCCATTCTGAAGCTTCCCTCCAACCACTTTGCATATTTTATATATACTGTGAATCTGTACTTGCCAATAGGGATGAGCTTCGAGTTCGAGTCGAACTCATGTTTGACTCGAACATTGCCTGTTCGCCTGTTCAGCGAACAGCGAACAAAATTTGGGGTGTTCGCGGCAAATTCGAAAAGCCGCGAGCACCCTGTAAAAGTCTATGGGAGAAATATCAAGTGCTAATTTTAAAAGCCTATATGCAAGTTATTGTCATAAAAAGTGTTTGGGGACCTGGGTCCTGCCCCAGGGGACATGTATCAATGCAAAAAAAAGTTTTAAAAACGGACGTTTTTTCAGGAGCAGTGATTTTAATAATGCTTAAAGTGAAACAATAAAAGTGTAATATTCCTTTAAATTTTGTACCTGGGAGGTGTGTATAGTATGCCTGTAAAAGGGTGCATGTTTCCTGTGCTTAGAACTGTCCCTGCACAAAGTGTCATTTTTGCAGGAAAAAAAGCTATTTAAAATCACTCGCGGCTATAATGAATTGCCGGCTCCCGTAATACAGAGAACAGTCATTCATTGAAAGTCATTGATAAAAAAAAATAAAAATAATAAAAAAAAAGCGTGGGGGTTCCCCCAAATTCAATTACCAGGCCCTTCAGGTCTGCTATGGATATTAAGGGGAACCCTGCGTCAAAAAAAAAAAATGACGTGGGGTTTCCCCTAAATATCCATACCAGACCCTTAAGGTCTGGGATGGATTTTAAGGGGCACCCCACCAAAAAAAAAATGGCGTGGGGTCCCCCTCAAAATCCATACCAGACCCTTATCCGAGCACGCAACCTGGCAGGCCGCAGGAAAAGAGGGGGGAGGAGAGCGGCCCCCCCTCCCTCCTGAACCGTACCAGGCCACATGCCCTCAACATTGGGAGGGTGCTTTGGGGATCTGTGACCCCTCAAAGCACCATGTCCCCATGTTGATGGGGACAAGGGCCTCGTCCCCACAACCCTGGCCGTTGGTTGTGGGGGTCTGTGGGCGGGGGGCTTATCGAAATCTGGAAGCCCCCTTTAACAAGGGGACACCCAGATCCCGGCCTCCCCCCCTGTGTGAAATGGTAAGGGGGTACAAAAGTACCCCTACCATTTCACCAAAAAAGTGACAAAAATGTTAATAATTACAGGAGACAGTCTTTGATAATTCCTTTATTAAATTCTTCTTTCATCTTCTTTCTTCTGGTCTTCTTCCTTTCTTCATCCTTTGGTTTCTTCATCTTCATCTTCCATCTTCTTCCATCTTTTTCTTCCATCTTCTTCCATCTTCTTCTTCCTCCGATCCGCTTCTTCTTGCTCTGGTCTTCTTCCACGGCGTCGGCGTCTCTTCTTCTATGTCGGGCTGCTCCGCTCAATGGGAGGCTCCCGCTGTGTGAGGCTTTGCTCCGTCTGACAGTTCTTTTATAACAGAGGGCGGGGTCACCTGGTGACCTCGCCCCCGTCTGACGCACGGGGACGTCATGGGGACTTCCCTATGGTTTCTGCATGACGTCAGAGGGGGGCGGGGTCCCTGCAAAAATGACACTTTGTGCAGGGACAGTTCTAAGCACAGGAAACATGCGCCCTTTTACATGCATACTATACACAACCCCCAGGTACGAAATTTAAAGGAATATTACACTTTTATTGTTTCACTTTAAGAATTATTAAAATCACTGCTCCTGAAAAAACAGCAGTTTTTAAAACTTTTTTTTGCATTGATACATGTCCCCTGGTATGCATAGCATACTAGCTCATTATGAATAACTTACCTGAGATGGAAGCCCCCGAAGCGACCCTCGTTCTTCTCCTCCATCGCCGCCATCTATCCCAGAGTGACTTCCGGGTATCACGGCTCCGGCGCTGTGACTGGCCAGAGCCACAATGACGTCACCCCCGTGCATGTGCGCGGGAGCCACCGCTAACGGCAAGATTGCCGTTAGCAGCGGCATGCTCAGTGCGCCTACGCATTGCTGTCTACGGCGCATGCGCCGTAGACAGCGGTGCCTGTCATTTGCAAATATCTCCTAAACCGTGTAGGTTTAGGAGATATTTTTTGGACCTACAGACAAGCCTTAATCTAGGCTTACCTGTAGGTCACAGTGGTCTGTAAGGGTTTACAACCACTTTCACTTTCTTGAATTTACACACACACAGAGGCACACTTCCAGCTCTGCAGTCCTGCAGCTTTCATTGGCCCTCTTATGGCTCACCCCCCTCCCTTCCTGGCAAACTCTGACGAGAGTGAGAGCTGTGCATGATGTCACAGCCAGGCACACAGCAGGCTCATTCACCCTTTCTCTAAAAACTAGTCTAGGGGGATGTTTTTATTTTTGGAGAACTTGGAAAGGGATGAGGGTAGAGGTGGGATACTCCAAGATTGAAAACTATGTACACTGTGGACTTAATCTTCCTTTCTTTTTTAAAGTAGTAGTAGAACTAGTAGAGCAAAGTCCCTTTTCTTAGTGGACAATATTTGGACAGAGCTCTTCGGGACCACCAGCCGGTGTCACCTTTACCGGACTCACAGCTGACTATAACTAGGCACCACAGGGGTAGCTAGAGCACAAGGTCCCCAAGATCCAGCAATGTCTGTACTCACAAGGGCCAAGAACAGATGGATGCCACCATCCAATCTTCCAAGTGATGCCCTCCAGTGATACCAGACAAATCTATGGTGGACAGTTTCCCTCATTCAGCTTCTTCAAAGCACCTGGGGCTCTGCATTCTTCCTTCAGGTCACCCACCTGAGGCCTCCTCATGGCAGCTTGTGCCTGAGAGAGCAGCGTTCCCCTCTTAGGCTGGACTCCTCCACTCTGGGACAAGACCGTGTGCCAGTGTTGCCAACCGTCAGTATTTTTACTGGCAGCCAGTAAAAAACAGGCATTTTTCTCCTGCCAGTAAATGCCAGTAAAAGGAAAAAGTTGCCAGTAAAAAATATGGCTGTGATGTTCGGCTCGGTCCAGAGCCGGCCAAGACCATCCGAGTCCTTACTACAGTGTGTTTGGGCAGCTCTGATGGAGGCGGTGTCCGAGCGTGTCGTGTGATGTCATGGCACAAGGGAGCCAAGCAGAGTGGCCAGAGCCCCGACTGTCCGTCCTAGCCACGCCCCTCCTTTGTATGGCCGCTCCCCTGTAATCTGATTGGCCTGCTGCGCCCGGCCACACCCCCCACATTAACTATCTGTGTGTCCTAGACACACTGTCATGGCCAGGCCTACCCTACCATTGCGCTGTGCTGCATTCCGGTCCGGCCCTCTCTGGAGCAGGGCAGGTCGGGAGCAGGGCTGTCAGTGCTGTTTAGACTCGAGTGGACTGAAGGGACCAAGAGTCAACTTCATGTGTGCCTTCCTATTCTAATTTCTTGCCCTCCTGAGTCCTGTCCCTGAGCTACTTATTTACTATATTGAAAATAAAATAAGAAGTATGTTTTTTGCCCTAATATCTACCTTAAATCACATCGCTAATTGCATATTGTACTTGTTTGTAGCCTAAATACTAAAATTTGCACTTAAAACTGTAATTTTATAACTTTTGTAAATGGTTGGCAACACTGCCGTGTGCTCACTGAATAAATACAGTCACCCAGCCTGCCTTCAGAGCCTGCCTCTCTGGGAGAGGCCAGGGCTGTATCCATATTCATGCTGTCATCTGCATAGAGTCACACCTGCTGTCCAGAAACGTTTCCAGTCTCCTGGATACAGAGGAAGCCATAGACAGAACTATTAAAGTGAAAAACACAATAAGAGTCCAAATAATGAAAAAAAAGTCCAACAAATATGATGGTTCCAAATTGAGTAAATCCACTCATTTTAGAATCATCACATTTTTTTCTTTTTCATTATTTGGACTTATTGTGTTTTTCACTTTAATATCTCGGTTTAGTTGTGGAAATAGACATTTTACAGGATTTATAATAGTGTTGAATAAGCGCACCATTATTTGCACATTAATTTCTTATAAGTGTGAGTTCACTTATTGAATGGTAGCAGCTGTTCTTTCTGTTCATATCAATTCATTTCACAGTTTGAAGTTTTATTACAATTATTTTCATAGCAGCAAACAAGTTTTTTATTTATAATCATAGACAGAACTAGCAGCAACTCGGCACACTGAACAGACCTAACTAGCAGATTGTAGGTTCACTAATTACGAGCCAAATATGCTATTGGCTGTCACATGAATACAGCCATACTACCTACCATCAAAAACACAACTTAACAGCTATTTAATTATCCTTGACCTACCTAGGAGGGTGCTACAAAGAGAAAATTGGTACAGCCACCCAGGGGCGGACTGACAACTCATGGGGCCCCCGGGCAATAGGAGATTATGGGGCCCCCAGTCAATCAGAGATTATGGGGCCCCACAGTATACACACACACAGTATACAATCACACAGTATACACATACATGTACACACAGTATACACAGACATGTTTCTATTGGCTGAGAAGGTACTGGAGAGGTGGGGCAGCTATAATCTCTGGATTTTTAGACCAAAAGGATGTCGGTAAGGGACATTTCAGAAACAGATGTAAAAAAACACAGATTTTTACATACTGTCCCTGGTTTTACTGAGGCTGGCAACCCTGATGGGGCCCCCTAGTGGCCCGGGGCCCTCGGGAAGTGCCGAGTGGCCCAATGGTCAGTCTGCCCCTGCAGCCACCACGTCTACTGATTGTTAATCTGCAATATGTAAAATTTTTAGTTTTGAGTTTAAAACCATGCCAAAAAGCCTGGGTATTCTTTCAGCTGCGCTGCAGCTTACTTCTCCTCTCCTGGGCCATGGATGGGCGGCATGGCTGGGAAGGCAGCTGGACTTTTAGCTCCACCCACTGGACAAGGAACAGGCTGCATAGTGCAAGCTGAAAAATGAGAAAGCTGCTGAGGGATGCAGGATTGTATCATGCAGGGGAAGAGAAAGCAGATAGAACCACAAGGTGGGCTTTACTGTGCAAGGAGAAGAGAATAGTAGGTAGATGACAATAGACAAAACACAAACAAAATTCCCAGCTCACTTACCAGCCAATCTGCAACAAACTGAACTGACCCTGTCTAATGTCGTGTACACACGATCGGAAATTCGGCCAGCAAAAGACCGATGAGAGCATTTGGTCAGAAAATGCGACAGTGTGTATGCTCCATCTGACTTTTGCTGGCCGAATTCCAGCCAGCAAAAGATTGAGAGCATGTTCTCAATTTTTCGGTCGCAAAAAGTTCTGATCGGAAATTCCGATCGTCTGTAGCAATTTCGATGTGCAAAATTCCTACGCATGCTCGGAAACAATTCGATGCATGCTCTTAAGCATTGAACTTAATTTTCTCGGCTCGTTGTAGTGTTGTACGTCACCGCGTTCTTGACGGTCGAAAGTTCAGCAAACTTTTGTGTGACCGTGTGTATGCAAGCCAAGATTTTTCTGACGGAAAATCTGCTCGTGTGTACGCGGCATAACAGTTCATGTTAAAAACAAGGGGTTTACTTTGCACCCATTTGCAAATATATGCATAAGCTGAAGCGGTCACATCATGGCACCCCAGTGTACTACAGTCCTAAATCTATAATATTTGAAGATATATACATATATAATATTAGATAGATTAAGAGCAGAGGTGCCTGGAGGGAGTCCACCTCTCCTAAAAGTATAGGTACGCACTGGACTCCCAGTAATAGCACAATGGCAGCGAAGATATCCAGTACAGACACAAATGGCAACCACCTAAACCTATAACTAGCCTTTGCGGCAAGGAGCACATGGAAAGGCGACGCATGTCAAAAATTCCCAGCTCACTTACCAGCCAGCCTGCAACAAACCAAACTGACCCTGTCTAACAGTTCACATTAAAGCGGTTTAGTTTGCAAACATTTGCAAATAAATGCGTAAGCTGAAGCGGCCACGTCACAGCACCCCAGTGTACTGCAGTCATAACTCTGTAATTTTAAGAGTCTCCCAAGTTGGAGCACTGGGAGACTGTGGTATACAGTCAAGTGAACATGCTCCACTCATTTATTAAATCAATCCCAGAAATAAATATATATATTTTTTTGATCCACTGCTTTCTTGTTGCATGCCATTGCAGTCACTTTTTTTCCCCAGGTAAAAGGTTGACACATGCCATGCCTCACTTTTTAGGAACATAAAGCACAAAACCATCAGCAAACAAGATGATTGTTGGGTTTCTTCTTGAGATGTGTCAGTTGCGTTTCCAGATAGCCTTTATTTGGATGTTCAGTGTACACAGCAAACTAGGAATGTACTAAACACATTCAACATCAGTGTATGACCATACAGTAGGTTCATCTTTTTCAATGTGTGCATATACCTCTAAAAGCATACTGTTGTAGCCACCTGCCCTAAGCAGGGGTGACTATCAACATTTAATTTGATGTCTGGTAGACAGCCTATGCTGATTTCAACTCTGTTCTTATTTGGTCTTCCCTTAACTATGTGTTGCTGCTGTTTTTCTCTGCTGCCAGTAGGTGTCACTGGTACTTCTCGCAATAGAGTGAGAGGCCACAGTAATGCTGAGTTATGAATATTTATATTCTCTGGCCAACCACTAGGAGGTTTATTAAATCTGCTGGCAGACACATTCTAAGACTAATCTATCTAACCCTGTAAAGCAAAAATCACTATGTATCCCTTTTCTACAGCCGATCTGGTGCGGTCCCATGCAGAGCTGTCAGCGGGGGCTTCTCTGTGTAGGCGTGTGCAGGAGAGGCAGCCGATAACGGAAGCCCCATAGTAAGTCTATGGGTGACATCACATCCCAGGTATTTCCCAGCCGTTATCGGCAGCCTCTTCCACACAGCATCCGCCGCTGGAGACTCGACCGGATGCAGAAAAGATATGTATACATATATACAGGGTTAGATAGACTAATCTTAGAATGTGGCTGCCAGTGGATTTAGAGTTAGTTAGTTATAGGCTGAACTTCTACCTCCCCCATTTCTAGCCATTGGCTCTGTGGTAAATGTCAGTCCACCCTGCCACTGTTGGTCCCTCACACACCTTCGGGGCAGGGGGTCATACACTGTGGTGCTTTACCCCTGTTCTATGTTCATCTGACCTTTGAGCCGGTCATACATGGATCAAAATTTGGCCAGTACGGCAGCAGGGACCAGACAAATTTTTCAATCCATGTATGGGAAGGCTGATTGTACATAAGTTGACAAGTTGAGCCATCAGTTGACTTAGGTATAACCAGCCTGTTGGATTTTTCTACATATGATCACAGCCAGGGGCCAGTAATAATTAATTGTATTCTGTCAGCCAGGAAGGCTCCCTGCAACAACCACCCCCCCCCCCCCCCCGCCGGCAGAGTACAATACATTCAAGGTTGATGGGGAAATCCACCCACGGTAGCCTGTTTCCTGATCTGAACCAGATTGTCAGGCTATTATGTATTTTGTCACCTTTATTAGCCCATTGAGTGCTTGATATGGTAAACACTTAAAGTGGTTGTAAACCCTTACATATACCCAGTGAAGGGACTATCCTCGGGTGATACACAGAGATAAAGCAAATGCTCCTACATAAGGTGTACCTGTCTATCTGCAGTTTTCTCTTCTCTACATCCATTTAAAGTGCTGAATTTATAAGTTTGTCTGAGAGTCCATAAAAAAGGGGGTGGAGAACTGAAGTTACTCTGCAAAGCTCAGTGAACAGAGGTCTGAGAGCTGATTGGAGGGAAGAGACACACCTCCCTTCACGCAGCACACAGGAACAGAGCTAAGGCTGTCAATCAGCTGGAGGCCCCTCCCCTGTCACCTTTTTTTGCTTGGTGTCAGGAAAAATTGTCACAAGTGATTCATGCTGATTGCAGAGGAACAAAGTGGTAGACAGAAATAACATGTAGTGCTTTTAATTGAGACAAGTATACACTAAAGAGGGATTTGCTTAGTTCATATTTCATGTCTGAAGTTTACAAACACTTTAAAGAAAAAACATGCTCAGAACAAGCGTACACACACACACATCTGACCAGGACACCGACACTTTGCGAGCAATGGGGGGATTTACTAAAACTGGAGCACTCAGAATCTGGTGCAGCTGTGCATGGTAGCCAATCAGCTTCTAACTTCAGCTTGTTCAATTAAGCTTTGGCAATAAAATCTGGAAGCTGATTGGTTTCTCTGTAGAGTTGCACCAGATTTTGCATTCTCCAGCCTTAGTAAATAACCCCCAATGTTTTCATATTTGGCCTGTAAAACACCTACAATCACACACACATTTAAAAGGGGTTGTAAAGGTTCGCGTTTTTTCCTATCCTATGCATTAAGGTGAAAAAACATCCGACAATACCCTCCCCCCCCCCCGTTTTACTTACCTGAGACCGTTGACCTGCTGCGCTGGCCCCCGGTCTCCTCTTCGACGCTCAGCCTGGCCGTTGATTGGCTAGAGTGGATGGATTAAAAGCAGCGCAGCCATTGGCTCGCACTGCTGTCAATCACATCCAATGATGCAGCGAGCCGGGGGCGGGGCCGAGTGATACAGTGACCGGCTGTAGCCACCGGCTGTATCACGGGAGAGCGCCCGAAAGAACTGACCACCAAGCGAGAGAGCTTGCATGAAGGTGCTTAGTTCTTGTGGGGAGGAGCCGAGACAGCTGCCGAGGCACAGCAGAAGACGAGGTTCGGGGACGCTCTGTGCAAAACGAGCTGCACAGTGGAGGTAGGCAAGTATAACATGTTTGTTATTAAAAAAAAAAAAAAAAAATACCTTTACAACCCCTTTAAGTCCATTCCTTACATCCTTCTAGCTACACGCATCACAACTGAGATGGACCAGCCAACAGGATTAATTAAAACCTATGAACACTACTTCTGTAGAATGCAGTTCAGGTGAATAGGACAAGTCCTGTCTACAAACATCACCTTCAGAAAAGATAGCATTGCTGTAGCAACCCACAACCTGACTAATTGCAATGAACAACATTGACAATTTTTCTTCTATTGTTTGCTATTTACTTGCTCTATAGTGCATTTTGTTTTTATGGAGATAATATGTTTAGATGTCTAGTAAAATTCACAGACTCAGAGGAAGAATATAACAGAATTCTCAGTGAAAATGTCTCCTTTGTGTGGACTGTGAGACAAGTATCACCTAAGTGAGAATTAAGCATCCAGAAATAGTCTTTCTGATTTCCTGCTGTTACTTAATAGGTGTACAGCGACCTGTCTCCTATTATTATAACACATGCCAGTTCAACACAGAGCCAATGTGATGTGTAGAGCAATTGAGTGTCTTTCTGTGGGCGGTTTTAAGTGAACTGACATTCTTCATTATACTAGCTACTGTCATCATTGTAAATTCCATCCTTTCCTATACACATAGAAAATCTAATCTTGTTGGCAAGGTACCACAGTTATGCTATATGCTTGGTTGAATTTCATGGACTTCTGATTTTTCCCCCTACTCTCCTTCCTTCCCTTTGCCACCATTTGCCAAGTCCCCTCTAGCCTCCTCTTCTTTGGCACTTTCCCACTTTAATCTCCCACCTGAATGTCATGTTATTCCAGCTCTCATCTCCTATTTCCCCTAAAGTTCCCAGCTCCCACTCTCTTCAGTGCAGATTTCTTACACATAAGCTCATCCTTGGTGTCTGCTCTGAAATCTCTGGTTCCTGATATCTTCTGTGGTCATTCCCGAATCTTCAGTCACAATTTCAGCACAATCCTCACATTTAAGTGGAGATAACGCTATACCCAGTGGATGGAGGTACTTTAATTCCTCCTATAGTCATACAGTAGATCAGTGGTTCTCAACCTCAGTCCTCAAATAACCCCAACGGGCCATGTTTTCAGGTTTTACTTTACTTTGCACAGCTGCTTTAATCACTTAAGCCTAAGCAGGTTTTACCCCCTTCCTGACCAGAGCACTTTTTACAATTTGACACTGCGTTGCTTTAACTGGCAATTATGTGGTTGTGCGACGCTGTACCCAAACAAATTTTGCGTCCTTTTTTCCCCACAAATAGAACTTGGTGGTATTTGGTCACCTCTGCACTATAAACAAAAGAATAGTGAAAATTTTGAAAAAAAAAAACACAATATCTTTTACTTTTTACTATAATAAATATCCTACATTTATGTAATCTTCTACATATAAGCGTATATTGATTGGTTTGATTGCCGATACCGACAGTGATGTAAGTAACTGAGTTAAAATAAACTGAGTTACCTAACGTAGTTACTTTAGAGGGTAACGAGTAATCTAACTGATTACTTTTCCCCTCATGGTAACTCAGTTCCCATTACTTTGGCTTAGTTATCCCAATTACATCTACTGCCACTAGATGGCAGTAGTGTAATTCCGGTGTCCTGCCGAAAAAGTTCCCCCGCCAGATAAGGACCCCCTGTACTGCGCAGGCACAGCGCTTGCGCAGTACGAAGGACTACGGAGCTTCCGAAAACTGCCGAACCTAAATAGCTCTGAGTGAACAGTTAACATGTAATTGTACGAGGCGATGCCGCACGCTCCTGATGCTCGTGCTACTCTGCAAGGGGGGTCTATCGTGTAAGTAAGGGGCGGGTCTAGTATTACTGTAACCAGGGGGCGCATTTATTATTATTGTTATATATCGAGCTCTGCCCATTCATTTAACATTCGCCCCGTTCTGTAGCCATCCGCCCATTACATGATATAATAATAATAATAGACCCGCCCCTTGCTTACACGCTATAACAGATCTGCCCCCTGGTTAGAGTAATAATAGAGCAGCCCCTTGGTTACACGTCTACACGATATATAACAATAATAATAAATGCGCCCCTTGCTTACAGTAATACTAGACCCACCCCTTAGTTACACGTATAGAATATTTTTTTTAAAAAGTCAGTTACTTTGCTGAGTAACTAATTACTTTTCCAATGTAGAAACTGAGTTACTAACGCAATTACTTTTTGGGAGAAGTAATTTGTAACTTAACTAATTACTTTATTAAAGTAAGATGACCAACACTGGATACCGAGTATTTGCCCGAGTACTTGTACTCGGGCAAATGCTCCAGATGCTTCACCCGATACCTTGCATCCCCGAAGTCAGTGAGCGGAGTGGGTGGGAGAAGGCGGAGCACGGGTGCTGGCACAGTGAGAGTCGTTGCAGCGGAGGAAGGTAAGCTTATGGGGCAGGGGTGTGGGTCGCAGTTGCAGTTGTGTGCATCCATCAGCATCGGTGGCCGGGCCGTCAGAATCGTTAATGGAAGTGACGGCCCGAGTCTCCGCCAGAGGCTGTACATGGCAACGCCCATCTTGGTACACCCTGAACTCGGCCTCAGTAGCCTGCAGTCACAAGGCGGCAGCGGACATCTTGTTACACCCAGCCCATATAGTTCACTAGCTTACTGAGGCAGAGTGCAGGGGGTATCAAGATGGGCTCTTGTATACTCAGTCATCACATATCGTTGATTTTATTTTATCATGCCAGGCTGCCAGAAATTAGTGCTGCATTATTTTCAGTGCCACTGCCTAGTGCCTACCAAACAGCTCCACCTATCATTGCCCATAAGTGCCACCCATAAGTGCCACCTATTAGTGCACATAAGTGCCACCTATCAGTGCTGCAAATCAGTGCCCATCAGTCAGTGCCACATACCAGTGCCACCTATCGTTGCCCATAAGTGCCAGCCATCAGCGCCGCATATCAGTGCCCATCAGTAAGTGCCAGCCATCAGTGCCGCATATCAGTGTCCATCAGTCAGTGCCACCTATCAGTGCAACATATCGGTGCCACCCATAAGTGCTGCATATCAGTGCCAGCCATCAGTGCCGCATCTCAGTGCCCATCAGTCAGTGCCACCTATCAGTGCCACATATCGGTGCCACCTATCGGTGCCCATAAGTGCCAGCCATCAGTGCGGCAAATCAGTGGCCAGTCAGTGCTTTGAAAACTGTCACTTGACATTAAAAAAAGTATCGGTAATCGATATCGCTGAGTACTTGAAAAAAAGTATCGGTACTTGTACTCGGTCTTAAAAAAGTGGTATCGGTGCAACCCTAGTTTGCGCAAAAGTTATAGCGTCTACAAAATAGGGGATAGATTTATGGCATTTTTATTTTTTTTTCATTTTTTTACTAGTAATGGTGGTGATCTGCGATTTTTATCGGGACTGCGATATTGCGGCTGACAGATCAGACATTTTTTACACATTTTTTGGGACCATTGACAATTGTACAGCGATCAGTGCTATGAAAATGCACTGATTACTGTATACATTTCACTGGCAGGGAAGGGGTTAACACTAGGGGGCGATCAAGGGGTTAACTGTGTTCCCTAGGTGTGTTCTAACTGTAGGGGGGATGGGACTGAGTGGAGTAAATGACAGATTGGTGTTCATACTTAGTATGAGCACACGATCTGTCTCTACTCCCCTGAAAGAATCAGGATTTCTGTGTTTACACACACAGATCCCGGTTCTCGCTCTGTCACGACCGATCGCGGATGCCCACTGGGCACTCGCATCAGCTCTGGGAACCCACTGCGGGCACGCCCCTAGTGGCCAAAAGGCAAATCAACGTAAGGTAACGTCGTTTCGCCCAGCCGTGCCATTCTGCCGCAGTAAAACTGCGATGGCTGGTCAGCAAGTGGTTAAATCAATATCAATGACATAGTATTGATAAGAGCTATTTTATCTAAGGTAAGTTCCCAAAACATGGCCCGTTGGGGGTACTTGAGGACTGAGGTTGAGAACCACTGCAGTAGATGCCATGTAATTGATCCTCTTTATGTTCAGTTATATATCTTTGTTTTGTGTGACAAAACATCATTTAGTGAATTAACCCATATATATGTGCATATGTAATAGACAAAATATCACAAAATGGAAATACTAAAGGTGCAATATGTATAGAGCACACACTAGTCAAATACATTTTAATATAGTCTAATAAAGTTAAAAAAATATTTTCATAACAAAAATGTATTATCTGGAATTGGGGTTGACATGCTAGCTAATAATGCATGTCACATTTAGCAACCTTCTGACCCCCCAAAGGCGGATGGAGTACCCCAAGTGAAATGAAGTGCCAGCATTCTATGGCTAAAATGGGGGCTGAGAAAACATTCGGTGCCAGTCACTTTTAATTTTATGTTTCAATATTTTTTTTAAAGGTTTACAATGATTTGAACAAAGGTCTCGACTTTTCATTGTGTAAAATACATGTTCAGAAAGCAATACAGTTATCATTCTGGTTAACTCGTATGGTACTCCTCTAGTGAAATATCTAGACCATCATTTCCTTCTAGTGCCTGTTACCTTTTGCTAGCTGGGTTATAAATGGCTTCTACTCCATTGTCATCTTTAATTTATAGCTTCACATTTTACCACAGCATCTATGGTCTGTACCTTATTTTCACTCTAAATCTCCTGCATGTTCTCCGCCCGCCGAGATGACTCAGCCCCCCATCTACTCAACGGGGGATCCTGGGTCCTCCCACCAGGCAGACAGTACCCACCACATTCCATGTGGGACGTGAACTGTCAGGAGTAAATGACAATAATGTTGCAACAAATCACGCTACAATTGAGACCTGATAATTGTAAATTATAGCAAGCGAGGGGGGGGGGGGGGGTAAAACAAGGAAGGTCAGAAAGGGGGAAAGTTGAGGAAGAGGGGGGGGGGAGCTGTGGTCCCGTGTTCCAAGGCCCATTTCTCTAGAGTAGAGCTAGTTAGCATGTGTCCTGGGTTCGTTTGTCAGGTATTCAATCCATCGGTCCCATATTTTATGAAACAGTTTTATCTAATCCTGCGCCAGTGCTGTCAACCTTTCGTTTAACATCAACCACGAAATTTTATGTTTAAACTGTGCGATTGGCAGGGCAGCGGATCTCCAATTCCTTGCTATGGTAATTTTTGAAGATATAAATATAAATGTAAGAAGTTGTCTTTGGGACTTAGAGGCCTCCGCTACCCTCTCCCACCTAGGAGTGCATGTTTTGCTGATTTTGTCAGGTTCCAGTTGGTGAGGGTAGAAATAAAATTGTACACTCTGATCCAAAATCTCCTGACCTTGGGGCATGTCCACCAGATATGATGAGTGGATCCTACTTGACCACACCCCCTAAAGCACTGGGAGGTGGCACCTGGTACAAAAGTGGCCAGTCAGGCCGGTACCATGTACCACCTCAGTAGCACCTTATAATTTGCCTCTATAATGGAGGTATTAATAAGTGATCGATATGCCGTCTCAGAAATTGCGTGCCATTCTTCTAGGTCAAGGGTTTCCTTAAGGTCCTGTTCCCATTGGACCATATAGTTTAGTTTCTTTGTGACAAACATCAGTATTGTATATATAGCAGATATGTGGCCCCTGATTTTATCATATTGCCTACATATATGTTCCATAGGAGTAAATGTCACTAAGTCCCCTTTACGAGCTACAGTTTGTATATAGTGGTGTATTTGGGCATATCTATACTTTTCTGCAGACGGCATATCATATTTTTCTGTTAGAGAACGTTCGGATAGCATGCTCTTGTGGTCGCACAGATCGGCTGTTCGTAAAAGGCCCTTATTGGTCCACACTTTTCTTTTTAAAAGGTTTTATTTCTTATCTCACAAGGAGGGAGGGTTAGGGTCTGATGCACCCTGAGTAACATTTACAGACTTTCCAGATCCATGTCCTGCTACACAGTATGAAGAGCCTTTAGGCCAACCTGCGAACACTGTAGGTAACATCTCTGTGCTTGTTCTAGGGTTCTCTGTGCGTACTCATAGACTTCCATTAATTCTCTCCAAGAGAGTCACTAGGCTCTTGCAAGGAAGCCTGCCTTCGCTCTGACTTCCTCTTGATGTCCTCCTCCTGGCTCTCATCTTGGCACAGCTTTCAGGATCACTTCAGTCCTAGCTCCTGGTTCAGTGCACATGGAATTTACCACACAGGCTACGGGCCTAACAGATCAGATCACCCCAGCAGAACCTTCCACCTGGCTAGGGGAAGAAAGATCTCACGTGGCCTGTCCCAATTATATAAACCTCCTTCTGGTTGGTTGGAGGAAATATAAATATTCATAGCTCAGCTTTACCATGGCATCTCCTAATATTGCCAGAGGTACCAGTGATGCCTACTGGCAGCAGAGAGAAACACAGCTCCACTAATGTTACTTTAAAGGAAGACCAAGTGAATAAATTAAGTTCCAATTCAGCTTAGACTAACTGTCACCCACCATGGCTAAATTTAGGCTAAATTTAGGCATGGGGTGCTACACATGAAAAAAAAAATCAGCACCGTTCAAGAGCATGTAATCAAGGTCTACCTATGCATGTATATAAAGATGTCATGCTAGTCCACAGTCTCGGAGCAAATAGCATTTAGCACCCATTGACGCATACCTCTCAACTTTCAAGATGGGAACGAGGGACATAGGACACACCCCCTGCCATGCCCCCCTTAAGGGATAATTGTACAAAACAAGATTGGTTAAACACACAAGTGCTTTTTTTATTCTTATTATTCCTTTATATTGGCTTTTGGAATTTACAAATGCCGAATTTTAGAAATTGGATGAAAGGTTTAGCACTGGGAAACACTTTTTGATAGATAAGAGGTGCATTTTATATACAACTATATAGATCAGACCGAAATGAAGGACAAATGCAGAGGAAAGAGGGACTGAGGGACTTTGTTCCGAATGAGGGACAGTCCCTCAAAATCAGGGACAGTTGAGAGCTATGATTGACCCACTGAGTCAATATTTAATAGTAGCATTTATCCATCCTGTGCAGCAAGAGATATTTCCAAAAACACAACACATTTTGGTGATGCTATGTTAGCTACCTGTGTATGTCATGCTGTCATTAAATGGCACGTGCACCGGGTCTCTGTGTTATCGTGCCTCCCTGCACTCCTAGGAAACCTGCACCTCCCAAAAGAGTTGGAAACTGAGCCAAAGTAGTCTTTTTAAATTTTTGGAAAAGCTTTATATTTCAGTTGCTTTTTAAGTTTATATTTGGGGTGTTGTGGGGGGTGTGGGTAAAGCTGATCTTTGAGTTAAATTTGTCATATAGATCTCATCTGTACATCACCTCACCTGTTTGGTTAGAATACATACACGGTACACAAATAGAGTCCATGAACCAAGTGGAAAACCGGGAGGATTTATTTGATTAGGCACCTGACAGCATTTTCATGCTACAACACTCTTTGGCCCCATTCACATCTAGCATTTTCTAAAAGTGCTTTTTTTGCTCGACGTGTATAGGGCAGCCAATTCATTTAAAATTGGCTGCCATACACTCGACAAACAGTACAGTAGTTCTTTTGCCGCATTGAGCCTTGTGCATTTTTTACGGCAAATTTTGCCACATTTTTATGCGCGGCAAAAAAAAAATGTCGGCTTGCTGCATTTGGGGTGCCATTAACAATGAATACAAGAAAAACGTAAGGGCTATTTTGACAGAATAGCTTGCTGTTTGACTAAAAACAAATGACAATCTAAATGTATGGTCCGACCGATGAAACTGCAGTGTTTAAGAAAACAGAATTGGGCTTTTTGGCCAGTTCTTGTAACATTCCTGGTTGCAAAAACCAGCACGGTCAGACTTCTAACACTGCTTGGTACTACTTTGCTTGAGCAGGGGTTAAGCTTGTCACATTGGTGCCACTGAAATAAGGATCTTGATTTCAGTCATGTAAATGTAATGCTCAAATCTCGCTGGACTCTTTTTTTGAAAATAAGGATCCTTACTTGTAAATTGAGCCTAATGCCACCAAAATAGGAATGATGGAAGTGGACATAAGGTAACGGCAGCAGTAGGGAACTGACATTCATCTGTTGCCATAAGGCCCATTAATCCACCAGGGATATGTCACAATGTACATAATTCTATCTTCTTCACCGTCACGGAGAGATCTTGCAGAAGTGACACTGTGGCATGGAGCCAGGGCTGCACTTTGTCCATACGGGTATGATTTGCCTGCTTAGTAGTGACATCTGGTACATCTTACGGTTTCATTCTCCATAACACATAGTCAATTAAATTACAAATGGAACTTCCCTGTGATTCCTGCAGCTGGTGTGCACAACACACACATGCACACCTTACCAGTGAAACACCTAAGAGACTGGAAACCAAAAGGTGATTTATCCTTCTATTATTCACCTGAATTTGAATAAGTGAAGTAGAAATACCTTTTGTTTTACTTTCATTTTGGATAGAGTAAAGCTGAATATACACTAGTAGAGTTTCAAAAATTTGTATGAACATTCTTAGGACAATTTGTACGAAAAACTTTAGTACATTTCAGTTAGCAGTTCAAGAACTCATTTGCTTTTAACATTCAATTTTAAATTCTGAACGAAAACCATTGTGTTCCTTCGAATTTTCTAAACACTGCAGGTCGAAAACACATGTTGATTTGACCCCCACTAATGATTAGAAAAACAAATAGATGTTCTTATAACGATCTTACAATGAAAAATGTCAAACAAAATCCTACTAGTGCACACTCAGCTTAAGGGATTGTTATAACCCCTGTAAGTTTGTTTGCCATATTACATTGAAGAGATTTCCCATCACTTCCTGTCCCAAAACCAAAAGAGGAAGTTAGTGGAAATAGCTTCAAAGTATGGGAACCCCTGGTTGTCACCAGAATGAGTGTCCCCGTTGAAAGATTTTTGGTTATTTCTGTTCTGACGACAACCCAAAATGTGGAAATTTCTATCACTTTGATTTTCAGTGATAATGGTCACCCGAACAAATAAAGAGGGCAAATGTCCCTAAAGGGGGCACAGACTGCAATAGAAACCTGACATGGGCTCTGATCCCTCTCCACAATATCCAAAACTAAACAAAAGGGTTTGCTCTTAGTTGCACTTTAATTTTGGGTGTGTTGATGCTTTCGTATAATACAGTATGTTCTCTGAAAAGTATAGAAATGTAAGGGTCTTTCTAACCAACCACTAAATTCTTGTAGAATAAAATGCAGAAAACTTAATCTCAGAGCAATTTCCTCACTAAAGCACAATGGGGCTGTAGGTAAAATATTAATGACAACTGATTTTAATTAGGTTATTTTTCCCTCTTTGAAACCTGTTGATAATTATAGAAAGTTGCAGTATGTGTTACTGGCTGTAATTGAGGAAGTAATTATGTTTACATACCTAGTAATGGAGACAAACACTGCATGAATGTCTTCTAAGGTTTAATGAGTTGTGCCCTTTTAGACAAATAGGGTAATAAAATCATATTATTTATACTCGTCTCATTCAAAGGTAAATTATATTCATTAATACATATAAAACTATATTAAAATCTTTGGTGAGCGACAAAAATACACTAGTCAATTCTCTAAATTGGCCATACACATTTAGTTATGACAGGGCATCTTATGCACTCCTTGGCTCCTTTGCACTAGATATATACATATATTGTCCTACACACTTAGTCAACTTAAAGAGGAGTTTCCATTAAAAAAAAATTAAAAGTCAGCAGCTACAAATACTGCAGCTGCTGACTTTTAATAATCGGACACTTACCTGTTCCAGGGTCCAGCGATGCGGGGGAACGAAGCCCCACTCGTCCCCCCCTCCGCTCGGCGGCACCGGCATTGTAACTGTGGGCACCCGGCTGTGGCTTCACAGCCGCGCACTCATTGCGCTTGTGCGAGCGGCGCCACACGCCGTGATTGGCCGCACAGTCATCTGGGACCTGTCACATGTCCCAGATGACTGACAGGAGGGAGGGGGCAGAGCTGAGCCCTTCCTGTGCCGAGGGGAAGTGATGCCACCCCAGGCACTGAAGGAGGTAGACTACGAGGGACCCCCTAGCAACAGGCATTTAGAGGCGAGTTAAAAAAAAAATTTCCAAGTGTTTATTTATTTTATTTTTTTATGGATTTTAATGATTTTTTATTTTTTTTGGTGGGAAACCCCACTTTAAAATAACAAAACAAAATATTACCATAGACACTTCAACTCGACTAAATGGCGATATATGGGGTTTTGTAAGACAGATATATGCACTTGGTGCAAATGTAGTGTATTAGTGAGCCTTATGTTATGTTATTTTTAATGTATTACAATTTCTGGTTTAATAATAGACCTGGGGGCTTACTTATAAAACATTTGGAAGTTTCAAAACTTGCAAAGAGTTCACCTCATTGTGTAAATCCATACATTTTTCTTTTATGTATCTGGCTACTTTAACCACTTGACCACTGGGCACTTAAACTCCGTTCCTAACCAGATAAATTTTCAGCTTTCAGTGCTCTCACATTTTGAATGGCAATTACTCAGTCATGCAACACTGTACCCATATGAAATATTTGTCCTTTTTGTCACACAAATAGAGCTTTCTTTTGGTGGTATTTGATCACCTCTGGGTTTTTTATTTTTTTTTTGCTCTATAAATGAAAAAAGCCTGAAAATTCTGTAAAAAAAATACCTTTTTCTTTGTTTCTGTTATAAAATTTTACAAATTAGTAATTTTTCTTCATAAATTTTGGCCAAATTTTATACTCCTACATATGTTTGGTAAAAATAACCCAAATCGGTGTATATTATTTGGTCTGTGTGAAAGTTATAGAGTCTACAAGCTATGGTGCCAATCACTGAAAATTGATCACACCTGAAGTACTGTCGGCCTAGCTCATTTCTTGAGACCCTAAAAAGCCAGAAAAGTAAAAATACCCCCCAAATGACCCCTTTTTGGAAAGTAGACATTGAAAGGTATTTAGAAAGAGGCATGGTGAGTTTTTTAAAGTTGTAATTTTTACAATATTTCTAACACACGGCATGAACATGGCAAAAATTACATGCCAAAATATATTCTCCTACTCCTCCCGAGTATAATGATACCACATGTGTGAGACTTTTACACAGCCTGGTCACAGAGGCCCAACATGCAGGGAGCACCATCAGGCATTGAAGGGGCATACATTTCAAATCTAATTTGACTACCTATTACCCTTTGAGGCACTGTAGTGGCATGGTTGAGCCATGAATGTGGATGGCTGGGTATGGCTGAGATGGCTGAGTATGGCTGAGTGGGTATGGCTGAGTATGGCTGGGTGGGTGTGGATGGGATGGCTGGGGATGGCTGCGTAATGATGGATGGATGAGTATTACTGAGTATGGATGGATGGATGAGTATTGCTGAGCATGGATGAATGGATGAGTATTGCTGAGTATGGATGGCTGAGCATGGATGGATGGATGAGTATTGCCGAGTATGGATGGATGAGTATTGCTGAGTATGGATGGATGGATGAGTATTACTGGGATGGATGGATGAGTATTGCTGGGATGGATGGATGAGTATTGCTGGGATGGATGAGTATTGATGAGTATTACTGGGATGGATGGATGAGTATTGCTGGGATGGATGAGTATTGCTGGGATGGATGAGTATTGATGAGTATTGCTAGGATGGATGAGTATTGCTGGGATGGATGAGTATTGATGGGACTTGATCTCTCCCCTCTCCCCATGCACTGTACCGATCTGTACAGAGAGGGGAGAGAGGAACCGGACATTGACGCCGGTTTGTTTACAAGTGATCGCTCCGTCATTTGACAGAGCGATCACGTGGTAAACGGCCGCTATCAGCAATGCATGTGTAAACAAGCCCCAAATTTCCTATAAGAGTAACTTTTCTACAATTAAAATCTCTGTGGACAACTCTGACCAGTTGTTCTCTGTGGGTTGACAGTATTAATGAATATCATATAAACAAAGTTAAAGTGCAGTTAGTAGACAATATTTGCAAAGTTTGCATTTGAATTAACAGAATACACAAATGTTTCTGGTTGTAGCCCTGCAATTTTCTGAAGAACAACAACGTAAAAACATGTTGTGTGCATTCTGTGAGTACAAACATAGCTCCTCTATTGTGTGTGCTGCCCTTTGTTTTCTTATACAGCAACAAGATACAGCAGTTTTATGAAACACAAAACATTTCAGTTAGGATTCTGCAGACAGGCAGGTTTTGTATGAGACAATTTATCATTTTGACTCTTAACAATATTCATAGTTTCTCTGATTACCTATTCTGGTTCAAATATAATCATTTTTCTTGTAGCTGACAAATACATTATTCAGAACTGAGCTGCTCCATTATTATACATCCCGTCATTTTAGTTGTGTGAAATAAAGAAAAAAATGATGACCTGGAACACAGAAAAATACACAACTTATTATAGTCTGTTTCTAAATTATACATTCTTTTATACTTCATTATTTTTATTCTTTTTAAAAAGGGGGGGAAATGGGATTTTTGACTTACCGTAAAATCCATATCTCTGAGTTCATTGACAGACACAGCGCTCCATTATTCAGAACCATAGGGTTATATCGCCCCCTACAGTAGTAGGACACTAGGCAGAAAAAAGACTTGGCTATGCCTAATCGGCAGTCCTAGGTGATATACACCCCCCTCTCTGCTTTAGGCCTTCAGTTTAGTAACAAGCAGTGTCAGAAGCATCAAAACTCCTTAGAGGGGTGGGTGCTGTTTGTCAATGAACTCAGAGAAAAGGATTTTATGGCAAGTCAAAAATCCCATTTTCTCTTTTGTTCATTGACAGACACAGCGCTCCATTTTTCAGAACCATAGGGACGTCCCAAAGCAGTGCCAAACATGAGGGGTGGAACAACAAAAAAAAAACAAGGCTAACACAAGAGCCAACCAGGTTCGGGAGCTCAACACAGAAACAAACTGGAGCCCAACCTGAACAATAACCCTTCAAGAGGGAATAGACCCTCTAAACAGCAGCCTGCAACACATTGCGACCAAAAGAAGCATCCTCAGATGCCAGCACAGCCACGTTGTAGAATTTTGTGAAAGTGTACACCGACGACCAGGTGGCCGCCTTGCAAACCAGTGCAGCCAACGCCTGATGATGGAAGGCCCAAGATGCAATAAGCAGCCAAGTAGAATGCGCCATAACAGGAAAAGGAGGAACCCAACCCCTGATTGAATAGACCAGAGTCATAGTCTGTCTGAGCTATCTAGAAAGGTCACAGAAGAAGCAGACAGCCCCTTTTTTGGCCCCTCCGTGATCATAAGCAGTGAGTCTGATCTCTCTGAAAAGGCCTTGTGACTGCCAAATACACCCGAATCGCCCAAACACATCCAGGACATGTAAGGTAAATCCCTTAGAACATTTTGACCTGGGACACAGGGAAGGCAATTTAGAAATTGGATGAAAGGTTTAGCACTGGGAAACACTTTTTGAAAGATAAATAGTGCATTTTATATAAAACTATATAGATCAGACCAAAAGGAGGAACAAATGAGGGTCAGAGGGACTTTGTTCCAAATTAGCGACGGTCCCTCGAAATCCGGGACAGTTGGGAGCTATGTACACCCCACTTGGAGAATTGAACTTTAATTTTTAAAAATAAAAACAGTGCTTAGGACCACTAGGAACACCTAATGTAATGTAGAATGTAGAAAGTGCTGTTGTGTAGAGTGTAGTGCAGGTAAGTACAGCATAGTGTAGAGCAGTGTTTCTCAACTCCAGTCCTCAAGGCGCCCCAACAGGTCATGTTTTCAGGATTTCCCCACAGCTGTGGTAATTACTAAGGCAGTGAAACTGATCTAATCACTTCTGCAAAATAATGGAAAGTCTGAAAACGTGACCTGTTGGGGCGCCTTGAGGACTGGAGTTGAAAAACACTGGTGTAGAGTGTAGTGTAGAGTAGGATAGATTAGTTAGTGTTGTGTAGTGTAGTATAGGGTAGTATAGTGTAGTTTAGGTCTGGCCAGAAAGGGATTACTTTGACGCAGTTGGCCAGCTTAAGCCTGCATTACAAAGCATGTGAACCAAAAATCCCTGTCTTTGTGCAAAGTTTGCTAGAGATGATTAAGCCGTGTATAGCAGTGTGCAGAGAGTTGATTCTCATTTTTGCCTAGAATGCTTTTTTACAAAACAGCTGATCACCATCTGAATAAAACAATACTAAGACCACAGCTACAATTTTTTTTCCAGTGAGGAGAGAGGGTGGAGAGAGCCGCTGCTCTCAGTCACAGCGCTGGATTGAGATTGGGCTCAGGTAAGTATTTAGATGGGTTGGGGGAATCCTATGCACAGAAGTTTTTTTACCTTGATGCAGAAAATGCATTAAGGTAATAAAAATGTCTACCTTTACAACCACTTTAACATTATTGCTATCACAAAGGGGTTGGATTGTTTGCCGCCCCCCCCACCCCCCAAAAAATATAGCACCAAACACCACTGGTAGCCAATAAACTTTTAGCTTCAGTTTGTTCTATTAAACCTGGAATCTTATTGATTTCTATGCAGAGCTTCACCACATTTTGCACTCTCCAGTTTTAGCAAATTAACCCCATTGTCTTTTTAAAATTCAACCAGGATTCCATGCATGGAATATTATGGTTCCCCTAATGTGTTTATTTTGCACATAATTGAAAGATTAACCGCTTGCCGACCACCTTCTGTAGATATACATCAGCATCAATAAACACTTATTGTGATTTTTTTTATACCAAAAACATGTCGAAGAATACGTATCGGCCTAAACTGAGGGAAAAAACATTTTTTTATATATTTTTTTGGGGATATTGATTATAGCAAAACATAAAAAATAATGCGTTTTTTTCAAAATTGTCGCTCTTTTTTTGTTTATAGCGCAAAAAATAAAAACCGCAGATGTGATCAAATACCACCAAAAGAAAGCTCTATTTGTGGGGAAAAAAGGACGTCAATTTTGTTTGGGAGCCACGCTGCACTACCGCGCAATTGTCAGTTAAAACGATGCAGAGCCGAATCGCAAAAAGTGCTCTGGTCTTTGGCCAGCCAAATGGTCCGGGGCTTAAGTGGTTAACACAGTTTTACCTTATTTACTAAGCTAAGTAAACCTTTGAAAAGGACTATTTACTTTGCTAATTGAACAATCCCTGTTACTTTAGGGAATCAATCCCGTTGATACTAAGCAACCGCAATAATTTAGTAATATATATTGGTTCATGTGAAATGGGAATAGATCCACATTGATACCGGTGTAACTAAGACCCCTTTCACAATGAGGCGATTTGCAGGCGTTATAGCGTTAAAAATTGCACCTGCAAAGCGTCCTGAAAAAACGGCTCCATTCACTGCAGTGTGAAAGGCCGAGGGCTTCCACACTGGAGTGGTGTGCTGGCCGAGGCGTCAGAAAAAGTTCTGCCAGCAGCTTCTTTGGAGCGGTGAAGGAACAGTGAACTCACCGCTCCTTCTCATTGAAATCAATAGGGCAGCGCTGCTATACCGCTGTTAAAACACCGCCACGGCGGCATTTTGCGGGTGGATTTAACCCCTTTTCGGCCACTAGCAGGGTTGAAACGGCAGTGTGAAAGGGGTCTTATGCCCTGTACACACGAGCAGAATTTCCGTCGGAAAAATCTTGGATGGTTCTTCCGACGGAATTCCGCTCAAGCTTGGCTTGCATATACACGGTCACACAAAAGTTCTCTGAACTTTTGACCGTCAAGAACGCAGTGACGTACAACACTACAACGAGCCGAGAAAATGCATCCAAGCATGCGTTGAATTGTTTCCGAGCATGCACGCGGTCGCATTTTCCGACTAAAAGCTCACATCGGTCTTTTGCTGGCGGCATTTCCGATCGTGTGTACGGGGCATTAGGCTTATTTCCACCAAGAACACGTGCAGCGGGTAAAATAAGTATTGAACACGTCACCATTTTTCTAGGCAAATATATTTCTAAAGGTGCTATTGACATGACATTTTTACCACATGTCGGTAACCACCCATGTAATCCATACATGCAAAGACCCCAAAATAAATAAATTCATAAAAGAAGTTATGTGTAATAAAATTGAATGACACAGGGAAAAAGTATTGAGCGTGCTAACTGAAATGTAATTAATACTTGGTACAAAATCCTTTCTTGGCAATGACAGCTTCAAGACGCCTCCTGTATTGAGAAACTAGTCGCATGCATTGCTCAGGTGTGATTTTGGCCCATTCTTCCACACAGGTGGACGTCTGTCCGATGCGTTCAGACAATTTTTTAGTCCGCAGCCCCAAGGTATGATCGGTTCCAGCAACCATCGCCAGCATCTGATATACATGGTGCAGGAATACCTAGGGGCAAGGTCAGACTTGGACACCTTTCCCACCGAAAATCCTCTGGCTTACTTGGTCTTGAGGATGGATCACTGGCCAGAGCTTGCACAGTATGCAATTGAGCTACTGGCCTGTCCTGCATCTAGCGTTCTTTCGGAACGCACATTCAGTGCTGCTGGAGGCTTTGTCACCGATCACAGGGTGCGCCTGTCCACCGACTCGGTTGATCGACTGACCTTCATAAAGATGAATCAGTCTTGGATCACCACCAGCTACCAGTCACCTGAAGCTGATATAACAGAATAATTTATTTTCAAATGTCACATCCCTTCAAGACTGCCTGTGCTGATGCTGAGTGACTGTCCTGTTATGTTGACTGACTATCCTCTTCCTCCTTAATGATCCTGATGATAGCTTGGAAGAACATTTTTGTTTCTGGGTGCCACCAAGGCCCAATTTTTCAGCCCCTGTTTAACAGGGGCTTGTAATTACAATTGTTTAGGCAATGCTTTGCAACAAGTCTCATTGCTGTGCTCCAAGTACAGTATCTGTGAGGGGTTGCAGTGTTGTGGCACCAGTACCAGTTTTCACTTTATGCATCATTAAAATGACTGCTCCAGAAAAAACGTCCCCTGGGGCAGGACCTGGGTCCCCAAACCTGTTTTATGACAATAACATGCATATTGGCTTTTATACTTAGCACTTTAGATTTCGAACGTTCGCGTCCATTGTAACTAATAGGGTTCTAACGTTCGCGCAAACTTTCGGTCCGTTCGCAGGTTCTGGTACGAACCAAACCCGGGGGTGTTCGGCTCATCCCTACTCCCCACACATGCTCCTTGGCTCTTGGACAACTCTTCTGATAATTCTTTTCACTCCTCTGTCAGAAATCTTGTGAGGAGCACCTGGTCATGGCCGGTTTATGGTGAAATGATGTCCTGTCCACTTCCGGAAATGATGTTCTATCCCCAACAGTGCTCACTGGAACATTCAGAAGGTCTTGAGAGAGCTCTTTGCTTTTACCCATCATGAGATGTTTCTTGTGTTACACCTTGGTAAGGAAACACCTATATATAGGCCATCAGTTGAGACTGAACCAGCTGGTATTACTTTTCACTGACAAGGGGCAGGATTGCTTTCTAATTACTGATAGATTTCAGCTGTCTTGGCTTCCCATGCCTTTTTGCACCTCCTTGTTTATGTGTTCAATAGTTTTTCCCTGTGTCATTCTATTTTATTACACATAACTTTATTTCTGAACGTATTTGTTTTGGTTTCTTTGTATTTATGGATTGCATGGGTCATTACGGACATGTAGTGAACATTTCATGTCAATAGCACCTTTAGAGATCGACGTGTTCAATACTTATTTTACCCGCTGTATATGAATTAAAACATCTGAACTATTCAGTTTCATCTGGTGACTGTTTATTGGTAATTAGCTTCTCAGTTCCAAAGAATCCCTTCACATCTGTGAAATACTGCATAGATGCAACACTCTTTGGACTTATTCACAGTTGCGAATGGGGCCACCACCGATTATATGTGGGAGCCCCAGCGGGGGTTCCCAGCAATTAGATGTAGGAGGCAGCCCTACTGAAATCAATAGAAGGCTGACAGCTCCCAAAGTTAAACATTAGCGCTTCCGTGTAATCATGCATGGAGCAATCACCTGTGATTGGTCAGCCCTGGACACAAATTCTCATATTCGCAAATGCATAGTGACGCCAGTCTATTGTGGTTAATGGTTACCGGATCACAGTACATGTGATGTCATTGTCACCTAGGTGAGACATATTAAAGTGGAAGAACTGCAGCTGAAGTTGTGAAAGGGTATTTAATAATAATAAAAAAAGTTATGTGCAACTCTGTTAAAGTACAGGTTCAGTGTGAAAAAAAAAAATAGGGAATTAAAAAAAAAAAACATTTCCAATCACATGACCACTGTGATTGGCTGAAGGAGGTGCCACGAGTTTGCAAGTCTGGCTGGTTGCCTTGCTTTTTCTGCAGAAGACGGGAGCTCTTTCAATGAAGAGGACAGTGCTGGGCAGGATTACTTTGCCCCCCGACTTTGCCTCTCCCAAGCCTGTATTGACGCTCGGCGGGACTTCCGCCCTGCCTGTAAACGGCTTCCCTTTAGGCACTGCACATGCATGGGTTTTCCCGCACATGTGCAGTGGGAGATCAGACACAGTGACATCACCCACACATTATCCATGGTATTTGAAAGTATTTTATTCTTCTAGTCAGAATCATAAAATATCCTCTGGTTGGGTAATAATGGGTCCCACAAGCTTGGGCTCCCCATCTTACCTCTGGATTTGGGTAAGTCCTGGGGGCCACCTAAAACACCCGTGATCTTGATGTCTTTATGTTTTGTTAACAACTTGATTGTATATCAATGTCTTTGTTATACTGTTTGTACTTTTTGAGTAATTGTTTCTTTTTAGATATTTTAAGCCCCTCATTCCTCCTGAAAAAGCGACCATTGCCTTGAAACATGTAGAGGGTTTGCTGCTTGTGTTCCCCTATATCTGTATCTTGGAGTGTACGTCAGTGGAGTTGGATACATCAAGCATGGGAACTACGGCACATCTACAGGGGAGTTCTATACAATGGTAAGACAGAGTTCAAAGGTCAGGTTTAATTGACGCAGAGTTCATAGGTCAGTAGTAAGAGATGCAGAGTTCAAAGGTCAGAAAGTGGTTACAGCACACATATTAGTTTTCCCCCAATGTCCAAAAATTACAGATGCTATAGTTTCCTCTTCAGTTCTTTTAGTAATTTTGCAGTCTAATGCATTAAAGTTCATGTATAGTTTTGTCTTTTACCTGATACAATACTATTATTATAAAAGTCATGTATGGGAGTTTACTCCCAATTTAAGGTTGATTTTCCTTATCTCCTTTCTATCTGTTTCCTCGGCACAGAAAAAGACAGAATTATTTATAGTAATGTGTGAAGGGGAACCATGTGTTTGATTCCCCTTTATTTCGCTGGTGGATGTCATGTATAATAGTGGTATTAAAAAAAAAAAAAAAAAAAAATTAAAATTATGTACCATGATGTACATCCATCATCAATCAAAGCAATGTAGATCCACATCGCGCTCAATGCCTGCTGACCTGCTGAAAGAAAAAAAAAAAACAGCACCTGCTGACGCACATCTTGTCCTGTCCCTTCACCAAATGACAGGTCTGGGGGTGACATCTAATATACAAAAAGGGGGGGGGGGTGGGAGTCCCCCAGTCGATTAACCCCCCTTATGTTAATCCTGAGTGTGGCTCAGGGTTAATTTTCAGTGCCAAAAGCGGTAACCCCGATACACACTCGGGGCTGCATCACAGTATCCTGGTAGAGGTTACTTAACTTGTCCCCAGGATCCTGCGATGTCCCCCCGCTGTGTTCTCCACCGGATCCTCTCCCCGATGCTCTGTGTTCCGTGCTCTGTTCCCTGCGAGCACCGTGACGCATGGAAGCGGAGCCTGTGGGAATTTCAAAAAGTGAAAAATACATAACACACATAATACAATGTAATCTTACAGATTACATTACTGCATCAAATCTTTTCACCTCCCTTTTGTCCGTAATGCTTTGTCCAGTGCCCTGCATGCACTTTTATATTATATATTATTATTATACATGATTTATATAGCGCCAACAGTTTACGCAGGGGGGGGGGGACAGCACAATTACAGTACAGTTCAATACAGAAGGGACAGAAGTGCCCTGCTTGTATAGCTTACATTCTAAAGGGAGGGGGGAGGTGGTACAAAGGGTAATAGATGCGGGGAAAGATTTAATGGGAGTTTCTCGGGACAGTTGTTAGGTGGGTGTGGGATAGGCTTCCCTGAATAAGTGAGTTTTCAGGGATCTCCTAAAGGTGGACAGGTTAGGGGCTGATCGGATATACCGGGACAGGGAATTCCAGAGGATGGGAGAGGCTCTGGAGAAGTCCTGAAGGCGAGCATGAGAGGCGGTAACAAGGGAGCTAGAGAGCAGGAGGTCCTAGGAGGAGCAGAGGGGATGATTAGAGATATATCTGCAGATGAGGTTGGTGATGTAGCTGGGGGTGATGTTGTGGATGGCCTTGTATGTTATGGTTTGCATTTTGAATTTTATACGGTGGGGTAGGGGAAGCCAGTGAAGGGATTGGCAGAGAGGGGCAGCAGTCACGGATCGGTTAGTGAGGTGTATTAGTCTAGGAGCAATATTCATAATAGACTGAAGGGGGGGGGGGGGGGGGGGGGGGGGACCGGGAAGGAGGAAATATAACAAGCTCAGTTTTAGAAAGATTGAGTTTGAGAAAGTGGTATGGCATCTATACCGATATGTCATTCAGTAACTTTGACATCTGTGAGGAGATCGAGGGGGTGAGTTGAGGAGTGGAGAGATAGATCTGGGTGTCATCGGCGTAGAGGTGGTATTGGAAGCCATGGGAGGTTATCAACTGGCCCAGGGAAGAGGTATAGAGCGAGAATAGGAGGGGCCCAAGGACGGAGCCTTGGTGTACCCCAACAGAGAGAGGAACCGAGGAGATGGAGTTGTAAGTGACACTGAAAGTGCGCTGAGATAGGTAGGAGGAGAACCAGCATAAAGCAGAATCACAGAGGCCAAGGGAGTGTAGTTCGCTGAGGAGGAGCAGGTGGTCAACTGTGTCAAAAGCAACAGAGGGGTCTAAGTGTAAGAGTATGGAGTAACGGCCATTGGTTTTAGCAGTTAGTAGGTCATTGGTGAGTTTTTAGTAGGGCAGTTTCAGTGGAATATTGTGGTTCTTTCTGCCTGGAAAACTTGAGAATGTCCATGGCAACCAAAAAGCGTCCCTTTACATCAAAATCGGTTTTAGACAGCTAGAAAACAGCGATAGTAAATTAGATCACTTGCAGAATTGAGCGATAGTGATTCGTGGGGAAAATCGTCATCAGACACTAAAAGTGGCGACAGCAACATTTCTGCGACTGAGAATATTTCAGTGTTTTTGATTTGATTACATTATTAAATAAAATGTATTATTATAATATTATTATTTATAATTATTTATATTTATATATTATATTATAATTTATGATTTCGTGTATCTAACTTTATCATACCCTGGATGTCTACTAGACTCTTGTTTGGACAGATTTAAGTGAGTTAGTCCTAAGAATTACAGGCCTACAATATAAAACCCCAAATTTCCATGCAAAACAATGTACCGCTTTGAGACGCAAAAATCTGACATAATCATACCGCCAGGGTGGTTAAGCCAGGGCACAAGGTTTTTGAGCGGTTCTCAGGTTGGAGTGCAGGTTGTAACACCGTTGCACTTGTTTTTATTAACCTCCCTGGCGGTGTTCCCGAGTCTGGCTCGGGTTGAGTTTTTTGTACCAAAAGCGGTAACCCCGAGCCAGACTCGGGCTTGCGTTGCAGGATACAGGGGGAAGTTACTTACCTTATCCCCTGGATTCTGCGATGTTTCCCTGCTGTGTGAGCGAGCCGTCCGCTCGCTCGATTCACACAGTGCCCGAGTGCCGCTGATCTCCGTTCCCTGCGACGTTCCGACGCACGGGAGCGGAGATTGGCGCCAAATTCAAAAAAGTTTAAAAACACAACACACATACAGTACTGTAATCTTACAGATTACAGTACTGTATATAAAAAATACACATCCCCTTTGTCCCTAGTGGTCTGCCCAGTGCCCTGCATGTCATTTTATATAATAAAAAGATTTTTTTCTGCCTGGAAACTGGAGATTGTCCATAGCAACCAAAAAGTGTCCCTTTATGTCAAAAGTGGTTTTAGACCAGCTAGAAAACACAGATAAAAAATTAGAATCACAATTTATCATCAAACAATAAATTTAATGACAGTGACTATTCTGCAACTGAGCAAATTTCAGTGTTTTTGATTTGATTACATTATTGAATAATTTTTATATATATTTTTATTATATTATAATTTATGATTTTGTGTTTCAAACTTTATCATACCCGGGATGTCTACTAGACTCTGGTTCGGACAGATTTAAGTGAGTTATTCATAAGAATTGCATGCCTACAATATAAAAACGCCAAATTTCCATGCAAAATAATTGTACCGCTTTCAGCACTAAATTCCAGACAGAATCATACCGCCAGGGAGGTTAATGTCCACCTTGTACCAGTAAATTCTATTTAAATTCATTTTGATTGGTTTCTTTCGGTAACTAAATTTGCCTTTAGCCCTTAGCCCTTCACTCTTGCATGGCGGATTGAATAAGCCCATGGGTGCCAATCAGGTATAAACCTTGGTACAGGGAAGAAAATATGAAACAATTGTTCACATCAATTTAAATTACAGCCCCACCTACAGTACAGCACAGCTTCCTGTCCTCCCTACACCTAGATCGGCTCTCCAGGTGACTTAATTTCCCTCTGTGCGGTCCACTCTAGGCTACCCGGATCCTCTTCACTTCCTTGTTTGGAATCAGCGCCCTACACAGTTCCTTACATCATGTGGATGCCTGGGAAACTGGATTGCTGGCACCCCTCAAGGAGGACACCTTTTATACAGATATGCCCTTGATTTCTGCTTTTATGTAAGTGCATTACTTCGCGCATTAATCACTTTCAGACCGGACCATTTTGCTGGCTTAAGACCAGAGCACTTTTTTCGATTCGGCACTGCGTCGCTTTAACTGACTATTGCGCGGTCGTGCGACGTGGCTCCCAAGCAAAATTTACGTCCTTTTTTTCCCACAAATAGAGCTTTCTTTTAGTGGTATTTGATCACCCCTGCGGTTTTTCTTTTTTGCGCTATAAACAAAAAAAGTGCGACAATTTTGAAAAAAACACATTATTTTTTACTTTTTGCTATAAAAAATATCCCCCAAAAATACATAAAAACTTTTTTGTCCTCAGTTTAGGCAGATACGTATTCTTCTCACAATAAGCAATTATTGATTGGTTTGCGTAAAAGTTATAGCGTTTACAAAATAGGGGATAGTTTATGGCATTTTTATTAATAATTTTTCTTTTTTATTAGTAATGGCGGCGATCAGCGATTTTTATTGTGACTGCGACATTATGGCGGACACATCGGACATTTTTGACACATTTTTGGGACCATTGTCATTTATACAGCAATCAGTGCTATACAAATGCACTGATTCCTGTGTAAATGACACAGTGAAGGGGTTAACCAGTGGGTGGCAGCGTAGGGGTTAAGTGTGTCCTAGGGTACGTTTTACTAACTGTGGGGGGCGTGGCTGTGTGTTAGTGAACACTGATCTCTGCTCCAATCACAGGGAGCAGAGATCAGTGTCACTTGTTGCTAGGCATAACTAGGAGATGCTGTTAACTTCTGCATCTCCCCGTTCAGCCTTCCCGTGAGACGATCGCGGGTATCCCCGCGGCGATCGGACTCCCAGGGGTCCGACCGGCGCGCACACGATGGCACAGCGGCATTCTTAAAGGGACGTACCTGTACGCCCTTATGCCTGTCCGTGCCATTCTGCTGACGTACATCGTCGTGCGCCGGTCGGGAACTGGTTAAACATGCTATTCTAATACTACACTTAGGTGCGCCCCCCTCTTTTCCTCTTCCTGAAACTGAGCTTTAGCACGTTGGCCAAGACCATACAGTGGTTTAACAGGACAGGTTTCACTCAGAATAGGCCTCGCCATTGTCGACCAAAGAAATTGCGTGCATGTGCTCAGCGTCATATCCAGAGGTTGTCTTTGGGAAATAGACGTATGAGTGCTGCCAGCATTGCTGCAGAGGTTGAAAGGGTGGGGGGTCAGTCTGTCAGTGCTCAGACCATATGCCGCCCACTGCATCAGAAGGAAGCCTCTTCTAAAAATGATGCACAAGAAAGCCTGCAAACAGTTTGCTGAAGACAAGCAGACTAAGGACATGGATTACTTGAACCGGACCTGTGGTCTGATGAGACCAAGATAAACTTTTTTGGTTCAGATGGTGTCAAGCATGTGTGGCGGCAACCAGGTGAGGAGTACAAAGACAAGTGTGTCTTGACTACAGTGGGAGTGTCATGGTCTGGGGCTGCATGAGTGACGCCGGCACTGGGAAGCTACAGTTCATTGAGGGAACAATGGATGCCCACATGTACTGTGACACACTGAAGCCGAGCATGATTCCCTCCCTTCGGAGACAGCACCGCAGGGCATTATTCCAACATGATAACGACACCAAACACACCTCCAAGATGACCATTGCCTTGCTAAAGAAGCTGAGGCTAAAGGTGATGGACTGGTCAAGCATGTCTCCAGACCTAAACCCTATTGAGTATCTGTGGGGCATCCTAAAATGGAAAGTGGAGAAGCGCAAGGTCTCTAACATCGACCAGCTTCGTGATGTCGTCATGGAGGAGTGGAAGAGGACTACAGTGGCAACCTGTGAAGCTCTGGTGAACTCCATGCCCAAGAGGGTTAAGGCAGTGCTGGAAAATAATGGTGGTCACACAAAATATTGACACTTTGGGCCCAATTAGGACATCTTCACTTATGGGTGTACTCACGTTTGTTGCCAGCGGTTTAGACATTAGCGATGAGCCCGGTTCGATTCGAACCCATGTTGGTTGATTTTCCACCTTCTCCGGCGTCCTTCCTTTTGTTAGCAGACTCGCCGGTCTTGCCTTTTCCCTGTTTGAAACACCGAGACCCTGGGTGGCACCCTGAACACTCGTGTTTGTATTTGGAACTACTGCCGAACTTAAAACTCCCTTCGTTGTATTGCCAGCAGACTCCCTTATTTTTTGTGGCCGATTGTCCGTAAGCCCCTGATCCACCGCCCCCCCCCCCTGAAAAAACTGCCCCGTGGTCCTTGCTGATGACATCAAGCGCATCCACAAACTGATGTTCTTGTGATCCCAGAGTAGCGCCAGTCTCACCAGTCTCGCCAGTCTCATCGTATCGCAGCCATGCTAGTCCCCCGTAGGTCCGGTGTGCTTCCCCAATCGCATCCAGGTAACAGAAAAGAGCCAAGCAATGCTCCGGCTCCTTTTCCCCTATTACGTTCGCCAATATGACAAATGCTTGCAGCCAGTTCTGAAATGTCCACGGTATCAGACTATACCTCCTCTTTTCCTCGTCTTCTTTTTTGTTGTCCTCAGGCTTGACCCGATCCAGGTTGAATTTTTCCAGGGGCAGCAGAGAGAATATCTCCACATACTCCCCTTTCTAAATCTTCTCCCTAACCTCTAGTTTTAAATGCGCCCCCAGTGGGCCCTCAAAACACACGTAAACCTTGCAATGCGCCGCGCCTGCAAGCCTCACAATGTCTTGTTTTTTTAACCCCGTCCCCCCTTTTCCCCCCTCGGCCACCGGGGACACTGCGGGCGTAGCAGCCACCACGATTCCCCTGTATCTGATGTGGTCCCACCAGAAATCTCAGCGGGCGGATCCGCCACCACTGCGACCTCTGCGGTTGACCCCGCACCCACCCCCTTTTTACCCCAGTTTTGACTGCCCCCCACCCGACTGCCCACCTCCTGTGGAACCCATGCTGATACCGGCCCTGGGGGCCTGACTGGTGTAGGCTCAAACCTGCCCACCAGTTCCTTGAGGCCCGCCAGGAAACCCTGCAATCCCCCTTCCTGGGGGGCGGGATCAAAAACCCTAGCCTCCCGGTGCGAATCGGTAGTGGACCTCCCTGCCAACAGGCCCTCGTAACCCCCAACCTCCTCCCCCTCATCTGACTCCCCCTCCCCCTGACAACCCCGAATCAAAACGTGACTTACCCGGCTGCCTGGAAGATATCCAACCAGCCTCCATCGTAGCCGACCTTCCATTTGGCTCCTCCTCCTCTAACAGCACTGTGTCGTCAGCTTCAGAGTGTAGGCTGGTAGTTTCCCCTCTAGAGCTGGAAGAGGCCTGTGATTCCTCAAGGAGGACCACAAAAATAATTTCTGTGCGGCCTCCTTGTACTTGGCCTTAGACGATTGCTGTGTCCGGGCATCATCTTGGGCCGTCAGGTCCGGGAAAGAGATGGCTTCTTTCAGGCATTTGGCCATGTAGGCGAGCGGTCTGCGTCGCTCAGGAGCTGCCGCGGGGTTGTGCCTGTCTGCTGGTGTGTCTGTCGGGTAAATCGTGTTTTGTATCTGTTCACCCCGAGGATGATATGCAGGATCCTCGGTGGAGAGAGCAGTGCACACGTCTGGTTACATCCGCTGATCAGCCACGCCCCTTATTTTAATTTTCTCCATCAGTTCATCCCCCACAATTATTACCTTTTGTTTCACTTGACCCTCCCTTCTAGATTGTAAGCTCTAACGAGCAGGGCCCTCTGATTCCTCCTGTATTGAGTTGTATTGTAACTGTTCACCGCCATTGTATACTGCGCTCACCTCCCCTACTGTATATGGCTCACTACCCCCCCCCCCCCATGCTGCAGGGGTCCCTATGGTTGTCTCCTTGCCACCCCAAAAATATTGCTAGCGTCCAGAGGCAGAACTACCAGGGTAGTTTTGCCACTGGCGATCTGGCCCTGGCGTTCCACACTGTGGGAGTCCCCAAGACGGCAGGAAGGGGGTCCGCTGAAGGGGGTCCGCTGCAGAACATGAAAGGGTCCTGCTGTGGGACTGAATAAAGGGCCCTGCAATGGGAGTAAAGGGTCCCATGTTCAGTAGGAAGGCTCCCAGGCTCGAAGGGGGGCCTGGGGACCAGAGGTTAGGTGGGGTCCCTTCATGGTTTTATGCACTGGGGCGCTGAAGGTTCTAGTTACACCTCTGGCTTTAGGCAATAAATCTTTGTCACAAATGTGACTATCACAAAGTGCTATCCCTCCTTCCATTATTCTAAGTTACTGTGATTTGGAACAAAGCGAGTTTTACGTTTAAAAAGCAAGCTGAGCAAACATTCAAATCAGAGAGAAAACCCTGGATCTTCTTCCTAGCATGGCTGAATGTTTGAACTTTTCTTCACCTAACTTCAGGTGTGCCCATGAAAAGCACTTCGGAAGCGCCGCAACACTGGCGTTTTTAACCCCTTCTTCGGCCACTAGCGGTGGTTAAAAGCGCCCCGCTAGCGGCCGAAAAGTGCTGCTTAAAGAGCATTAAAGAGCTGCTAAAACAAGCTTTAGCGCTAACGCGGCTCAGTTTGAAAGGGGTCTAAATGTATTAGTACAAAAAATTATTCATTCTCATGCACTAACCTTTTGGACATTCAGTGGCAAACATCTTTAAACTTTCATATACTGTATATTCCATAGATTTATGTTGTGCTGCCCTCTACTGACTGTCTCATGATACATCACTCATATTTCTAGAACATCATAGATCCCCTAAATGAGGGGTGACCAACTATTGAACCTTCCTGGGCCACATTGGAAGAAGAGAAATTTAATTGGACCACACATAAAATATACTAACAACAAGGATAGCAGAAAAAGTCGGGCAGATCAAAAGTTAACAATCTCGAATATAGATAATGTACCTGAGTAATACAACTTAATTTTTTGTAATATTTTTTATTATAAAAGTAAAAGAGGGCAACATATAACTAGTGTGATATTTGACACTGTTTTTGATAAACTAACGTATCAATATCTGGTTCCATGGATGTAGTAGCAATTCTCACTGAATTCTCAAAGTGCGCATCAGATATTTTGGTTCCTTATTTGCCCTCTGAGTTTCATCCTTGAAAATAGTTGCTCACAAATTAAAGTGCTGCCGAAAACGGATGACATGAATAAGGGGCGATTGTGAAGAGTGGGATACTTTTCTTTGGTAATATAAAACTGATAAAAGTCCAGTAAAGAGACACTGGGGTTGATTTACTAATAGCAAATAGACTATGCACTCCGCAAGTGCAGTTGCTCCAGAGCTTAGTAAATGAGCAGAAGCTCTGGTGACTTCCATCATCCAACTATGTGCACAAATGCTGTTTTTTTTATTTTGCTGGCACTTGATTGGGTATTCTTTGCAAAGTGGAGCTTTATATAATTTACTAAATTCTGGAGTAACAGCACTTGCAGAGTGCAATTGCACTTTGCAAAGTGCACAGTCTATTTGGCTTTAGTAAATCAACCCCACTGTCAACTTTTTATTCAGCTGCTTGTGTTCGGTAAGCAGGGCCGGTGCAAGGATTTTTGTCTACACAGGCGAAGGTGCATTTTGGTGCCCCACCACCACCATCGTCCTACTACCACCCTCTTTTCCCTCCACAATACAACCCCCCACCCCCATATCACATGCCCATCTACGGCCAGTCACCCACTATACACTCTGATTGTACAATCCTCTTTTAGATTTACTAACAATTATGTAGTATAATGGCCTGCCTGATTTGATACTCATTAAAAAAGTGTTCAGGTTTGTATTCATATGAGTAATTTTGGTGAGACTAAAAGATGGTACAATAGATTACATAGTGTATAGTATAGCCAGTTTAACAGATTCCTCCATCCACACTAACAGCGCAGATGAACGAGCACCCCCTTCCTGCGCTTTTGTATTTTGACAGTCGACACCGCTAGCTGTCAGAATACCTGAATAGATGTGACAGCTGCATTCGTTTTCTTTTTTAAAGCTTTTTTTCCCTCCATTTTCACCTGGTGATCTGGCCAGTAAGTTACACACCTTCTGTATTAGAGTGCTCCCACTCTGGATGAAGGTGCACAGGGAGCACCTTTGGACAGCAGCCTTGTCAGTCTTTGCAGAGGGAAGTGTCTGATGTACTAGCAGAATTATATACACTAATACATTTAAGACAATCTCTAGCTAACACTTTAATCAGTTACAGCAACAGTTTTTTTTTCCTTTAGAGATAAAGGTTTTACATAAATAAAAGCTGATCATTCTTAGCACCCCTGTCAGTGGTAAATGGTTTGTCTCATCCCTCTAAAGCCCCATACACACGGTAGGATTTTCGCATGGATTCTGTCCGATCGGACAATGTTGTTGAAAAATCCGACCGTGTGTATGCACCATCGGACAGTGTACGTCGGATTGTCCGACGGACAAAATCCTATCTTCTGCTGGATAGATTTTCCGACAACACGGTCCGATCACACCAAATCCGATCGTGTGTACCGTTGTCCGACGGACAAAGTGCTACGCATGCTCAGATCACATTACAAGACCAAAGCTATTGGCTACTAGCCTCTACGTAGTCCCGTCGTAGGCAACAAACGTCACCACGTTCAGAATGATCGGATTTTCCAACAACTTTGTCCGACCGTGTGTACGCAAAACCAACATCGGACAAAGTATGACGGACATGATCCGACGGACCTGGTCCTCGGATAATCCGAGCGTGTGTATGGGGCTTAAGTGTTAAATCTTCAGGACAGCTTGTTCTGTTGAAAAATAGAAGACAGTCCACCAGCAGGTTAAACAAAAAAAGAAAAAAGGACTTGATTTCTCCATCCATATCCTCAAGGTGGATTGGGGAATTCTGCCCACTGAGCTATTGTATTCTGACAGCAGGGAGATTTTCCTGCCATCAGAATACACATATCAGCCTTGCTGGCTATAGCTTGTGGTGCTAAATGAGCAGGGAAAGTCCGACAGGTTTCCATCAATCATGGAATTCCTCAAAAGATAACGTATGCTGATGAGTGCCAGAATCAAGCATGAACTTCTCATATACTGTATGTGTCATGCAACAAAAGACAATGCACAGGGTGCTCAACACAATCCGCAGCACACAAGCTTGTAGAAGTGTAAAGAAAAGTACACAACTATCAGGACTGATCCCAACATACAGCAAGAAAGTCATACTTCTACAGGAGACAAAAGGAAGTTACGTAGATATGGGCAGATGCGCAGCCTCAATGCATTTTGTAATCAATACGTCACCTACAGGGCCATATTAACTTAGGGGCTATTGGATCTGCAGCTCCAGGCCCCTTTCTCAAGATAGGCTCATTTGCCCCCCCCCCCCCCCCAAAAAAAAAAAAAAAAAAAAAAAAAAAAGATCGACTTTGAGGGCTGTAGCTCGGCGATCAGGAGTCACAGAGACCCCATATGGGGGGGGGGGGGGGGTAGGTAGCAAAAGACCTACTCCAGCACTGGTTAAAATATGGGGCTGCTATCAGTCGGTAGCTTCAGTCTTCAGTCGGTCAGAAGCTACATACAGAGCGGCCAGTTTAAATACAAGCTGATACACTCTGCAGCAGACTAAGAGGATGAACTCCCAGTGCTTATAATAATTATTTGTATAGTACTTATGACAATTAACCCCTTGCCACCCAGGCCAATTCTGACACTTCTACATGTAAAAATCATCATTTTTTTGATAGAAAATTACTCAGAACCCTCAAGCATTATATATGTTGTTTTAGCAGAGACCCTATGGAATAAAATGGTGGTCTTTGCAACTTTTTTATGTTACACGATATTTGTGCAGCAATTTGTTAAACGTTTTTTTTGGAAAGAAACTGTTTCATTCAAAGCGATGCTTTGATTTTTTTTACAGGTTACATGTTTAGAGTTACAGAGGAGGTCTAAGGCTAGAATTATTGTTCTCGCTCTAACGATCGCAGCATATGTAACCTGTGTGTATCTGGCTCTGATACTAGCCAGTGCCTACCCAGCCACTGACTAGTATCTCTCCCCAGCCTGTCCCCACACACCCTCTCACCTGCTGACCTGTGAATGGGGAAATCACTCCTGCAGTGTTATTATGTTCTGCCAGTGAATACAATAATTAGTGTTGCTAAATATAGCTGGCAGCACTGATTGTTTTAGGGAAAACCTGACAGGCTGGTTGTACTCAAGTCGGTTAATAGGTTGACTTGTGTAAAACCAGGTAGCCCATACATAGATCGACTATGGCTGTTCTCTGTTTAATTGGTGTGATTTCAATCCATGAATGGCCCGCTTAACCACTACACAGTCCCTAAACATCCTTCCACAAACCTTTACATTTTTCCTTCATCCTCCTCTCCTATACATAGTGCCCACTGTCATACTCTCCACACTTCTCTCCTGTACATACTGCTCACTGTCATACCCTCCCTACTTCTCTCCTGTACATAGTGCCCGCTGTCATATCCTACACACTCCTCTCCTGTACATAGTGCCCGCTGTCATACACTTCTCTCCTGTACATAGTGCCCACTGTCGTACCCTCCACACTCCTCTCCTGTACATACTGCTCACTGTCATACCCTCCACACTCCTCTGCTGTGCATACTGCCCACTGTCATACTCTTTACACTCCTCTCCTGTACATAGTGCCTTCTGTCATACCCTCCGCACTCCTCTTATGTGCGGAGTAGTGCCCACTGTTAGACCCTCCACATTCCACTCCCTCACCTGCACATACGTCCCACTTTTATACCATCCATTCTCCTCCCCTATGCCTCTTACCCACAAAAACAGTTCTTTAAAATTATACTGAATATCCTCAATGTTACCAGCTCTATAATGGGCACACTTTTGTTAGTTCAACTAAAGGAAATCTCAGTCCTCATATTTGTTCTGCCCCATTATTAATACTTATTTAATTTTGTAATTACTATTGTGATGTATAGATGAACATAGAGGATGTCAGCTACTCTAAATATAGCACTTGTATATATTTTTGAAATGTTGGCAACTATGCGGGTCAGTAGGGGGCCCCATGAGAGGCTCCTGGGTTCCAATTATATTAAAGCGGTAGTAAACTTTTCTAACATTAATACTTTTTAGAGGCCCTGAGGTAGGTTATGCCATAATGTACAAGTATGCACAGCATATTAGCACATTAGGGTACACTTAAATTGTCAGACTGAGCCCTCCAGTGCTGTGCTGTGATCAATCCGGCCCGGGCGCTTCCATCTTCACCCGGCCTTCCTTCCGGGTTCTGTGCCTTCGGTCACTTGCCTTGGCTGGGCTGCGTTGATGTTGTTCCCACGCATGCTCATGTGCATCCTCTATCTCTCATCCCCCCTTTCTCTCTCATCCTCTTTCCCTTACCCCTAACACCTCTTTCATCCCTTTCTCTCTCTCTCTCTCTCTCTCTCTCTCTCTCTCTCTCATCCTCCCTCTCTCTCTTTAATTTCATTTGTTATAACAAAAAATTGTTTGCATTTTTATTTATTTATTTATTGTTTAAAAAAAGCCCCACCAAAATCCTCAGCACCAGGCCCATGATGTTCTTAATCTGGCCCTGGTCATCCATGTTGTCATCAAGTGGCCAAGAGGTGTGAGACGGTAGGATCAGTATACACAGTAGTACACCGTTTGGCCACTTGATGGCAACATGGATGTGTTGTATGGAAACTGATTTAACTAATATTGCTATATATAGATTTTTACACCAAATTCAATTATACTAATTATATCACTGGACCGAGGGATTTATTTGTCGACTTGTCGAGTCCTGTGATTTTGTAATGTCTGATTTGTGTATTAATGAAATGATTTTATATTGATTTATTTTTATATGATTAAAACAGACTTGTGATTGTTTTAAAGGGTAAGTTCACCTTTGTACACCTTTTTTTTCTGAATTCCAGCTCCACTATGCACCAATATATGCACCAATATAGCATTCATGTACTTTTTTTGCAAAAATATCAAAGCTTTCCATTAAATCTACAGTCACTTACTTTTCTTGTCCTAATCCACATTTCCATTAGTAATTCGTTCCTTACACACTGTAGGTCATGGCACAGGAAGGAGTTGACCAGCTAACCTCATTAGCACACACCCTGCATCGTCCACCCTCCCATCCTCAGATGCACGTTTTTAAATGAAATGCAATCAATCAGTGATCACCCTTCTCACTATATATACAATATACAATCAGATTGCATAGTGTCCATGTTTATACACCTACAGTGGGGATCGAAAGTTTGGGCACCCCAGGTAAAAATGTGTATTAATGTGCATAACAAAGCCATGGAAAGATAGAAAAATCTCCAAATGGCATCAAATTACAGATTAGACATTCTTATAAGATGTCAAAAAAAGTTAGATTTTATTTCCATCATTTACACTTTCAAAATTACAGAAAACAAAAAAATGGCGCCTGCAAAAGTTTGGAAGTTTGGGCACCCTGCAGAATTTAGAGCATGCACTGCCCCCTTTGCAAAGCTGAGACCTGCCAGTGTCATGGATTGTTCTCAATCATCGTCTGGGAAGACCAGGTGATGTCAATCTTAAAGGTTTTAAATGGCCAGACTCATCTGACCTTGCCCCAACAATCAGCACCATGGGTTCTTCTAAACAGTTGTCTAGAAAACTGAAACTGAAAATAGTTGACGCTCACAAAGCTGGAGAAGGCTATAAGAAGATAGCAAAGCATTTTCAGATGTCAATATCCTCTGTTCGAAATGTAATTAACAAATGGCAGTCATCAGGAACAGTGGAAGTTAAAGCAAGATCTGGAAGACCAAGAAAAATAAACAGCTCGCAGGATTGTGAGAAAAGCAATTCAAAACCCACGTTTGACTGCACGATCACTCCAGAAAGATCTGGCAGACACTGGAGTTGTGGTACACTATTCCACTATAAAGAGATACTTGTACAAATATGGTCTTCATGGAAGAGTCATCAGAAGAAAACCTCTTCTACGTCCTCCCCAAAAAAATCAGCGTTTGAACTTTGCAAATGAACATATAGACAAGCCAGAGGCATTTTGGAAACAAGTTCTGTGGACCGATGAGGTTAAAATAGAACTTTTTGGAATGAGCAAAGGTACGTTTGGAGAAGAAAGGGCACAGAATTTAATGAAAAGAACCTCTGTCCAACCGTTAAGCATGGGGGTGGATCAATCATGCTTTGGGGTTGTATTGCAGCCAGTGGCACAGGGAACATTTCACGAGTAGAAGGAAAAATGGATTCAATAAAATTTCAGCAAATTTTGGATGGTAACTTGATGCCATCTGTGAAAAAGCTGAAGTTAAAGAGAGGATGGCTTCTACAAATGGATAATGATCCTAAACACACCTCAAAATCCACAGGGGATTACATCAAGAGGCTTAACTGAAGGTTTTGCCATGGCCATCACAATCTCCTGACCTCAACATTATTGAAAATCTATGGATAGACCTTAAAAGAGCAGTGCGTGACAGACAGCCCAAAAATCTCAAAGAACTGGAAGACTTTTGTAAGGAAGAAAGGGCAAATACCTCAAACAAGAACTGAAAGACTCTTGGCTGGCTACAAAAAGCGTTTACAAGCTGTGATACTTGCCAGTACAAGATATTAACTCTGCAGGGTGCCCAAACTTTTGCAGACGCCATTTTTTTGTTTTCTGTCATTTTGAAAGTGTAAATGATGGAAATAAAATCTAACTTTTTTTCACATAAAAGAATGTCTAATTTGTAATTTGATGCCATTTGGAGATTTTTCCATCTTTCCTTGGCTTCGTTATGCACATTAATACACATTTTTACCTGGGGTGCCCAAACTTTCGATCCCCACTGTAAAACTACTAGTTACACTTTCAGTGTCATTAATTGTTAAAGGCACACCAAACTCAGAAGCAAACACACATTTTGACATGGGAAAAAACAAGGGGCAAATGCTGCAAAATGCACAGTAAAAAACACGCAACCCACAAAACGCCAAAATATCCCATTAACCACGTGTAGCGCAGCCAATTGAAATCAACAGGCTGCCCTATGCGTGTCACAGGAAATGCAAGACACAAAATGTGCGCTGCCACTATGCTAGATGTGAATGGGGCCTGAAAGTAAAATTGCTGCGATAGCACAAGAACAATGAGGCTCCATTCACATCTGTGTGTTTCCTTGCGTTTCAGAAATGCGCTGCACCAAAAATTGCAGTAAAAACGCACTAAGCTGCACTCTAAACAAAAAGTTCTGAAGCTTCTTTGGGGCGATTGCTGTGTGTAGGGCAGCCCATTCAGGTGGATGGGCTACCCTATGAGTGAAAATGCTCCAAAACACCCCCCCCCCCCCTCGCTAAAAAAAAAAAAAAACGCTATGCAGAGTTGTGAACGGGGCTTGACAGCTGAGTGTTTCTGTCCAGTCCCTCCTATGTACTTGTATAAAGATGGCCATACACTATGAAATCTGATTGTGTATTTAGTGAGGAGGGTGATCAATGATTGATTGCATTTCATTTAAAAAACGTGCACCTGGGAATGGGAGGGTGGCTGATGTACTAATGAGGTCAGCTGGTCAACTCCTTCCTGTGTCATGACCTATAGCCTGTAATGAAGAAGATATTACTAGTGGAAACGTCTGGAAATGTGGATTAGGACATGAAAAAGCAAGTGACTGTAGATTTAATGGAAAGCTTTGATATTTTTGTAAAAAAAGTACATGAATGCTATATTGGTGCATAGGGGAGCTGGAATTTAGAAGAAAAAAAAGTACAAAGGTGAACTTACCCTTTAAGTGTTTTTACTTTTCCCACTTAAGAGATTAGATTGTAAAGGTGAGATACCAATATGTACAGCTGCATTTTGATATTTTTTTAACCCTATTCCAAGTTGCGGGTAACCTAAACTGGATCTTTATGAGATATTTTTTGCTAACCAATTAGACAGAATGGTGGGGTATACAGTATCTCACAAAAGTGAGTACACCCCTCACATTTTTGCAAATATTTTATTATATCTTTTCATGTGACAACACTAAAGAAATTACACTTTGCTACAATGTAAAGTAGTGAGCGTACAGCTTGTATAACAGTGTAAATTTGCTGTCCCCTCTGTCCCTGTATTGGGTACCTCAGCTCTTGGCCCTGCCAACAGACTGACTGGAGACTACACTGTCCACTAGTAACTCTTTTCTACTGTATGAAGACCAGACGTTCAGGGAAGCAACACTCAGGTAGCACGAGCCAGCAGCATTAAAAGTTGTAAAATACAAGTGCTGGGGTAAGAATTTTAACAAGTAGCTTACTGGGGAATGTTTATTTTATTGTGCTCAATGTGTTCAGCTAAAAAAAAAGCACTAAGGTTTTGGGGCTGGTTCACACCAGAAGCTGTGGGACTGTGTTGGGCAGCTATTATAGTGCAGTCCCACCGCATGGATAAGACAAAATGCCAAATCTCCTATGTGCCCGGTTCACATCACTGCTGTACTTTCTACGAATTTAACAAATAATCAATTGAATGAAGGTGTCTTACCACCAACAATTTATATATTTTCAATCATAAAAGTTATAGTTATGGTTACCCTTCGTTGAATAGCGTCAAACCTTTCTATAATTCTTCATTTCCTCCTTCTCACACACATAACGTTTCAAGTGCAGAATAATGTTGGAAACAGGAGAACAGCTATAAAAAGTTTATTTACATCTCATTTGCATAACTGTATTATTCGGTCTCTAATATGATTTTGTAATGTTATTTTCCACTAAGCAATATCACAGAGATAAATATACAGTGGTGTGAAAAAGTGTTTGCCCCCTTCCTCATTTCCTGTTCCTTTGCATGTTTGTCACACTTAAGTGTTTCGGAACATCAAACCAATTTAAACAATAGTCAAGGACAACACAAGTAAACACAAAATGCAATTTGTAAATGAAGGTGTTTATTATTAAAGGTGAAAAAAAATCCAAACCATCATGGCCCTGTGTGAAAAAGTGATTGCCCCCTAAACCTAATAACTGGTTGGGCCACCCTTAGCAGCAACAACTGCAACCAAGCGTTTGCGATAACGTGCAATGAGGCTTTTACAGCGTCCTGGAGGAATTTTGGCCCACTCATCTTTGCAGAATTGTCCTAATTCAGTTACATTAGAGGGTTTTCGAGCATGAACGGCCTTTTTAAGGTCATACCACAACATCCCAATAGGATTCAGGTCAGGACTTTGGCTAGGCCACTCCAAAGTCTTCATTTTGTTTTTCTTCAGCCATTCGGTGGTGGACTTACTGGTGTGTTTAGGATCATTGTCCTGCTGCAGAACCCAAGTTCGTTTCAGCTTGAGTACACGAACAGATGGTCGGACATTCTCCTTCAGGATCTCTTGGTAGACAGCAGAATTCATAGTTCCTTTTATCACGGCAAGTCTTCCAGGTCCTGAAGCAGCAAAACAGCCCCAGACCATCACACTACCACCACCATATTTTACTGTTGGTATAATGTTCTTTTTCTGAAATGCAGTGTTCCTTCTACGCCAGATATACTTGGACACACACCTTCCAAAGAGTTCCACTTTTGTCTCATCGGTCCACAGAATGTTGTCCCAAAAGTCTTGGGGATCATCAAGATGTGTTGTGGAGAAATTGAGACGAGCTTTGATGTTCTTTTTGCTCAGCAGTGGTTTTCTCCTTGGAACTCTGCCATGCAGGCCATTTTTGCCCAGTCTTTTCCTGATGGTGGAGGCATGAACGCTGACCTTAACTGAGGCAAGTGAGGCCTGCAGTTCCTTGGACGTTGTTGTGGGGTCTTTTGTGACCTCTTGGATGAGTCGTCGCTGCGCTCTTGGGGTAATTTTGGGCGGCCGGCCACTCCTGGGAAGGTTCACCACTGTTCCATGTCTTCGCCATTTGTGGATAATGGCTCTCACTGTGGTTCGCTGGATTCCCAAAGCTTTGGAAATGGCTTTATAACCCTTTCCAGACTGATAGATCTCAATTACTTTCTTTCTCAATTGTTCCTGAATTTCTTTGGGTCTCGGCATGATGTGTAGCTTTTAAGGATCTTCTGGTGGACCTTACTGTGTCAAGCAGCTCCTATTTAAGTGATGCCTTGATTGTGAACAGGTGTGGCAATAATCAGGCCTGGGTGTGGCTAGAGAAATTGAACTCAGGTGTGGACAACCACAGTTATAGTATGTTTTTAACAAGGGGGGCAATCACTTTTTCACACAGGGCCACGATGGTTTGGATTTTTTTTCACCTTTAATAATACACACCTTCATTTACAAATTGCATTTTGTGTTTACTTGTGTTGTCCTTGACTATTGTTTAAATTGGTTTGATGTTCCGAAACACTTAAGTGTGACAAACATGCAAAGGAACAGGAAATGAGGAAGGGGGCAAACACTTTTTCACACCACTGTATGTACCTTTAATACATACATTATTTTATTGGTATGTCACTTCAAATAACTGTTTTTAAAAGTCTCTTAAAAACAGTTTACACCGTTTATTATGCATAAGTGATGAATGGAACTGATCACTTAATGTGTTTATTCAGGAAAGGAAGGTGCCGTTCCCAGCTCTCCTGAAGCAATTATGCTGTGTGCCCACAGCAGCCAGCAGGAAAGGAGAGGAGTGCAGCTGGCAGCACTGCAGGGGAAGGGGGGCACAGATCCAAGAACCAATCCCACTGCAGTGCAGCTGGAAGGAGAAAGGAGGAAAAGCCGACAGGGCTGCAGTGGGAGGAACAAAAGGTTCAGTGTCTGCAATAAGGCAGTACAGCCAGCCCTCCTGCTCAACATGTGCCCAGTCCCACCCTTTTGAACTGATTGGGTGCGAGCCTGATACAGGAGGGCCGGCTGTACTGCCTTATTACTGGCCTTGGTACTACCTTTACCATACCTCCCAACTTTTTGAGATGAGAATGAGGGACACCTATCAGCAAAAGTATGCAGGCATAGGACACACCCCTTGTCACGCCCCCTTAAAGGAGAATTGTACAAAAAAAGAAGATTGGTTAAACCCACAAGTGCTTTTTTTTACTACTACTATTCCTTTATATAGAAGGAAAATACAGCAATGTGGAAATCAGATGAAAGGTTTAGCACTGGGAAACACTTTTTGATAGATAAAAAAGTGCATTTTATATACATCTATATAGATCAGACCAAAATGAGGGACAAATGAGGAGGAATGAGGGACAGAGGGACATTGCTCCAAATCAGGGACAGTCCCTCCAAATCAGGGACAGTTGGTAGGTATGCCTTTACCGACCATAGAAACATTTTTATAATTCTTCATTTCCTCCTTCCCACACGCACTCAGAACATTTTAAGTGCAGAATAAGATGGAAACAGGAGAACAGTCATAAAATGTGTATTTACATCTAATTTGCATAACTGTGTTATTCAGTCTCTAATATGATTTTGCAGTGTTATTTTCCGCTATACTAAAAAATACAAACAAAAAGAAACAAACAGGGATATTCTATTTCTTCTTGTTTGTATTTTTTGTTTTGAATATAATAATGGGATGTGGTGTGACAATTACATTATGTCCCCTCTAATCATATGTTTTTCTTTAGTTATGGCAATATTTTTCAATATGTTTCATGGTTTGGGAATGGCACCAAGGCAGATTCTAGCACTAAGCTATAAGAATGGACTGGGGGTTCCAGGAACTAGAAAAGAGAGGGTAAAGATATTGGTTCTATGTTACAGCTCAAATAAATAAGGTTGGCTTAAATTTTCAGCAAAGAGCTATTTGCAGACAGCCCATTGTTGTATTCCTAGGACAGGTCTGCAATCAAACCAGAGATTGCTGCCATCTAGTGAAAACAATGTAGAATGTGAACATTCAAAGCTGCTTTCAAAGTATAAAGTACAGATGCAACAGCTTGCATACAACAAACAAATGTGGTTGGTTATTATCTACAGATGACTTATCCCTTCCTGAGAGCTCTATGGTTGGCCTGAATGTAGCAGAGACAATCACTCCAAATTTCATCAGATATCTGAACTCAAAAAACACCTGGCATGCATGAAAATCTTTAATGCATGAAAAAGAGTTGAGGAAAACAATATGATGGGGTAGAGGTTGACATTTGCAGTGTTTGAAGATCAAAAGCAATATTTCATCTTCAAGCCTCAATGTGTATCTTACAGTATGTAGACAGGTGCCTACTATTGGTGTGCTGCTTGTGTAGTTAGTTTCTGGGATGCCCAAGTGGAGAGGAGGTTAATGCCGGTTCTGAATTTTCCCGGGCTTTTCTGGGCTCTGCCCTCCTCCCTGTGGTACATATAAAAGGGGGAAGGATGGGCTCAGGGAGAGTCGGGACTGCATGAGAAAGAAGTGAAAAGCCCACCTGAAAAGATGTAACCTGCAGCAAACTCACGAACGGCTGCACAGGAATCTACCTCACCAGGGACTTTGCAGATAATGGACTACTTCCTGGAAAGGTATGCCTGGGCAGCCTAAAGTTACTTAGCTAGGGAGAATCTGTGTTTTGCATTTTTGAGACTGTATTGAGACTTGTCTGTAGCTATTCAAAGGTGTGCATGAAGGTGAATGGTATATCAGAAGAACAGGGCCTGTAAAACACACATTGCGTAGAAGAGGAAGGAAAGGAAGGCCACCACAAGGGTTAACTCATCAGGGGGATTGGAGAAAGTATGTAGTTGCTACGGGTAACCATGAGCTGGTATTAATGTACTGTAACAGCAGCCAGACAGTGAAGAATGGTGCCAGGCATGGGTGACGGGTCATCCAGTAGCAAGGGGGCTTAGTGCTCTGGCTCCCTCCATAGCAGTCAGTTCCCCAAAGAAATCGGGACCGAATCTATGGTATGGAGACCTCAAGGACCTAGCCGAATGGTACGAGAGAGAGAGAGAAGGAATTAATTAAGTGCACGAATGAGGTCCGCAAAAGTGCACCATTTAAAATTATGCACACTCTCAAGGCATCCTATTCTAAAATATTAAAAACTAAAACTAATACTTTTACGTATCACAGAAAAATCCACACATATAGGACACCCAACGTTAGAGGTTATTTATTCTTTCAAAGCAAATACACATTTGCCCACCGGTACTGACTAGTATTCAAAGGTGTCTGGAAAGGTTTCAGCTGCTGGTGGTGCTGTCTCTCCTATGGGCTGCAGTTCCGGTGTCCACCAGCGGGTGTCTCCCGGCAGTCTGGAGCCAACATCATCTCTTGCAATCAGGCATCACCTGAGACTGATTGCAGGAGGTGTGTATATATACCCGGCAGACGATTGCACTCATTGTCCTGGTATTCTATCCATGTGCCCTGAACCCCTGCAGCCTGATCCCTTCCCACCTGCTCTTTCCGTCTCCTGTTACCCTTTTCCTGCACTGTCTTGCTCACAACTCCCACTGCTTGATCTCCTTTGTATGACCCTGGCTTGACTACGATTAGGATTTTGGTATTCCCTATCTGCTGTATATACTTAATTTAGACAGTTGAGTTGTTCTTTGTGGTCACTTCTTGGTTATTTGATTTGTTTTGCACAGTTTGGTATGTTGGAGGTGCATTTATATCTTTGCTGTTCACTTATCTTTTAAATAAATTATAATATTTTACACTACTTGTGTCTGGCATTCTCTGGCAGTCCACACATTTCTGCCCCCCCCCCCCCCCCCAGTTCCTGACATAATACCAGGGACAGTCCTGACCAGAAGTGGCTGCACAGGGAAACCATCTTGGCTCTGCTGTTTGTGGCAAGATGCACCCGGAGGAGGTTGTATACTTTTCTTTGCTGGTGACAGAGGAAAAATATTATTACCGCCAGATACTGAAGGAGTGGGCCAGTGATCAGCTGTTAGAATGCATATGTTTTGCTCATTCCCTAGTTGATCAGGGCAGTGAGGGGGGGGGGCAACACGGCAATGGAATGCTTCCCCTGGCTCTGTTGTGTGTGAGGTCATCTCTCCTCGTGGCGGTCTTTTCGAACCGACGCCGAGGAGAGAACCCCCTGTCACAGTGACACCAAACCAGTTTTTTTTTTTTTTTTAACAGTAGAACACTTTAGGCACACATTTTCACACCCCAGCCCCCCCCCCCCGATTGCCCCCTGCAGGTCTAGGAACCCCCCCTAATAAAGGTTTAACCCCGTGATTTTTTTTTTTTATCTGTCACTAAGCAATCGTTTTTTTGATCGCTGTATTAGTGTCACAGTTGACGCTAGTTAGGGAGGTAGGTATTTAGGTTTGCCGCAACGTTTTATAGGGTCCTAGTTAACCCTTTCACCAGTGATCACCATATAACTGTTACGGGTGACGCTGGTCAGTTAGTTTATTTTTTATAGTTTCAGGGCACCCGCCGTTTATTACCTAATAAAGGTTTAACCCCCTGATCGCCCGGCGGGTGATATAAGTAAGGTTTTAGAGTCAAATAGGGTCTGCGTCGCCCCAGGCAGCGTCGGGTTAGTGCCAGTACCGCTAACACCCACGCACGCAGCATACACCTCCCTTAGTGGTATAGAATCTGAACAGATCGATATCTGATCTATCAGATCTATACTAGCGTCCCCAAAAACGCATTGTTAGCGGGATCAGCCCACCTGCTAGCACCTGCGTTTTCCCCCCTCCGCCCAGCCCACCCAAGTGCAGTATCGATCGATCACTGTCACTTACAAAACACTAAGCACACATAACTGCAGCGTTCGCAGAGTCAGGCCTGATCCCTGCGATCGCTTACAGTTTTTTGGTAGCGTTTTGATTCAGTCGCTAACAGTCAGGAGCTTTTTTTTTTTCCTGTGAGTCTCACTAGTGTACTACTAAATTTAGAGCCCAAAATGGCAAGTCAAACGTACACTAGTGAACAGGCCTACTTGTTTTTGAGTATGACAGATAGTGAAGAGGAGGTCACTCATCTGTCAGAATCAGGCTCAGAATACGACCCAGTAGACGACAGCGGCTCCATGACAGATAGCTCTGACGGCGGAGTTGTGGTCCCTGCTAAGGTCAGGCGTACCAGACCCCAAACTCCTTCTTCTGTTGTTGAGGTGCAGGAACCGCAGGTCGCTCGTAGGAGGCAGAGACGTACTAGAGCCGCTATTCCTTCTGGTGAACAGGCAAGCACCAGCGGCCTAGTACACCCTGGACGTAGTCAAACCAGCACTGCAGTATCACGTGGTGACGTGGCGAGTCCCATAAGTGCAGTTTCAGCTGGCGAGGTGGCAAGCACAAGTAGTGTCCCGCTGCCACCAAGAAGACGACAAAGACAGGCCCGTCGTGCCCATAGTGCCCTTCCTGCAGAATTCGCCAATCCTGATTGGGTGCCCACCACTTCTGCAGAACCCGTACTTCCCCCATTCACTGGCCAACCCGGTATTCAGGTGGAAACAGCTGATTTTACGTCACTTGATTTTTTTTCGCTGTTTTTCACCGAAGATCTCTATAGATCTATTGTGGACCAAACCAATTTGTACGCTGGTCAACACATCGCTGCTAATCCCCAGTTGTCCACCCTTGCCAGAGATTGGAGACCAATTACGGTCCCCGAATTTAAGATCTTTCTGGGCCTTTCCCTCATCATGGGCTGTATAGTTAAAATGGGTACGTTGCGTTCATATTGGTCCACTGAGCCAATGTACCATATGCCCGTGTTCTCTGCCTCTACTTGTACGTGGATAATTATTACACGAGCGTGCCACTGTTTAGTCATTTGTTGGCGCCGTACCTAGTTGCCCGTAAGGCTAGACGCTGGTACAAAAAAGTGTCTATTTACCTTTTCCCAATTGGCTTTGCTGAATGCTCATGTGCTATACGGAGCTTCAGGACGTACTGGATCCTTCCTTAAATTCCAGGAAGAGATCATCGGAGCCCTTCTGTTTCCAGACGGTGCTCCGCCTCACATTCCCAACCAAATGCAGTTAGCCGGCTGCATGAGCGGCATTTTATTTATGTCCTCCCGAGTACCCTACCCAACGAGCCCCCCCAAAGAAAATGTCGTGTCTGCAGAAAGCGCGGATTTAGGCGTGACACCCGCTATTATTGTCCCCGCTGTCCTGACAATCCTGGTCTTTGCATCGGTGAATGTTTTGAACGCTACCATACACTAGTTGAGTATTAGCGTAGGGTACAGCATTGCACAGACTAGGCACACGTTCTCAAGAATGCCATCGCATTTTGAGACCAAAACCGCTGGAACCGTTACAACAGTTCCGTTAGAACTGTTACAGTTACAAACAAAAGTTTAAAAAAAAAAGTAAAAAATAAAAAAAACAAAAAAATATAAAATAAAAAAACAAAAATAGTTGTTGTTTTATTGTTCCCTTTCTCTCTATTCTCTCTCTCTATTGTTCTCCTTTTTACTGCATTCTATTCTGCAATGTTTTATTGTTAACCATTTTTTTTGTTTTCAGGTACGCCATTCAGTTGCAGCGCGGATTTATCTATCTTGACAGCAACAGCGTTTGCTCCCACGATACATAAAGCCGTGACTCCAACGCTGTAGGAGGTGATTTCACCACCACAGTTAAAAAAAAAAAAAAAGCATATATGCCGAAGCATAGGGGCAGCAGAGGGCGGAGGAGCGATTTGCTCCTAATGCCGCCTACATACGGTTGAAATTCCGACGGAGGCTTGCCCGTGGAAAATTTCCGACCGTGTGTACGCGGCATAACATTTTTTGCGGGAGGATGCCCCCATGCTTCGGCATATATATATTTTAGGCACAGGTTGCATTAAAAAATGTTTTATTTTTTACTATGTTTTTTTTGGTATTTGCTTTGCAGTTATGGTAAATCTTACTGTTATACTGTAATGTTACTTTGTTTTATTGTTAACCATAATTTGCTTAGCAGGTACGCTATTCAGCTGCAGCGCGGATTTATTTATCTTGACAGCAACAGCATACCCACCGATCAATCTTTTTTTTTCGTTCAGCCCACAGGCTGCATGAAAAAAAAGTTTACAATATATGCCAAACAAGGGCCAGCAACGTACTGGTATGTTGCTGGACTTTGAGTGGTTATACCAGAATGATGCCGGCAGGATTAGGCATTATCTTGGTATCATTCTTTTCAGCCAGCGGTCGGCTTTCATGTAAAAGCAATCCTAGTGGCTAATTAGTCTCTAGACTGCTTTTACAAGCAGTGGGAGGGAATGCCCCCCCCCTCCCACCGTCTTCCATGGTTTTCTCTGGCTCTCCTGTCCCAGATGGCACAAAATACCCCAAATGACCCCATTTTGGAAAGTAGACACCCCAAGCTATCTGCTGAGAGGTATGGTGAGTATTTTGCAGATCTCGCTTTTTGTCACAAAGTTTTGAAAATTGATAAAAAGAAAAAAAAATATAAATTTTTTCTTTTCTTTCTTCATTTTCAAAAAAAAATGAGAGCTGCAAAATACTCACCATGCCTCTCATAAAATAGCTTGGGGTGTCTACTTTCCAAAATGGGGTCATTTGGGGGGCCATCTGGGCATTTTATGGCCTTCAAAACTGTGATAGGGTAGTGAGGAGTGAAATCAAAAATTTACGCCCTTAGAAATCCTGAAGGCGGTGCTTGGTTTTCGGGGTCCCGTACACGGATAGGCTCCCAAAATTTCCACACATGTAGTATCCCCATACTCAGGAGAAGCAACAGAATATATTTTGGGGTGTAATTCCACATATGCCCATGGCATGTGTGAGCAATATATAATTTAGTGACAACTTTGGGCAAAAATAAAAAAAAAAACAAAGTTTGTAATTTTTCCCGCTACTTGTGGCAAAATATAAAAATATTCCATGGACTCAACATGCCTCTCAGCAAATAGCTTGGGGTGTCTACTTTCCAAAATGGGGTCATTTGGGGGGGGTTTTGTGCCATCTTGGCATTTTATGGCCTTCAAACTGTGATAGGTAGTGATAGGTAGTGAGGAGTGAAATCAAAAATTTACGCCCTTGGAAAGCCTGAAGGCGGTGCTTGGTTTTCGGGGTCCCGTACACAGATAGGCTCCCAAAAAGTCCCACACATGTAGTATCCCCGTACTCAGGAGAAGCAGCAGAATTATTTTGGGGTGTAATTCCACATATGCCCATGGCATGTGTGAGAAATATATCATTTAGTGACAACTTTGGGCAAAAAAAAAAAAAGTTTGTAATTTTTCCCGCTACTTGTGGCAAAATATAAAATATTCCATGGACTCAACATGGCACTCAGCAAATAGCTTGGGTGTCTACTTTCCAAAAGGGGGTCATTTGGGGTGGGTTTTGTGCCATCTTGGCATTTTATGGCCTTCAAAACTGTGATAGGTAGTGATAGGTAGTGAGGAGTGAAATCAAAAATTTACGCCCTTAGAAATCCTGAAGGCGGTGCTTGGTTTTCGGGGTCCCGTACACGGATAGGCTCCCAAAAAGTCCCACACATGTGGTATCCCCGTACTCAGAAGAAGCAGCAGAATTTATTTTGGGGGTGTAATTCCACATATGCCCATGGCATGTGTGAGAAATATATCATTTAGTGACAACTTTGGGCAAAAAAAAAAAAAAAAGTTTGTCATTTTTCCCGCTACTTGTGGCAAAATATAAAATATTCCATGGACTCAACATGGCCCTCAGCAAATAGCTTGGGGTGTCTACTTTCCAAAAGGGGGTCATTTGGGGGGGGGTTTTGTGCCATCTTGGCATTTTATGGCCTTCAAAACTGTGATAGGTAGTGATAGGTAGTGAGGAGTGAATCAAAAATTTACGCCCTTAGTAATTACCAGTTAAACCAGTGCAGTGCGAAATTGTAAAAAGTCCTCTGGTCTTTAGGCTGCATAATGGTCCGGTCTGAAAGTGGTTAATTCAAGTCTGTGCGGAATTGGCTTTGTCTAGTACTCCTAAAGGCAGTGATGACTTTTCTCCCCCCCTTCAGTATGGCTCTCTGGTGTGGTTATTGGAGGATGACTCTGCTTATTTCTTTGAGCACTATTCAGTATGTTCCCAACGGGTGCTAGTGGAGTATCTTAACGCAGTGCAGTCTCTTGTCAGACAGGCAGAGTGTAAACTGAATTTTGTTCAGCCATTACTACAAGCATGGTCAAATCTATTACACTTAGCCTCAGTCAGATTGCAACAACCCATTCCTGCTGCCAGAGACCTGCCTGCTCAGTGGTCTCTCTCTCCATCACCCACAACAACCACAGTCGCAGCCCAATATACCCTGCTACCAACTAAGTATCGGTATCCTGTTTCCACTTGTTGCACCTACCCTGCCTTTAACCCATCTGCCTCGTCTCTGCTGCCTGCAACAATCCCACAAAAATCCCCCTTAGCCACTGCTCCCTCTTTTTACCGTACTCCAGCCCTTCTCTTCAATCAGCTGCACCTCCTACTTACAGCCCTGCAGTCACTTACAGAGCTTCAGTGGCTAAACCAAAGAAAAAACAGAAGTTTTTCTCAACCCATACAGTCCTGCCATTATCCCAGCCTGCTTCAACACCAGCTGATCTGCTCCAGCCTGCTTCCGCAATAGCCGATCTGCTTCCACATCAGCCAATCTGCTCCAGCCTGCTTCCACACCAGCTGATCTGCTCCAGCCAACTGCCAATGGGGATAGGCTAGCCTCTTATAGTCCTGAACCTGATGACCCACCTAACCCTGCCAATCCTCTGCCTGCTGTCCAACCTGATGCTCCAGTGTTTGCTGACCAGCCTGATATTCCGGTGCCCACGTTCCAGCCTGATGTTCCAGCCTGATGTTCTGGTGCACACGCTCCAGCCTGATGTTCTGGTGCCCACGGTCCAGCCTGATGTTCTGGTGCCCACTGTCCAGCCTGATGTTCCTGTGCCTACGGTCCAGCCTGCTGAGCCCATGCCCGTTACCCAGCCTGCTGATTCTGTGCCTCTAGCCACTGCCCAGCTTGATGTGCCTCTAGCCGCAGCCCAGCTTGATGTGCCTCTAGCCGCAGCCCAGCTTGATGTGCCTCTGCTCAGCTTGATGTACCTCTGCCCGCTGCCCAGCTAGATATGCCTGCATTCCAGCCCACCTCTGATGAACCTTTTAACCAAGGAGCGGCTCAATGTCATGAACTTTTTGCAGCTACAACTAGTTGGAGCGTCCAGAGATCGCTTCTTCGAGGGGGGGTACTGTCAGGAAAGGATTCACCTGCTGGTGGCGCTGTGTCTCCTATGGGCCGCAGTTTCGGGGTCCACCAGCAGGTTTGTCCCAACATCATCTCCTGCAATCAGGCTTGACCTGAGACTGATTTTAGGAGGTGTGTATATATACCCGGCAGATGATTGCACTCATCGCCCTGGTATTCTATCCATGTGCCCTGACTTGTGTTTGCTGAATCCTGTGTGCCTGAACCCTGAATTCCTCTATCCTGTGTTCCTGAACCCTGCATCCATTCCTGGAACCCTGCCCTGCAGCCTGATCCCTTCCCACCCGCACTTTCCATCTGCTGTTACCCTTTTCCTGCCCTGTCTTGCTCCCAATTCCCACTGCTTGATCTCCTGTGTAAGACCCTGGCTCAGCTACGATTACGATTTTGGTATTCCCTATCTGCTGTATATACTTAGTTTAGACAGTTGTTCTTTGTGGGTCACTTTTTTGTTATTTGATTTGTTTTGCACAGTTTGGTATGTTCAAGGTTAGGCATGAGCCCGATGTATTAGCCGAATAGCGAACAATTTGGGGTTTTCGCGGCCTCCCACCCTGTAAAAGTCTATGGGAGAAATCAAAAGTGCTAATTTTAAAGGCTCATATGCATGGTATTGTCATAAAAAAAGCTCCTGGGACATGTATCAATGCAAAAAAAGTTTTAAAAATGGCCATTTTTTCGGGAGCAGTGATTTTAATAATGCTTAAGATGAAACAATAAAAGTGAAATATTCCTTTAAATTTCGTACCTGGGGGTGTCTATAGTATGCCTGTAAAGTGGCAATTTTTTCCCGTGTTTAGAACAGTCCCTGCATAAAATGACATTTCTAAAGGAAAAAAAGTCATTTAAAACTACTCGCAGCTATAATGAATTGTTGGGTCTCGGCAATACAGATAAAAGTCATTGAAAAAAACGGCATGGGATCCCCCACCCAGTCCATTACCAGGCCCTTTGGGTCTTGTATGAATATTAAGGGGAACCCCCGAACCAAAATTTTAAACAAAAATTGCATGGGGGTCCCCCCAAATTCCATACCAGGCCCTTCAGGTCTGGTATGGATTTTAAGGGGAACCCTGCACCAAAATTAAAAAAATAAAAATGTAGTGGGGGTCCCCCCAAAAATCCATACCAGACCCTTATCCAAGCACGCAACCTTTCAGGCCACAGGAAAATAAGGGGGGATGAGAGAGCGCCCCTCCCTCCTGAACCATACCAGGCCACATGCCCTCAACAGGGGGAGGGTGCTTTGGGGTAGCCCCCAAAAGCACCTTGTCCCCATGTTGATGGGGACAAGGGCCTCATCCCCACAACCCTTGCCCGGTGGTTGTGAGGGTCTACGGGCAGGGGGCTTATTGGAATCTGGGAGCCCCCTTTAACAAGGGGACCCCCAGATCCCGCCCCCCCCCATTTGAAATGGTAACAGGTACATTGTACCGGTACCATTTCACAAAAAAAGTGTCAAAATGTTAAAAAAAACAAGACACACCTTGGGACAAGTCCTTTATTAAAAAATAAAAATGTCCCACGAAGTCCATTCAACTTCTTCTATGGCTCCGCCGACGGGACCAAAAAATAAAATAAAAAAGATCCACCTCCATGGGAGGCACCCGCCATATGACACTTCAGCGCAGATGACAGTTCTTTTATAAGTGAAGGCGGGGCCACACAGTGACGTACCCAGGTGAACTTCCCAATGGCTTCCCCGTGGTGTCAGAGGGGGGTCGGGCCACCCGGTTATGTACCTGGGTGGCCTCCAGTGTGAAAGGGGTCTAAGCCACAGGATCAGGGTAGTTGTGTTGCTACCCTAAGCTATTGCTTGTGTTTGCTATGCAAAAATACTGTATGTCCCTGATGGTTGTGTTAAGTCATATCTTCCCTATGGCCTTAAATCACCAAGTTGTTCTCTGCAATTTATGGTAGATTTTTTTTGGAAGCTCTGTCCTTCCTCTGGGGAACACATACACCACAAAAAAAAAATCGGTGCAAGTTAAAGTGGTTGTACACCATGTACAACCACTTTTACCTACAGGTAAGCCTATATTAAGGCTTACCTGTAGGTGCTTGAAATATCTCCTAAACCTCCACGGTTTAGGAGATATTTACTAAAAAGCCGAGCGCCGATGATCATCAGTGCATGCGCCCTTTAGAAAGGTCACATTGTGCCGTTTACAATAGGGGTCATGCCGTGACTGGTGGAGTGATGTCACGCGACTCTGGCCAGTCACAGAGCCTGAGTTCACAGCCCCAGAAGGAAGAGGGGTGAAGATGGACGCTCCCTGCTAGTGGGGACAACGGAGACATTGCAGGCTTTGGTGTCAGGTAAGTGACACATAATGGGCTACTATGCGATGCATAGTAGCCCATTATGCTTTACCTTTGCAGGGAAAAAAAGAGGAAGTAAAAACCCACCAGGGTTTACTTCCTCTTTAAAGTGGTTGTTAAGCCACTCTAACATCGTTATACTATCCACGCTGTCTCCTAATCCTGTGTCCCCCTGTGTGTGTGATTTATTTAAAAAATCCAGTATATACCTAATGTCAGAGCAGCGCTCATGTAACCGGCTGGCTCTCTCCTCTCCCCGTCTGGCAGCTGCAGTGGTCGGGGCCAAGATTCCCCTGCTGACATCAGGGAGGGGAGGAGGAGAGAGCGGCGCTCTGAAATTAGGTATATACTGCATTTTTTTAAATAAATCACACACACAGGGGGACACAGGATTAGGAAACAGCGCTGATATTATTAAGATGCACATGTTATTCCAGCAGCAGGAGGGAGGGGCAGGCACTGTCACTAGCTGACAGGCAGGAGGGTGGAGGGAGAGCAGACAGGAGGCACTGTGCAGTATAACGTGCTTTAATGCATTTGCTTTTTTTTTTTTAGGGTAACAAACACTGTAATGCAAGGGGGAGTTGGGGGAAGGCATTTATATTTGGTGGTATTTCCCTCAGTAAAGAGGAAATAGCAGTACTAAAAAAGGAAATCAAATTTGCTCCTTAGAAAGCTATGAATACATTTAATACTTATGTAGGGATACACAAATTGGTAAGAAAATTAAATATTAAAAAATATTATGCTATGAACCCCATTGAAAGAAATTTACAAACTAATGAAATTAGGAAACATACCATATTAAAGAGCAATTCAACAATTCAAAAAGTTTAAAGTTTTGTTTGGAGCACAATTATTTTTGGTATGAAGGGACATATTATTTACAGATTAAAGGAGTCGCCATGAGGGCTAAGTTTGCACCCAGTGTAGCACATTATTACATCATAATCCAAATATATTATTATATAAAAGCTATATTGATGACCTGATTATAATTTGTAAAGGAGGGATGGAAGAATTAACCACCCTACTAGTTAATCTCAACATAAATGATAAAAACATCATATTACCATGGGAAATAAGTGATATTTATATACATTGTCTGGATTTAGCAATAGATAGAAAGAACAATTGTCTGATAACAAAAACTTTCTTTAAGGATACAGACAGAAATTCGTATATACCAACCACCAGCTGTCATCATAGAACATGGCTCTCTAACATACCTAGGGGCCAGTACATGAGGATCAAATTAAATTGTACTGAGGAAGTAGACTTCCATACCCAAATCGGAAAGGTTAACTGATATGTTTCTAGATAAAGGTTATGAAAAAGAGTTCCTACAAAGAGAAAGGATAAAAGTACAGAATATACAACAGGAAGAATTAATAAAGGATAAAGCCTTAAGGAAATTGAGAAAATCATCAGCAAACACTGGCAAATATTGAAAAAAGATAAACACATAGGTTCCTCCATCCCCGACAAGCCTAAATATACAGTATATACAAAAAAGCGCCCGACCTTAGAGATTTGGTAGTCAAAAATGTAGTTGATCCACCAATCTGAAGAATTGAGTAAAGGAGTGGTTATCCGGCTAATAAACCAAACGCCTAAAACTCACCTAAATCTGGTGAGTGGTAATTTCTTAGTGGTGGTGGATTCACAGGGTGATGTACACAAGCTTTGAAAGTATCAATCACTAGTGGTGTGTCCGAGTGGAATTAACCCGTTACGGATTGATTTGAATGACAGTGGTGTCAACACATGGACTTTTTTATATGTTTTACATGTTTTTTATGATTTTTGTGGCACATAGAATTTGAGAATACATCTATTTTTGAATTTCCTTTGCAGAGTTTGGATTACAGAAGGGGGAGGGGGTTCTTTTCACAGAATTGTGGTTTTGCTGTTTTTTTCCTTACAGAAATTGTGGCCCTGCCATATAGAAATTTCTTTTACAGGATTATAGACACACACGTACATATTTTTTGCAGTTTCTCTTTGCAGGACTGGGTTTGCATGATTGGGAGGTTTGTCTTTTTTCACAGAATTGGGAGCCGATTGTAGAATTTTTCTTGTAGAAATTTTTCTTACAGGATCGTATAATATTATTCACCCTTTCACATAGGAGTGTTTAGTATTGCACAGTAATTAGAGGCACAATATTAATTGTTATTTTATATTTACATTTATTTTACTTTACTTTACTCCGCCCACCACAGGATTGGCCAAATCCTCAAAGGGATCCTTAGTTGACAGTAGTGTTATATAACAAGCTCTTTAACCACTTGCCGACCGGCGCACGACGATATACGTCGACAGAATGGCACGTACAGGCAGGAGGGCGTATATATACGTCCCTCCTTTAGCCTGTCCGTGCCATCGGGAGCGCGCCGGGAGCGGCGCGCTCCCGCGCCGGTCGGGACCCCCGTGAGTCCGGCCGCGGTCCCCGCGGACTCGATCGCCGCGGGGACTCCCGCGATCATCTCACGGAGCGGCTAAACGGGGAGATGCCGAGATAAACAGCATCTCCCCGTTCTGCCTAGCAACTAGTGACGCCGATCTCTGCTCCCTGTGATTGGAGCAGAGATCAGCATTCACTAGCTGACAGCCACGCCCCCCCACCGTAAAAAAAAACACCCCTAGGCCTACTTAACCCCTACACTGCCACCTTGTGGTTAACTCCTAAACTGCCAGTGTCATTTATACAGAAATCAATGCATTTAAATGCATTAATTGCTGTAAAAATGACAATGGTCCCAAAAATGTGTCAAAAATGTCCGATGTGTCCGCCATAATGTCGCAGTCACAAAAAAAATCGCAGATCTCCGCCATTAATAATAAAAAAAAAATTATTAATAAAAATGCTATAAAACTATCCCCTATCTTGTAAACGCTATAACTTCTGCGCAAACCGATCAATAATCGCTTATTGCGATTTTTTTACCAAAAATATGTAGAAGAATACGTATCGGCCTAAACTGAGGAAAAAAAAAATGTTTTTTTATATATTTTTGGGGGATATTTATTATAGCAAAAAATAAAAAATAATGCATTTTTTTTCAAAATTGTCGCTCTATTTTTGTTTATAGCGCAAAAAATAAAAACCGCAGGGGCGATCAAATACCACCAAAAGAAAGCTCTATTTGTGGGAAAAAAAGGACGTCAATTTTGTTTGGGAGCCACGTCGCACGACCGCGCAATTGTCAGTTTAAAGCGACGCAGTGCCGAATCGCAAAAAGGGGCCTGGTCCTTTGGCTGCAAATTGGTCCGGTCTGAAAGTGGTTAAACATAGTGTCTAAAGGATACAAAATAATTTTTGATTGGCGCAACTCTCCTAATTATCATAATCATAACCAGTAATTGAACATACAGTCCTCTTACTTTTTAGAGTGCGGGCTTCATAAACGTATATTAATATAAGAGTTGGCGCCGGTACCCCCTTTTTTGCATTTTTATATAAGTATACATATTCCATACCTGGCTGATCCTGCAGAAGCTGTAAATCACTCTAGTAGACAAAACTATTACTGTGACCGCTGCTAGCTTCTTGCTCGGTACAGGCGCCATTCAGAGAACACCGCATTTTTTCAGCGAATGCAAAACAATCTCTGATAAGATAAGATTAGACCATGATGCCACCTCCCCGCCTCTACACTTCATCCAATAAGGGAATGTTTTGCATTCATTGAAAAAATGTTTTTTTGCAATTACTTATGCTGGTCTTAAACTGAAATGTTTTGTGTGCTAAATTTGTATTATTACCTCGAATTAGAGGTTTGCTTAACCCGTTTATGACTGCCTTCTGTGTTTGTGCTGGAAGCTAGCTGGATCATGCGCTCCCAGCACCGAGTTCGAGCTCTTAGCCACAGCCCTGGGTCTCGTTCTAACAGTTGGGACCTGGGAGAACCAGCACTTGATCATTAGCCAATCATAGTCATCACTAATGTGAAAACTAACCTCAGTGTTGTTTCTCTTTTGAAAAGAGGAAAAGATGTATTGTATAGAAGAGAAATCTGTAAAAAAAATAATAAAAAAAGTGAACAAAAATAAAATCCATGTTATGGTGTCTAATGAAGGTCAAAATTATGCTGCGCCAAAGTGCTCAATAAATCAACAGAAAAAATATGAATAAACCGGAAATGATAAGATAAACCAAAAGTGCATCTAAGCACCATCAGATCTTGATCTGATGTAAATCCACCAGTGTACGAAGCAACACCCATCAGACTGGACACTCACCAGACTTACTGCTACAGCAAGTGTAGCCCATATAGCATGATCATGTAGGTTAACTGTGGCCTTTAGTATCAGCTTCAGTATGGTGTCTGCACCCAGGTAGTTTCTGTACTCAGAGATGCCACATCAGGCTGTCATAAGGAACAGGTCAGAAGTACTCAAAGTGTAGCAGAATTACATAATCAGAAACATCATCCAGTGAAATCCACAATAAAAGTACAATTACAGGCGGTCCCCTACTTACAAACATCCGACTTACAAACTACTCTTACTTACAAACGGAGGGAGACAACAGGAAGTGAGAGGAAATCTCCTCCTAGGAAGGGAAATTCTCTCCTGTAAGGCCCCTTTCACACGGAAGGCCCGTTCAGATCCGCCTGTCAGTTTTGACGGCGGATCTGAACGGGCGCTCCATGTTACTCTATGGAGCGTCGGATGTCAGCGGAGACATGTCCGCTGACATCCGATCCGGTCCGATCCGCCAAATCCAGACGTATGGACCACACGTCCAGATCCGTCGGATCGGGTGAGATCGGGTGAGATCGGGTGAAAACGGACACACTGTCCGTTTTCATCCGATCTCTCCATAGAGATCAGCGGCGCTCGCAAGCCCCTCCCCGCTCAGTGAGCGGAGAGAGGCTTGTCATCCGCCGGCTCAGCGGAGATCAACGGACAGATCTCCCGCTGAGCCGGCGGACAGAGGCGGGCTCCGTGCAAGCGGAGTCCGCCTCGTCTGAAAGGGGCCTAAGAGTTATTATGGGAAAAAGGTGTCTCCATTGAAGCTTTATCACCAGTCCATGTTTCCCTAACAATCCACAATTTTCTAAATCCAATTGTCATTGGGACAGGAAGTGAGGTGAAATCTTCTGAACAGGGGCACAGACAGCAAAACAAATGTTACAGGGGTGATAACCCTTCCCTATGCTATCCAAAAAACTTAAAAATGTATTTTTTGGCTGGAGCTACACTTAAAAATTGTAAATGTTCCGACTTACAAACAGATTCAACTTAAGAACAAACCTACAGTCCCTGTCTTGTTTGTAACCCGGGGACTGCCTGTATACAGCTGTAAACTTGCTTCTCAGGCCACTGCAGTCAAGAAGTATGCATCATTGTGACGTCAGCACGTAAATTCTGGCCCAACCCGCTTTGGCCAATGGGGCGCCTTTAATGTGCACCATCAATGCTGTATGTCGGTGGCCTTAGCGGGATGTAGAGTGCTGAGTTTGAGCATGCCGACAGCCACAGTCATCTGACTGCAGAACAAAGAGTGGACTAATTGCTGCGTGTGATCGGATGGTGAGCAGCAATATTGCTGGGACTGGTGAGCTGCTGCTGTGTGGACTTAATATCATTATCTGCTGCAGTAGAGACAGAGCCCTTTAGGAACTGACCATAAACCAATCTAGTAGCCTTATTGCTGCATGCAGGCTTGATTGGGGGTATTCTCATGTGCACCAACAGGCCCCAACCTTAGCTGGCTGAAGAATTAGGACTAAAGTCTGCCCCTTTACAGCTACTACACAGATCCCTTTACTTATTGCCTTTGCTATGAGATACCTCGCAGGGGACATTGCACCATATGCTAGCCATCCTCCTAGACTAGTTATAGTATTATTATTCACATTGCAGTCAATGCTTATGCACTGTTTATTGCTGACTTTGCTGATCCATGAGTTAATTGAAGTCTAGTGGTACAGAACCCTATTATACTCTAGGTACCTTGGCATAGTGATTATACTGTCTATCATGCTGTGTCTGGACCTACCTTCTGTGAGTTCATTTATGCTCAAACCACCATTTATTCTAACCCTTATCAATATATTAAGTTAATTTGCCACTAAACGGTTTTGTGTATATTTGCTGATAATAATTCACAGCCAAGTTAACGATATCCGCACTTGTGTTCCTATAAGTGCGTGCAGCAACTTTCACTCAAACAGGTGTGCCAGAGGGGCTGAGGTTGTTCTTGGAGTTGTGGTGCAGAACAGAGAACACAAATTACAAAGCGGCCCCTTTGGGGGTAGCACCACATTTTCTATCAAGTTTAATAAAAAAATAAGCAGGACAACTTCCACTTTACATATGGCTCACTATATATTTTTTTTATATTCAATAAATTAAATGTTATATTGGGGTACAACATTCAGCTAAACTGAAAAAATACTTGTACATGTATCATTGCTGAAAGCATATTCTTCATTAATAGAATACCAGAAACACTATAAATTACCTAAATACATATAATCTAAAGACTTCCTGTCTTGTCTCATGTAAGAAGAACTGGTTTTACAGACCCGTATTATGTCACCAGACACAGATCATATTGCTACAGGAACAGAATCTCATCATATATCATTTTAGGAAAAAGATAATACCTCAGACTTTTTGGCACACAGCTCATCAATTGTCTATCTGCTAAGCCATTACACTGTTAAATATTTCAGATTTATTGAACTGCCTCCAAATATAATCTCATGTTTAAAGTAACACTGATATTAGGAAGATATTTAGCTCCCAGGAAGTACTGCCAGTCTGTTTTGTGTATTCCTATTTGACATTCTTTCTATAAGTATTAGTTCTTAAATATTGTTGGTATATAGCGATGAGCCAAACACCCCCGAGTTCGGTTCGCACCAGAACATGCGAACAGAGAAAAAATTTGTGCAAACATGCAAACATCATTTTAAAGGCTCATTATGCAAGTTAAAATAAGAAAAAAGGTGCGCTAATCAGGACAAATAAGTCCACTGAAAACATTAACTGTTTGCCGACCAGCCGCCGCAGTTTTACTGGGGCAGAATGGTACGGCTGGGCGAAGCGATGTTACCTTACATCGCTTCGCCTTTTGGCCACTAGGCCCGCAGCGTGTGCCGGAGTCGATGTAAGTGCCTGGTGGGCGCGATGACCTCAGGGCACCCGCGATCGCCATGACAGAGATCACACAGAGATTACACACACAGATCCGAGTTCTTTCAGGGAAGTAGAGACAGAACGTGTGTTCATACTAAGTATGAACACCGATCTCTCTCTCCTCCTAGACAGTCCCATCCCCCCTACAGTTAGAACACACCTAGGGAACACAGTTAACCCCTTGATCTCCCCCTAGTGTTAACCCCTTCCCTGCCAGTGACATTTATACAGTAATCAGTGCATTTTTATAGCACTGATCGCTGTATAATTGTCAATGGTCCCAAAAATGTGTCAAAGGTGTCCAATTTGTCCGCCGCAATATCGCAGTCCCAATAAAAATCGATTTCTGAAGATAGTATGTACGGAGGTCATAAAATGTCTGAGTAAACTTCTCTTGTTTTGTTTGTAAGAGCCCGGTAGCATAGACAGAAGGGTAACTTTGGGAATATTTGGTATCTCCCATGAGCTTATAATAAAGTTGGAGAATTTTGTCCCAGAAAGGGACAATCAGGGGACAGACATAAGACATGGTTCTGGGAGTTCTCAGGCATCGCCATAATGTGTTCGGAATGGATGGATCATTATTATGCAGCGTGAAAGGATATCTGTACCACCTGGATATCATTTTGTAATTACACTCCTGTGCTCGAATCAAGATGGAAGATTTGTGTGTGAACGTCAGTATCTAACTTACTAATTTTGAATGGGTTGTTTCACACAGTGCAGCACAATGTACGTCAGCACAGAAGGTGAAAAGCATTTACAACCCAAGAAACCAATTAGAAGAATTACATACATATAAATGTTTATCACAGTCAAACAAAATCTCCTGCGCTCAACAGTGGTGCGATGGCAATGGAAGAAGCCTGGAATTCCTATGGCTCCCAGTAAATGCACACGCCTTGCTGCCCTCCAAGGGTCAGGGGATACCCAACAAAAACACTGTAAAAGAATGAAAAGAGGGCGCACCAACCTTGCGCATTACCCAAGTGATGTTTATTCAAATCAAAAAGAAGGAAACATACTCACAAACAAGTGAATTATAAAAGCATATCAAAGTCCACAATGGACAAAAAGCAACCAGGTCACCAGGACTGTGTCCAACACGCCGGAGGTCCTTCCAGATGACTGGCACGCTTCGAGGGGAGATCCCCTCTTCCTCTTGATTGGCTCTGAGGAAGAGGGGATCTCCCCTTGAAACGCATCAGCCACCTGGAAGGTCCTCTGGCGTATTGGACACAGTCCTGGTGACCTGGTTGCTTTTTGTCCATTGTGGGCTTAGATATGCTTTTATTATCCTATAAAACTTGTTTGTGAGTATATTTCCTTCTTTTTGATTTTAATAAATGTAGTACTGACCCGCAAAGGAGCTGCTGGTATTTGATTGGGCTTACCGTTACCTCACCTTTTCACTGTGTCCGTCATAGGGGTCCCGTTAAAGAGTTGGTTAAAGGATATTGGCTCTGACACTTAGTCCATTTTTCAAAGCTTTATTAAAGAAACAACAATTGCAGTAGAGAGATGAAGGGTTGAGGGGATTCAGGTACCTTGAAATTGCGGGTTAGAGGTGTTTCTTGATCCAGCAGCTAACAGCTCCAGAACTGGATATAGCCCTCACCGGATAGGCCTCTCTCACTGGCCTAGCAGCCGATGGGTTGCTCGGTCAAAGTCTCTGCCACAGACTTGTCAATTTCAAGCTATCGTTGTGCAGTCCTCTGCCACAGGAATACACAAACAGCAACTTATGATGAAAGTAGAAAATTGTCACACAGTACCAGTTTCTTTCAGCCGGTCTGGCGATACTGTGTGGTAGATGATACGGGATGCATCCTCCAACTGAGTCTCCAGGCCCTTCCAGAGATACCAGCCTTGTTGCTCGGTCTTCTCCTGAAAAGTCCTCCCCTGGATCCTCCAGTTTCTTGGCTTCTCCCCGCAGGCAAGACAGCACAGGACCACCCATGGATCGGTAGGCCCCAGGACTTCTGGGCCTACCCTTCAGTTGTGACTCCTCGGGCCAGCCGGCCCCGAGACATAGAAAAAAAAAGAGCACACACACCTTAGGCCAGGAGGGCCATGAGGTCGGGATAACAAACCCCAAAAAATGGCGCCTGTACCTTAAGTACCCTTACCCAGAATGCACAGTGGGTGAACCACTCCCACCGGGCTGTTTTTGAGTAAAAGGGGTAGCTATTGCATTCAGCCTGTTGCATTTCCAACACTTACCGGTGGTGACAGCGACACCTACGGCCAAGTGGAAACTAGCACAACCCAGCTGAACTGGTACAGAAACCAGAACTTTGACATAATTGGTCTATGCCAAACTGCAACTTCAGACAAACTTAAATTGACAAAAACAATAGCGTCTGTATTGAAAATACCAGCGCTACATGAACATCACTTGGGTAATGTGCAAGGTTGGTGTGTCCTCTTTTCACTATTTTACAATATAAATGTTTATACCTGCCATGTATTTATTTTGATATCTAAAATGTATAAATGGAGGAGAGTTTGTTCATAAAAGTACACCACTATAGTTTCAATAAATATAATGCAGTGAAGAAGGGGGTAGATGCCGAAATTGCCTTTTACCATGATAAAGGCTTATTGTATGTTATAAATGTCATATTTAAATAGGAAATATCATGGTTTTACATAACCTTTGTTCGTAAATTTTAGCTTTAGCTATGCAGCTCTGTAAACATTGTATACATTGTTGTAAGTAAGTGTGGCACATTGAATTAAGCCCTTTCAGAAGAGCGGTAAGAAGCATTCTGCATGCTGAGAAGAACCCTTCTTACCATAGGTGAAGATTGTGCTGCACATTAACCACTTCAGCCCCGGAAAGGATTTACCCACTTCCTGACCAGGCCATTTTTTGCGATACGGCACTGCGTCGCTTTAACTGACAATTGCGCGGTCTTGCGACGCTGTACCCAAACAAAATTGATATCCTTTTTTTCTCACAAATAGAGCTTTTTTTTTGGTGGCATTTGATCACCTCTGCGGTTTTTATTTTTTGCGCTATAAACAAAAGAATTGAAAATTTGGAAAAAAAAATAAATATTTTTTTACTTTCTGCTATAAAACATTTCCAAAAAAATTAAAAATAACTAATTTATTCATCAGTTTAGAGGAATATGTATTCTGCTACATATTTTTGGTAAAAAAAATCACAATAAGCATATATTGATTGGTTTGTGCAAAAGTTATTGCGTCTACAAAATAGGGGAAAGATTTATGCCATTTTATTTTTTATTTTTTTACTAGTAATGGCGGTTTTTAGCAGGACTGCAACATTGCGGCAGACAGATCGGACACCTATCTGACATTCTTGACACTTTTTGGGAACCAGTGACATTATTACAGTAGTGCTAAAAATATGCATTGTTATTGTACTAATGACACCGGCAGGGAAGGGGTTAACATCAGGGGCGATCAAGGGGTTAAATGTGTTTCCTGCAGGTGTTTTCTGACTGTATGGAGGACAGTGTGATTGGGGAAACACACAGATCCATCTTCCTGCTTAGCAGAAAGACAGGACCTGTGTCATTTCCCCTGTCAGAACAGAGATCTGCCTTGTTTACACAGGCAGATCCCTGTTCTGTCACTGTGGGGAACAATCACAAGTGGCTGGCGGACATTGAGTCTGCCACATATAGAGCATGAACATATAATGTTGAGACAAGAAAGACTTGCAATATGTGTGTAGTTTAGGAGAACGCCGACATGTTTCGGACTTTAGTCCTTTTTCAAAGGCAGTTTAATATCCTGTTCTTTCACATCTATAATGTGTGTATAAGTAAAAATTAGTACATAAAGTTACAACAATAATGCTTGTTTCATTTGCCATATAGAACGGTATGATAGTATATTATTGTAGGTATGGTACTCACATGCAACATATTGGAGAACAAGCCAAATAGCATGAGAGGCCAAGATGTGGGCTCATATGGTTGGTATATGCACTGGTATAATCTCTATGCCGTGTGGCTGGGCGACGAGCTGGGGGAGGCTCAGGCAGCTGCAAGGTCCTTAACAGGGAACAGGCTAAAGGCCCGTGCCTTGTAAGCGTGTAGCCAAACGATGTATGAGGCTGAAGTAAATAAAAAGTAAAGAATGTAAGTAAATGGTGGCATGGCATTATCAAAGCTCTTAAATTTATACTTACTCATAACTTTTTTTCATTTAACGGATCCCACTACCTCCAAGTACAGGTCGTCGCCATGGGCACATGCTGTCCGCCGGCGTACACAAACCTGTACTTGGGGGAGTGGGAACGGCTACTATTTTTGGACAAATCTGCCAGTCCATACACCAAATACATTGCGACTTTTCGTCGCTACATTGATGATATCCTGGTCTTATGGCAAGGCCCGATTAAAAATATAACATCAATTCTTACTATTTCTAAACACTTCTAATTCACTAAATTTGAAATTTACCATGACATATAGTAATACCTCAATTTCCTTTCTTGACCTCACACTTACCAAGGATCAGGATGGACATATCCAGAGCCACCTGTTCCGTAAACCCACAGCTGGCAATACAATCTTGGCTGCCTCCAGTTCTCACCCACAGCCACTACTGAACTCGATTCCGTTTGCCAGGAACCTTTGTGCCCGTCGCAACTGCTCGACCGAGACCCCCTCGAGCACGGGGCTATAAAAACAGCGTTTTAAAAGACGCTTATAAAAAAGCTAAATCCAAATCACGTCTTACATTACTGTCTACCAACATTCCCAGAGAAACCAACACTTCTCTGAGAATCATAACCAACTATTGCCAACAACATAACCAAATTACTCAAATACTTTCTAGACACTGGCACATTCTTGCCGCTGACAAATCCCTCTCACCTTTTGTCCCCACACACCCTCTAGTTACATATAGACGAGCTCCATCTCTCTGAGATAAACTCATTAAAAGTGAATACATTGCTACTACTAAATCCCATAAACAACTGAAGGGTACTTTTCCATGTGGGAATTGTGGATATTGCAAATATCTCCACAAATCTAATATGCATAATATTTTGCCAAATGGTCAACAGTTTTTTCCTCAACACTATGTTAACTGTCGATCCATTGGCATAGTTTACTTACTTGAATGTGAATGCGGATGTTTTTATGTAGGAAAGACCAAATTACCTTTTTGGAAACGTATATATGGCCATATCTGCAGCGTTAATCAAAAAGACCCTGACCTACCCTTAGGCCGACATTGCAGGCTTGTCCACCACGACTCTACTCCTAAAATTTTGTTCAAAGCTCTTGATCATATTCCACCTCCGAATCGAGGCGGTGATTACAACAAAGCCCTATTACAGAGCGAATTGAGATGGATTTTCCATTTAAATGCTACCTCACCTCCCGGCCTCAATGAGGCCTTTAACTTTAAACCATACCTCGAAGGATTCCAATCTGGAGTCTGTGAACTAGATCTATAATCTCCTACATAGAAACATCCGACATGTTTACCCATTTGTACCTCAATTTATAACTACATTCCTTATATGCCTAAATGACATGTTATGCATCACCGTTCCCATTCTTATGCTCTGTATATGTGCCCCAATTTAATTATGTTCCATTTTCTTCTCTATCGTTGTTTTTTACAGACAGTGGTAACAAAATTGCGGACTTGGACTCACATGCGTGTTTTTTCCCAATTTAAACTCATGCACCTCAATTAAATACTCCCAGCTAGTCTGGTCCCCCCCCTTTTCTTTTACTCAAATACATTCCCTCTCCTTGATACACATGTGGCACTGGCTGTGATCACCCAGGTATGCTGCCCGGCGCGGGTAAGACAGCGCACATGCGCCCGAGTTCATAGCGCGCATGCGCCGTCTTCATTCCCATCAGGCTCCTACCAACTATCCGCCTTCCTGTTTGCGCTCCAGCTTGGAGTGCGAACGGACTGGTGAACTTCCTGCCCGCGTCGGTGACATCACGACGCTGGACGCGATCCCGCCCAACCTGGGCGTGCCCGCGCCCAGCGCCGTCCCGTCAGAGGTCCTATGGGGGAATACAAGCAGCATGACTGGCTGCTTCCTTCTGCTTCCATAGCCAACCACAACCCAGCTATCTTGACGCACCTCAGTGATGCGCGCATACACAGCTGTTAGTAATCTCTTTACCTTATTTAAACCTCCCGCCATGGAAGTCTCAGACATGCTGTCTACTTGCTGGCGTTTTTTAACAACCTACCCCAGATATCTTGAGACTCAGGTAATATACCTATATGCTACTTACTTTACACACATGGCTGTTATGCCATGCCACCGTTTACTTACATTCGTTACTTTTTATTTACTTCAGCCTCATACATCGTTTGGCTACACGCTTACAAGGCACGGGCCTTTAGCCTGTTCCCTGTTAAGGACCTTGCAGCTGCCTGAGCCTCCCCCAGCTCGTCACCCAGCCACACGGCAATATTTTCCTTGTTTTTACTCTGCATAGAGATTATACCAGTGCATATACCAACCATATGAGCCCACATCTTGGCCTCTCATCCTATTTGCCATGTTCTCCAATATTTTGCATGTGAGTACCATACCTACAATAATATACTATCATACCGTTCTATATGGCAAATGAAACAAGCATTATTGTTGTAACTTTATGTACTAATTTTTACTTATTCACACATTATAGATGTGAAAGAACAGGATATTAAACTGCCTTTGAAAAAGGACTAAAGTCCGAAACATGTCGGCGTTCTCCTAAACTACACACATATTGCAAGTCTTTCTTGTCTCAACATTATATGTTCATGCTGTGACATGGTTAAACTGTATATGCTATTTGTATGCCTTTATGATTGAACATTTTGCATTTTACATTATGTACATTGATACATGCTTCTCAAAATTAAATTTACATATTTTTTGAACTGCATATACCTATTTCATGTCTATCTTGACATCAAGCATCCCCTAGGGGTATTGGCTGTGTACATGCACACTAGGCCTACAATGTTTTCTGTATTCATTTAATTGGGATGCGATAGACCACCTATATACTCTACCAAACTCTGCCCAAAACTTTTTTCTGAGTCTGCCACATACGCTGATTGGCTCCCCCCGCTGGCCAATGGGAGCGCGTGCACACCCTCAATAGCGAGCACAGCTACGGCGATTTGCGGGATCGTGCCACCTTGCTGTAGTATAATGACGGCGGCTAGTCGGCAGGTGCTTAAATAGAGCTCTTCTATATATTGGTGAAGAGAATGCTGCATATTGGTGGGGGAAGTCCAACAGATAATGGTGATATACACTGACATGAGAAGTACAATATGTTTAAAGTGGATGTAAACCCCAAAATTATTATTTTTTTTTTTGTCTGGTACAATATAGAGTATGGAATTTCAGATCGGCTGTGCCCAGTCTTGCCACAAAGAGTTAATCCAGCTTTGAGCAATCCTCATATCTTTTTTCAGTGAAATAAAACGGACAAACTGTGAAAACTTTGTCCGTTCTTCCCCTTGCTGTGATTGACAGGTGATTTACATATCTCGTGCACTAGCCTAAGACATGCTTTATTTTTTAATTCCCACCCCCACTCCTTTCTTAAGCAGCTCTGCAAGGATTGGCTGTTCAACACCTCAGCATGATTTGGCATGCTGAAGTCATGTGGGGACTTTTCAGTTTTTTTTTCTGGGTTTTGACTGGATGTTATTGATCATAGCAGAAGTTCAGTGGTATGCCTTGTACACACGGTCGGACATTCCGACCACAAAATCCTTCAGATTTTTTCCAACGGATTTTGTCCGAAACTGGTGTTGCCGACACATGGTCGGACAAAGTTGTCGGAAAATCCGATTGTTCGGAACGTGGTGACGTTCGTTGCGTACAACGGAAATACGTAGAGGCTAGTAGCCAACCGCTTTGGTCTTGTAATTTGATTTGAGCATGCGTGGCACTTTGTTTGTTGGAATTCTCTACAAACGATCGGAAAAAGTCAGATCGGATTTTTTTGTCGGAAAATTTTAGATCCTGCTTTCAAAGTTTTTCCGTCGGAATTTCCGACGGAAAAAGTCAGATAGAGCCCACATACGATTGGATTTTCCGACAACATAATCCGATCAGACCTTTTCCGTCGGAAATTTCCGACCGTGTGTACAGGGCATAAGAAATACACAGGAGAAAATGCATGGGGAGTGTAGAGGTGGGCGGGGAGTCTACTGACATCACAACTTCACCCACTGAGCCCTGGAAAACAGACCCACTCACAAAATCTGCAGTTTTTCGGGTCTCATAGCAGACAGAGGGGAGACATTAGTATACATGCAGGAGGCATGTATATCCTTCTAGATAACCAATATTGCAGTAGTTTAGAAAGGATGAGAGTGGGTTTACATCCACTTTAAGCTCTCGCTCTACTTTATTACCACTTATCAACTATTTTATTAGCGTTCAAGGTATTGTTTTTTTTTTTCTTTTTAACTTTCTACCTATTTTCATAAAAAATGTACTTAGCTATATTTGCACCTCTGTAAACATCAATGAAAAATAAGGGAAAAGGGAAGGGATGGGAGCATGAGGACAGTTGCTGAGACTGACAAAACATATACTCCGACCCACAAGGTTTTGTGGTGAACTATCTCAGTACTGATACACAGAAATACATTTTGGGTAAGAAATGTAATTATTTATTACATATAAAAAGACATACATAGATCACAATAAAAAGTTTTCAAAAAACAGTATACAAATACTCAAAGGTTTCCCCAAGAGGTATCTGTTCATAGGGTTTTCTAATAGATGAACCAGTCCTCTACTAGTTTCACGGTACATAGACAGCTTCGTCAGGAGGAATAATCTATAAAACAAATGATCAAATAAGGCACAAGAACACATAATCAAAAAATGACAAAAGCAGTTTATATACATAAAGCTCAGCAGTAACATTGAGAAGTTGCTTACCCAACAGGTCAATCGCCAGGTACAAGGGGTAGGAATAGATATATACAGAATGGTTGGTAAAGTAATACCTATAAGGGGATTGTATAGTGCACCGGGAGGGGGGTTTGAAATGGAAAATGGAAGAAGAAAGGAAAGGGAGGAGGGGAAGGAGGAAGAAAAAAGGAAGAAAAACAGGTGGTTGATGTGGAAAAGGAGTAACAATGACCAGAAACAGGGAAAGAAGAGGGGGGGGGGTGGAGAAAGGGGAGGAAAAGAGGGAAAAGAGGAAAGAGAAAGGGGGGGGTTTAGGGGGAGGGGAAGGGTGGGGGTGAGGAGGAATGGGTGGTGAGGAGGAGGGAGTGCATATATATACCTTATGATTAAAAGGATTATAACCTACCTGATTAGATAGCTTTAAAAGTCTATTCAAAAAATGTATATGTAGAGTTGGTATTTTTGCCTACTAACATAATGCAATGTAAATCTATAGCAGTGTTATACAGTTGCAATACAAAGTATGTGAACCCTTTTGGAATGATATGGTGTGACATGGTGTGTTCAATAAAAACATGGTAACATTTAATTCTTTGTGTGTTATTAGTTTAAGCAGACTGTGATTGTCTATTGTTGTGACTTAGATGAAGATCAGATTACATTTTACGACTAATTTTTGCAGAAATCCATATAATTACAAAAGGGTTCACATACTTTTTATTGCAACTGTAGCTTAGTATTTGGCGCCATCTAGCGGCCAAAACAGGAAATGACTCCAATGATTTTCCTTTTTTATAGCACTAGAAAGTGAACAGGAAGTGACTGTTGTTTACATTTTTGTTGTGACCTACCTACCCAGAATGCCAGGTGGCCTACCCATGATCACCTTGTACCGAACTACATGCTGGGTAGGTTATAAAAGGACACACGTGGCCATTTTATTTCTCTTCTGGACACATGGCCTGCCTGTAAGGACCTGTGAGGAGGTCTCCAGAGATGTGGCCTACAGCCACTGCGAAGTAGAACATCTAAAGACTCTGACTATTACCTGATCGCTGGAGAGACTGTGACCGGATCGGGAAGGATCCAGAGACACCTGTTGGAGCCATCAGAGGGACCTGGTTCATCTTGCAGAGCGGAGCGGTGTGACGGAGCCGGCCAGCGAGAAGCAAAGACTGAGACCCGGGGAGCAGAGCTGTTCCATTCTTCAGACCCAGTTTGGTGAGAGGGCTGTTGCCCACAGTTTCTTACGCACTTTCATACACCTAGACTTTAACACAGTGTTGCTGGGACCTGTAGTCCCACAGAGGAGATTCTAATAAAGACTGAGTTTAAGCAGGCCTCAAGCCTATTCATCACAATACTTTAATACCGTGTTATTCCTAAGCAATTACATCAGAGGTAATTACAAGTGGATCACGCTACAGGAACAGTCCCAATATTCATCTCAAGTTAACCCTTGTTATTCCACTGTTGGATTACAAATTGTTACAAACACAAATAGCTAGCAGAAGAAAGAAGATCAAAGACTGCATCTTGTTGTCAGGTCACCTGAGACCAGGTGACAGGTGCACTCAGTAGGAATTGGAAGTGCACCGCTAGGTAGTGGACCTTAGGACTGACTGCTGCGGATTGTACCCAGGGAGATTCAGGACACAGGTCTACTGGATCACTAACACAGATCCCAGTGGGAACTAGAGCATAGATTCCCCGGGGCGCGGAGTCTAAGAGCCAGCAGGTGTTCGCCAGAGCCTCTAGTGGTGAGGATGGACTTCGCTGCAGTCTGGCTCCAGGTCGCGACCCCCAGGGTCTCACAGCTCACGCTCACAGTAGACTACAGGAGAAGGAAGCAGCAGGCTGGAACAAAAAGGATAGTAAGGGGATAAGGCAGAGGTCAGGGTAAACAGGAACAACAGAGTACACGCCAAAGGTTCAGGGTCACAGGCAGACAGGGATGGTCGGAGACATGCCAAATGGTCAAGGTCACAAGCAGACAGGAATCGTTGAGAACACGCCAAGGTCGGTAACGGAGACAAACATAAAGCAGGAACCAGGAAGCCGAACACACCACGGATACACAATGGTTGATCAGCACCACTGGCTTGCAGTGCACAGGTTAATATAGGGTTCCCTGATAGGGCCTGGGGTGGAGCCATGCTTAGAGGAGAGGTTATAAAACCCACCAGGTGAGAGTGGCTGGCCTCTTAGTTGGAACACATGAGGAGAGGTAAGCAAACAGGGAAAGATTACTGCATAACCATGACACTTGTATTGCAAGGCCTTGCACCTTTATTAAAGTAGGGGGAGCTCCCTTGTATTTGTGTTGTTTTTTTATATTTATTGTTCGCATTTCTGTATTCACCAGAGTGTGCTGGAAGTGGGAAGGTGCCCAGAGTAAAGTCCAGTCGCTCTGAGCACTAGTCCCAATTGGAGACACATTCTCAGGGATAATAACTGTACATGTGTAAACGGTTGTGTATGCCTTCTGTGCTGTTACACTATGTTGGTGTGACAGTACAAATGCTGTAGTTACTATTTTACACTAACCCCAGTAAAAATAAGTTTCTGGTTAATTACTTTGGTGTGGAGTGTTGTTCTTTTTCCTGCAGGTGGAACATTGAATACCCAGGTAATAACAATGGTATACTGTTATTATATTGCCATATTGTGGGGTTATCCTTTACCATTAGTTCCACACCAACATTGCACTACAGCTGGGTCAAGGGGACTGAGCCAAGTCAGTGGGGGTTCACTAGCAGAGTACAGGCCCAAACAAATTCAGCAGCTCCTTCGGGGGTCAGTGCTACATATAAATAACTCCATGGGGGAGAGAAAAGCACAACAGACAAAAAGAAGAAAGTAGAGAGAACATAGATAAAGTATCTGAAGTGGCGTTTGCCGGAATGTGCCATAATTCTACAACACTAAAGTTGCAAGTTGAAAGTTCAGTTCACATGGAGTAATAGCCTGGTAAGGGAATTCCTCCATATGTAGCCAAGCTCAAGCCTATTGGAGTCAGTTGGGTCTGTAAATATAGAACAAATAGAGTGTCCGTGCAGAAAAATGCAGGATGTCAACCCGCCAAGATTTAATTGTTAAGGTCCCAATCTTACCTTACTCTAGATTGCCGGTCACGACCCCCCTGGAGATAGATCCGCGGTGCTCACTAGTGGGCCGAGGCCCATTAAATGAGCTCCCCAACCTGGAAGACGTGCAAAAGGCGCCTGACGGCGGTGCATGACGTCATTGGGTCTGGCTCCCCGCACTGCGCAGGTGTGTGGTACCACGCTACTGCGCAAACTCGCACCATCTATGCCAAATGGGCGGGGAAGCCCAAAACATAGGCAATGCAAGAAAGGGGCGGTTTACTCCACCAGGGGAGTCACATGTCCTCCGCTGGGGAGAAGAAGAAAGCAGCCGGGAAGATACTGGCTAAGCATGTGGAGAAAGTAACCACCCAGATTGATTTTAAACAAGTATACACAAAATTTAGTACATCAATAAACATGGATTACAGCAAGGTAATCTATAACACCAGACTTTATTTGTAAATAAGACATTTTGGAAATTTGACTATTACTGACCTAATTCAGGGGCAGATATGAATGACCAGATAACCTGAGATGTAATAGGCCAGTGGGAAATTACTGCAATAGTTTGGCAGGGGTACACAATGAAAACCCAAGGGAATGGGGTGACTTGATATTGGGGAAGGGGAAAGGGAGAGAATAGAGGAAGGGGAAATGCGAAAAACCTATAACAACGGTTTATAAGATATCATCTCTTTAAGGCTTGGGGGGTGGTGGCATTGAGACGTTCAATCCACAGAGTTTCTCTCTCTAAAATCGTCCTATCCCAGTCACCCCCTCTAAGGCTCTGTTTGACTACTTCAAGGACCAAGAATTTAACAGCCATAACATCAAAACGGTGGTGCAGTCCAATATGTCGGCCTACGGTGGTAAGTTTACCATTGCCGGACTAGTATAAGTGATCCCAATTCGCTGTCGGAGTTCTCGTATTGTTTTACCTATATAGAAGGCATTGCACTTACACGGCATAAGGTAAATCACCCCCATAGTGCCGCAATTGGAAAAGATATGTGGTGAAAAGGTTTCACCATTTGGTAACTGGATCCTCCTTCCCTCGAGAATCCAGGGGCAGCGGGGGCAATCCCACAAGGTTCCACTTGGTCCTGCAACCAATCGCCAGGTTGTTAGATAATAGCTGTAAATGGTTTCTTAGTAAGGATGCTCTCCAGAACACCAGTTCAGGAGTAGATCTCACATGTCTGCTCAAGACATGGTGGTCCATCAGCAATGGTGGACAGAGTACTTGGTGATGAATTTAACTGTATCTGTTGGTGGAGGTTTAGGTGAGGTATACAGTAAGGAGCTCCTAGTGTGTGCTAGTGCTTGATTAAATGCTTTTCTTAAGTTAGTGTGTGAATAACCTCTGAGTAAGAGACGATCGCGCAAAGTCCTTGGCTTGAATCCTGAAATCTGTCTCCAGAGTACAATTTCTTTGTAGGCAACTATTGCGCCTACAGAATTTTCTGCACTAATGGACATGGGTGGGCACTTGACGTGTGTAGAAGAGTATTACCAGCCATTGGTTTAAGGAACAGATCCATACATTTTGTATCATCCTGTCCAAAAAAGGGATCCGTCCGTTGTCAAAACTAAATGTGAACTTAAGGTTAAAGCTATTGTCATTCAAGGCCTGAATAAACTCCAATAGTCTATCTCTGGTGCTGGTCCATACTATGAACAAGTCATCTATGTACCTGTACCATAACAGGACATGTTCAAGGAAATGTGGGAAGCGATCATCAGAAGTTATATGTCTCCCCCATCCATCCAGATACAAATTAGCGTATTCCGGGGCACATGATGTCCCCATAGCGACTCCTTGAGTCTGTAGATAAAGTTGATCATTGAAGGTAAAATAGTTTTTAGTTAAAATTAAATGTAATTTTCACAATATGAATTGATTCAGGGGCCAGGAGGTCTGTTCTTGTTCTCTGAAGGATCCAGCCATCCGGACACCCTGCTCGTGGGGAATACTCAAGTATAGGGCCTCGATATCTATAGCCACGAGCAGGGTGTCCGGAGGGATCAGGATCCCCTCAATATGTTTCAAAAGGTCGGTAGTATCACATATGTAGGATGGAAGGCTCCGTACATGAGGCATTTAGAAAGCATCTACAAATTTGCTGGTATTGTCTGTAAGCGATCCTATTCCAGAGATGATTGGTCTACCGGGGGGTGTCTGGATATTTTTATGGGTTTTCAGAAGGGTATAGAAGGTGGGGACACGTGGGAATTTGGGACCCAAGAACTCCAGGGTATCTTTGTCAATGAGGCCCTCATAGAAGGCCTCAGTGCAAAGATCCCAGAGTTCTGAGGCAAAGGTAGAAATAAGGGCAGGAGCAATGGGTTTATACCAATTGTGGTTGTTCAAAACAGTCAGGCACATTGATTGATACTGGGTATGTGTCATTAAAACAATATTACCGCCTTTGTCCGATTGTTTAATAACGAGTTTGGAACATTTGTGTAAGGATTTAAGTGCTTTAATTTGTCCAGTATTAAGATTTGATGGCATCTCATGCCAATGCTGTTTCTTAAGGTCCTTGATAGCTTCATGTAGGAAATGGTCTGGGCAGGTCTCAAGATCAGGAAATTTGCGGGATCTCAATCAAAATTGTTTGGTCAAGCAGGTCTGGGATGAAGTGAAGGTAGGAACAGTTGGTACCAAGGGGGAAGGAGGAGAAGGAGTAATGTCCTCCATTGCCCCTTCATCATAAAGAAGCATGAGGACGCAGAGTGCCCGAAACTCCTCCATAGTGAAGTGTTTCGTTCGCTCTGCAAGCTTACATTCAAGATTGAGCTGTCCTCGATCTTTGTCAAAAATAAATTTAAATGTGAGATTACGAGCAAAAAGGAAAAGATCCTTAATAGTCTCTGTGACAATAAGTGCATGAAGTGGACAAAAGCCCAACCCCAACTGGAGAACTGAGAGCTCATCCTCTGTCAGCTGGTAAGGGATCAAGTTTATGATGTTGTGATGGGTGTCGTGTTGGGTGATGGAAGCGGGGGTTTGAGGACATACGTGTCCAGATTTCCCTGTTGTTTTTTGAGATCTAAAAAAATAAGATCTTCATTAGATTTGGTGCTTTTATTAGTTAGTAGTGACTAGGGATGAGCCGAACAACCAACCCCCACCCCCCCCCGGTTCGATTCGCAGCAAAACATGCAAACAGGAAAAAAATTTGTTCGAACGTGCAAACACCGTTAAAGTCTATGGGAGACGAACATGAAAAATCAAAAGTGCTACTTTTAAAGGCTTATATGCATGGTATTGTCATAAAAAGTGTTTGGGGACCTGGGTCCTGCCCCAGGGGACATGTATCAATGCAAAAAAAAGTTTTAAAAACGGACGTTTTTTTTCGGGAGCAGTGATTTTAATAATGCTTAAAGTGAAACAATAAAAGTGAAATATTCCTTTAAATGTCATACCTGTGGGGGGGGGGGCAAAGTATGCCTGTAAAGTGGTGCACGTTTCCTGTGTTTAGAACAGTCCGAGAGCACAATTACATTTCTAAAAGAAAAAAAGTTATTTAAAAGTACTCGCGGCTTTAATGAATTATCGGTCCCGGCAATACACGTAAAAGTAATTGAAAAAAAAAAAACGGCATAGGATTCCCCCATAGTCAATTACCCTTCAGGTCTGGTATAAATATTAAGGGGAACCCCAAACTAAAATAAAAAAAAATTGCGTGGGGGTCCCCCCAAATTCCATATTAGACACTTCAGGTCTGGTATAGATTTTAAGGGGAACCCCGCTGCAAATTTTAAAAAAAAATGGTGTGGGGGTCCCCCCAAAAATCCATACCAGACCCTTATCTGACCACACAACCTGGCAGGCTGCAGGAAAAGACGGGGGACGAGAGAGCAACCCCCCTTCCTGAACCGTACCAGGCTACATGTTCTCAACATGGGGAGGGTGCTTTGGGGTACCCCCCAAAACACTTTGTCCCCATGTTGATGGGGACAAGGGCCTCATCCCCACAACCCTTGCCCGTGGTTGTGGGGGTCTGCGGGTGGGGGGCTTATCGGAATCTGGAAGCCCCCTTCAACAAGAGAACCCCAGATCCCGGCCTCCCCCACTGTGTGAAATGATAACGGGGTACAAATGTACCCCTAAAATTTCACAAAAAAAGGTGTGAAAATGGTAAAAATTACATGACACAGCTTGGGGACAAGTCCTTTATTTAAAAAAATAAAGAAAAAAACTGGCCCACAAAGTCTTCTTCTTCTAAAGATATGACTCTATTGGATAGTGAAATTGAACAGCTGAACACCCAATATACACATCTAACCAGCACCCCCACCTTTTCAACGAAATGGAAGGAAGTAAAAGACTGATTAGAATTGATGAGATAATAGTAAAAGTTCTGAGTGCTTCCTTTATATTCTTGTAATACAACCCTGATTTTTCTAATTGTCATCACCTTTTAAAATTTGTCTCCTGAATTGTTCTATTGGATAGAATGGACATTCTCGGTAGTGATTGGGCAGGTTTTATGACCAATATACAGACCTCCTGTCTGAGTGGTCATAAAATAGATGAGGATGTTAAAAGTTTTTTCAATAGGATGTTTAGTCTATTTAATCAGAAATATCACTTGCGCTGGCACATTGAATATTTCCAGTTATATATCACTGAAAACACTTGTCCCATGGGCCTAAGAGTCCAGATATTTCCTACTATCAAAGACCCATCCCCGGATTTAAAAAATCCTGGGAAAACACACTTACTAACTGTAGTCTTGAAATGATGAGATCTCTCATCATCCAATACACTAACGATATGACTCTATTGTATAGTGAAATTATATGGCTCAACCCAATACACACATCTAACCTTAGTAGCGACGATCCGAGGATTTTTGGGATGGTTCCATGCAAAGTGAAATCGTTTACAGTCCCATCAGCTAGGACATGATTCCCTACTGTGGATGGTGTTTGTTGTGCTTGTGGAGTTTTGGGAGCTTTAGGAGCTTTTTTATCCTTTTTGGGGTTTGTAGGTGGAGTTCCACCACCGTAGCGCAATCTTTTACGTGAAGAATTAGTGACAGGTGCAACTGTGGAACGTAAATTGCTTTGTTGGGAAAGAGAAGATGACAAGGAGGGATCAGATTCAACTTCAGTGGTAAAGTTCTGGGTTTAATTGCCTTGTGGAGGTCCCCTTCTGTCTGGATTTTTTCCAAACCACTTGTAAGCATAGCCTTCTGAGAAGGCTAGTTTGTCTTTACTAAATTTGCCCTGTTTTTTTACTATTATCTCCTTGTTCATTAATTCTAATCGGTCTTTTCCTTCTTTCCATTTAGTTGAAAAGGTGGGGGTGCTGGTTAGATGTGTATATTGGGTGTTGAGCTGTTCAATTTCACTATCCAATAGAGTCATATCTTTAGTGTATTGTATGATGAAAGCTCACATCATTTAAAGACTACAGTTAGTAACTGTGTTTTCACAGGATTTTTTAAAATTCGGGGATGGGTCTTTGATAGTAGGAAATATCTGAACCATGGGACAAGTGTTTTCAGTAATATATAATTTGAAATATTCAATGTGCCAGTGCAAGTGAGATTTCCGCTTCAGTAGACTAAACATCCTATTGAAAAAAACTTTAACATCCTCATCTGTATATTGGTCAAAAAACCTGCCCAATCACTACCGAGAACATCCATTCTATCCAATAGAACAAGTCAGGTTACAAATTTCAAAAGGTGATAAAAAATTAGACAAATCAGGATTGTATTACAAGATTATAAAGGAGGCACTCAGGTGTTGAAGGCATGTGGGGTAATCAACATATCCACATCCAGCTGCATGCAAGAGAAAGGTGTATTATCCACCCAGTAGATATGAGACATTTTTGAGTATAGCCTCAAATGTCAAGGCCTAAAACTAGGCATAAAAAAGTACCATCATCCAAAAATTATATAAGGGAAAAGAAAAGGGATGGGAGCGTGAGGACAGTTGCTGAGACTGACCAAACATATACTCCGACCTACAAGGTTTTGTGGTGGACTATCTCGGTACTGATACACAGAAATAAATTTTGGGTAAAAAATTGTATTATTTATTACATATAAAAAGACATACATAGATCACAATAAAAAAGTTTTCAAAAAACAGTATACAAATACTCAAAGGTTTCCCCAAGAGGTATCTGTTGATAGGGTTTTCTCATAGATTAACCCTCTACTAGTTTCACGGTACATAGACCGCTTCATTAGGAGGAATAATCTATAAAACAAATGATCAAATAAGGCACAAGAACACATAATCAAAAAAATTACAAAAGCATATTATATACATAAAGCTCAGCGGTAACATTGAGAAGTTACTTACCCAACAGGTCAATAGCCAGGTACAAAGCCCGTCTCAATGCAACCACCCCCAGGCCTTAACGAGATGATATCTTTTAAACCATTCTTATAGGTTTTTCGCATTTCCCCTTCCCCCATTCTCTCCCTTTCCCCTTCCCCATCCCCATTTCTCTGTGCCCCATTCAATTCAAGTCACCCCATTCCCTTGGGTTTTCATTGTGTACCCATGCCAAACTATTGCAGTAATTTCTCACTGGCCTATTACATCTCAGGTTATCTGGTCGTTCATAACTGCCCCTGAATGAGGTCAGTAATAGTCAAATTTCCAAAATGTCTTATTTACAAATAAAGTCTTGTGTTATAGATTTGGGACTACGTAGCCCCTCATTACCTTGCTGTAATCAATTTTTATTGATGTACTAAATTTTGTGTATACTTGGTGAAATCAATCTGGGTGGTTGCTTTCCCCACATGCTTACCCAGTCTCTTCCCGGCTGCTTTCTTCTTCTCCCCAGCGGTGGACATGTGACTCCCCTGGTGGGGGTGGTTTGACATAGATGGCGCACGCCTGCACAGTGCGGGGAGCCAGACCCGATGATGTCACACACCGCCGTCAGGCGGCGTTCGCACATCTTCCAGGTTGGGGAGCTCATTTAATGGGCCTCGGCACACTAGTGAGTACCATGGATCTATCTCCAGGGGAGTTGTGACTGGCAACCTAGAGTAAGGTAAGATTGGGACCTTAAAATCTATGTACCGTGAAACTAGTAGAGGACTGGTTAATCTATGAGAGAACCCTATCAACAGATACCTCTTTGGGAAACCTTTGAGTATTTGTATACTGTTTTTTGAAAACTTTTTATTGTGATCTATGTATGTCTTTTTCTGTATGTAATAAATAATTAAATTTTTTACCCAAAATGTATTTCTGTGCATCAGTACCGAGATAGTCCACCACAAAGTCTTGTAGGTCGTAGTATATAATTATATAATTTTTGGATGATGGTTCTTTTTTATGCCTAGTTTTAGGCTTTGATATTTGAGGCTATACTCAAAAATGTATCAGTGAAAAATAGGTAAGCGCCATAAGTTACCAGTCACAGACATGAGAGACTTCGGTAAAAAAAAAAAAAAAAAATCCTTCCTCAGTAGGAGAGCGGTGGAAGTGGGAGTTCAGTGAGACATCCTCTGTGTAACCTCTCAGGGCCTCGTTCTGTCTCAGCCTTCTGGAGGTCTCTACATTCTGTCTCAGTTCATCATCTGGCTTGGATTGTCTAAATGTTTCATAGATACAGCAGCATATGAATTACAGAACAAGGTTTCTTCCTTCACATAAAAACATTTTTTATCAAAACTACAACATATATTTATCTTTTAGTGACTAGTGGTTTTCTGTGTTGTATGGTTTTGTGAGAGCCAATGGATAGATTTGCTCAAAGGAAAACTTCACCTTTAACCACTTGCTTACTGGGCACCTAAACCCCCTTCCTGCCCAGACCAATTTTCAGCTATTAGCGCTGTCAATCTTTGAATGACAATTGCACGGTCATACAACACTGTACCCAAATTGCATTTTTATAATTTTTTCCCCAAATAGAGCTTTCTTTTGGTGGTATTTGATCACCTATGGGTTTTTTATTCTTTGTTAAAAAAATAAAATACAAAACTGTTTTATATTTTTTAATAAATTTTGCAAACAGATCCTTTTTCTCCTTCATTGATGTACGCTGATGAGGCTACACTGATGGGCACTGATAAGGCGGCACTGATGGACACTAATAGGCAGCACTGGTGGGCACTGATCAGGTGGCACTGGTGGGCACTGATAGGTGCCATTGATGGGCAGTGTTGGTCATCTTACTTTAAAAAAGTAATTCGTTAAGTTACAAATTACTTCTCCCAAAAAAGTAATTGAGTTAGTAACTCACTTACTACATTGGCAAAGTAATTAGTTGTTCAGCAAAGTAACTGACTTTTTTTTTTAATATTCTTAGGGGCGGGTCTAGTATTACTGTAAGCAAGGGGAGCGTTCCCCCCTGCATGTCTATTTCCCCTCTGTACCCCCCTACACGTCTGTTCCCCCCCCAACACATATATCTGTTTCCCCTCTGTACCCCACTACACATCTGTCCCCCTCCACACACATATATCTGTTCCCCCCTCTGTACCCCACTACACATCTGTCCCCCCCCCACACACATATATCTGTTCCCCCTCTGTACATCTGTCCCCTCCAAACTCACGGATCGGATCATTTTTCGGATCAGCAAATAATAATTGAATTTGCAAAAACCTGTGAAAATTCCACCACCATAAAGCTCCCACTGTAATATCCACGTCATATCTCCCACTGTAATATCCACAGAGTATGGCTGGGTATTCAGAGTATTGCAGAGTATTGGCAGGGTGTTGCAGAGTATTGGCAGGGTGTTGCAGAGTATTGGCAGGGTGTTGCAGAGTATTGGCATGGTGTTGCAGAGTATTGGCATGGTATTGCAGGGTAGTGCAGAGTATTGGCAGAGTGTTGCAGAGTATTGGCATGGTGTTGCAGAGTATTGGCATGGTGTTGCAGAGTATTGGCATGGTGTTGCAGAGTATTGGCAGCGTATTGCAGAGTATTGGCAGAGTATTGCAGAGTATTGGCAGCGTATTGCAGAGTATTGCAGAGTATTGGCAGCGTATTGCAGAGTATTGGCAGCGTGTTGCAGAGTATTGGCAGCGTGTTGCAGAGTATTGGCAGCGTGTTGCAGAGTATTGGCAGCGTGTTGCAGAGTATTGGCAGCATATTGCAGAGTATTGGCAGCATGTTGCAGAGTATTGGCAGCATGTTGCAGAGTATTGGCAGCGTATTGCAGAGTATTGGCATGGTGTTGCAGAGTATTGGCAGCGTATTGCAGCGTATTGGCAGCCGATCTCTCCCCTCCACTGTACAGATCTGTACACAGAGGGGAGAGAGGAACCGGCGTCATCTTGACTCCAGTTTGTTTCCAAGTGATCGCTCCGTCATTTAAAGGAGCAATCACATTGTAAACGGCCGACGGGTGCACCAAGATGGCCACCGCTCCGGAGCTAGGCCGAAGCCGCTGCCTTTCCTAAGGCCAAGGCTGCGGACGCCTCCGCGGATCACAGCGGGTAATTGCGGTAACGCTGCCCCAGTAGTGGGAACGGAGTTACCGCGAGGGGAAGAGTAATCAGTTAGATTACTCGTTACCCTCTAAAGTAACGGCATTTCGTAACACCGTTTACTTTAATCGTGTTAGTTACATCACTGTTGATGATCTCGATTCAATCCCCCCTGATGATCTCTATTGCAGAGATTGTCGATTCTTTCATATAACAAGTGAGGAGACTTATCTGCTCACTTAGCTGTCAATACAAAACATCCGGGCAGTCTGCCAAGTTTTTAACATGAAACAGTGTAACTAATGCCGCGTACACACGTTCGGACTTTGTCCGCCAGACCTAGTCCGGCGGACAATCCGCCGGACTTTCCGAGGGGGAACTTGCCCACACACGCCCGGACTTCCGAGCATTTGACTTGCCCACACATGCCCGGACTTCTCCGGCGGACAATCCGCAGGAAAAAGTCAGCGGGACTTTTGAAAATGAAGGACTTGCCCACACACGGAGCAGTCCATTCATTTAGAACGTAACTGCAGGTAGACGGAGCTAGCGAAGGCAGTGAATGCCCCGTCACCTGGCATGGGTTTTTTCGGCGTGGGGGTCCCCCCCAAATCCATCTCAGACAAGAGACCCGATAAGCCCCTGCCCGCAGACCCCGACAACCAAAGGCCAGGGTTGTCGGGAAGAGGCCCTTGACCTCATCAACATGGGGACAAGGTGCTTTGGGGTGGGGGGGCCGCACGGCCCCCCTTTCCCCAGGGCACCCCCCATGTTGAGGGCACGCGACCTGGTATGGCTCAGGAGGGGGGGGGCTCTCGCTCGTCTCCACCCCTTTCCTGGCCTGCCGGGCTGCGTGCTCGGATAAGGGTCTGAGATGGATTTGGGGGGGACCCCCACGCCATTTTTCAACGTGGGGATTCCCTTTAAATCCATGCCAGGTGACGGGGCTAGTGCGGCGGCATTCACTGCCTTCGCTAGCTCCGTCTACCGGAAGTCACGTGCTAAATGAACGGACTTTCCGATGAGCGGACTTTCCGGCAGACTAGCCTACTAACGCCGGGATTATCCGCCGGACTGCCAAGTCCAGCGGATAATTTTAAAACAAAACTTAAAACCTAGTCCGCTGGACTTTTGGCGCCAAAAAGTCCGCCGGCGCCCACACACGAGGGGATTGTCTGGCGGACTCGAGTCCAGCAGACAATCCCGTGGGATAGTCCCTTCGTGTGTACGCGGCATAACTCTTCCTTCTTAGATCAAAGGGATAAACGTGTGTAAAGAAAAAATCCAGGCAGTCTGCCAAGTTTTTAACAACCTGTAAATGCAGGAAGTTTAACCACTTAAAGTCTAAATCTTTTTCTGACACTTGTTTCTTAAGTCAAAATCAATATTTTTTGCTAGAAAATGACTTGGAACCCCCAAACATTATATATATTTTAGCAAATAGGAAGGGGGAAGGGAAGGGAAGAAAATGTCAATTGCTGCAATATTTTATGTCACACTGTATTTGCCCAGCGGTCTTTCAAACACAATTTTTTTGGGGAAAACACACACTTCAATGAATAAAAAAAAAACGAAAAAGTAAAGTTAGCCCAGTTTTTTTTTGTTTTAATGTGAAAGATGATGTTATGCCACAAGAATCGTGAGAGAATCGTGATCTATCTTCTAAGCAAAAAAATTGTGATTCTCATTTTAGCCAGAATTGTGCAGCTCTACTTTATGACTACAGTGAACCCATCTTCTGATGGCTCCTTCCAGCAGGATAATGCACCATGTGCATCAAAGCTCAAATCATCTCACCACTGTTTTATTGAACATGACAATGAGGTCACTGTACTCCAATGGCCTCCACAGTCACCAGATCTCAATCCAATAGAGCACTTTTGAGATGTGGTGGAACGGGAGATTTGCATCATGGATGTGCAGCCGACAAATCTACAGGTACTGCGTAATGCTATCATTGTCAATATGGACCAAAATCTCTGAGAAATGGTTCCAACACCTTGTTAAATCTATGCCACGAAGAATTAAGGCAGTTCTTAAGGCAAAAGGGGGTCCAACCTGATACAAGCAAGGTGTACCTAATAAAGTGTCCGGTGATTATATGTATGTATATATATATGTAGCACTGACCCCCAAAAGAGCTGCTGGTTTTATTTGGGCTTACCGTTACCTCACCTTCTTCTTGTAGCTTCGTCTTGGGGATCCTGTGGAAAGTGGCCCAAAGAATGAGAATTTCCAATACTTAGTTCTTTTTCGATGGTTATTTATTAAAAGTAAAGTCTCTCAATAAAAGGGTAGAGGATTAAGGGTGAGTTCAGGCACCTGGTACTGCGAGTTTTTAAGAGCTCCAGAGGACAATAGTTTCACTCACTGAATTCAGCCACCACCGGATAAGCCCGTCTCACTGGACCTAGCGGCCGGTGGGGTATTTGACACAGTCTCTGCCACAGACTTGTGAGATTAACTTAAGCGTCACTGAGGGATTGAAGAATAATTCCATACAATACCAGTCTCTTTCAGCCGAACCGGCGATACTGTACGGGTGGTGATCTGGGTTGCGTCCTCCAACTGAGTCTCCAGGCAATCTCCAGAGATACCAGCCTTGCGCTCGGTCCTCCCTTGGAAAAATTCCTCCCCTGGGTACTCCAGTTTCTGGGCCTCTCTTCACTTGAGACAGCACCGGACCTTCCCTAGATCAATAGGCCCCAAAACTCTTCCGGACCTATTCCCTCAGATGCGTAGCCTCGGGCCATCCGGTCCCGAAGCACAGGATACACAGGCTGCACACCCCAGGCTAGGAGGACCCTGAGGTTTTGGGGCAGCGGACCCCACGCACAGCCAGGAAAAAACCCAAAAAGTATTTTTATTAAACATGGCGTCCGTACCTTAAATACCATCGCCCAGAATTCACAGCAGGAAAACACTCCCACTGGGCTGGTTCCGAGCAATAGGTGGCATTCAATATAGCCAGCTAAACTGCGCTTCTACACCCACCGACGGTGACAGCGACACCTACGGTCGATTACAACCAGCCTGTTGGATTTTGCATGTGATTATTGCTAACGGTTGTTATAGCCGCTAGCAATAATCATTATGTTCTCCCGGTGGGGATGGTTTCCTCTGCCCAGAAGAACACAATGGCTCAGCTGGAGAGATTCCCCCCTGTCTGCGTTGGTTGCAGAGAAAAAAAAACGCTCCGTCTATGGCTGGCCTAAGTCAAGTATATCCTCTGTCTTCCTCCCTGTTGCTTGTATTACTTGGCAGACTAATGTCCAAACCATTGAATATGATTGTTCCCATTGACAAATATTTATCTAAACAATTAATTCAATATATACTGTATACAATCAGGTAACCATCAAATTACTTACCTGTAAATGTATAATTAACCACTTACACCCCTTTCCTGCCCAAGCCATTTTTCAGCTTTCAGCGCTGTCGCACTTTGAATGACAATTGCGTGGTCGTGCTACACTGTACCCAAATAATTTTTTTTTTTATCATTTTCTTCACACAAATAGAGCTTTCCTTTGGTGGTATTTAATCACTGCTGGATTTTTTATTTTTTAGAAAAAAATAAATAAAAAGACCAAAAATTTTGAAAAAAAATGTTTTTTATTTTTTTTCTGTCAGTAAATTGTGTAACTAAGTAATTTTTCACCTTCACTGATGTGCGCCAATGAGGCGGCACTGATAAGCACTGATAGGCTGAACTGGTGGGCATTGATGAGGTGGCACTTATGAGCACTGATGAGGTGGCACTAATATGCCATACATATGGGCACTGATAGGTGGCACTGATATGTGGCACTGATAGGCGGCACTGATGGGCACTGATAGGCTGAACTGGTGGGCATTGATGAGGTGGCACTTATGGGCACTGATGAGAGGCACTAATATGCCACACTTATGGGCACTGATAGGTGGCACTGATATGTGGCACTTATGAGCACTGGTAGGTGGCATGGATAGGCGGCATGGATAGGCGGCACTGATGGGCATTGATGGGTGGCACTGATGGACATTGATTGACAGCAGTGATGGGCATTGATGGGTAGCATGATAGACAGCAGTGATGGGCATTGATGGGCAGCACTGATAGGTGGCACTGATTGCCAGCACTGACTGGCATTGCTAATGGGCACTGATTGGTGGCACTTGTGGGCACTGATTGCTGCCACTGGTGGGCACTGATTGCTGGCATTGGTGGGCAATGGTGGGCACTGTATGGTGACACTGTATTACTTTATTGTAATCAGGGCACTGATGATCAGTGCCCTGATTACATTCCTAGATGTCCCCCTGCGTGGAGATGCCGCTGAACGGCTCTCCTTGCCACACACTCTGTCAGTGTGAGGCGAGGAGAGCCCAATACCAGCACTTCCTTGTTTACATGTGACCGGCTGTGATTGGACACAGCTGATCACATGGTTAAAGAGCCGCAGTCGTGCCGTGTCCTAGCACGGCCGTTCTAGGATGCTGTCATATGACGTCTCTTCTCTTTTATACTCAGTTGTGACATGATGCTACTTGTATATCAAGACATCGCTTGTATAGCAAGTCAAAATTTATTAAAACATTTTGCTTGTCTTGCAAAACGCTCTCAAACCAAGTTACTCTCAAACCAAGGTTTTACTGTAACTTGCTTTTTGCACATCTGTATACAGTACCACCCTATTTTTGTGGCTGAAATGGTGAACAATCTACATATTGTCCTTTATATTACAGTAAAATGTATTTCTTGCCAAAATGCAGACCAATTGGCTCCAGGGAGTATTTGTCCATATAAATCACAGTTTAAGCTCAATTGCAGGGAATGAAGAAACATTTTTATGTTGGCCTTGCCCTTTGTGCATTCATTAGGAATAATATTGTCAGTTTGCAGCCTCAGAAACATAAACTCACATGCAGGGCAGGACTTAGGGTGGTGGGGGCCCCTGGGCTTGAGTCACTTTTGGGCCCTACCTTCTATACATTACCATATTTATCGGCATATAACACGCACCCCAAGTTTAGGAGGGAATTTTAAGGAAAAAACTTTTAGGAGCCAAGTTTAAGGAAAAAACGTATATTTAAATGCAAATCAATGCAGCCTTATCAGTGTCCATCTGCAGCCTTGTCCAGTGTCATTGCAGCCCTGTCAGTGTCATTTGCAGCCTTGTCAGTGTAGCCTTGTCATTTGCAGCCTTGTCATTGCAGTCTTGAAGTTTAAAAATGGCGCAGCTGAGATACAGAGTCCTCTCGGCTCACAGTCCCTGTGTTATGTCCATCACAGGGCGCAACTGGGCATGACTGTGAGCGGAGCCGAGCCCAGTACACTCGGCTATGTATCTCTACAGGGCCTGCGGGGCCCCCTATTGGGCGGGGCCCATGGGCTTGAGCCCAGTCAAGCCCAATGGTAAGTCCAGCCCTGCTCACATGTCATATGTTGCACTTTGGTAAGTCTCCGCTCTTGAAGTGACATCAATCAGCAGAAACCAAAATTGAGAGAGAGGAAAATAACATGTTATTCAAAGTGTCTACTGTAAAGGTCCGCCACATCGTACATCACTTTCAGTAGAAACAAAGGTTTCCAGTGGACAATCGCTCAGCTTCCGTAGGGGGCAGACTGGAGGTGTTTGTGTACAGTATGGGACAGTCCCTTGAAATGTTACACCAACAGTAGTATTCAGAACCACAGAAATCCATAATTTATACAAGAAAAGAACATGCACTGTGGATCTAAAGTCAACAGAAAATCCCCAAGCAAAGTCTCTTCATCAAACACTCTTAAACTGTCAGTTTGATCAGTCACTTTGCACTCCCCATGCAGTAATAGTGACACTTTGTACATTAACCTCTCTGATGCTGAGTTGTAAATCTTGCAGTAAATGGTCACAGGAATTACCTGGGTAGGTCGTTCTGCAAAGTGCTCTGATTGCCCAGATTAGATTTCACAGTATATTGTGTTCTGCACAAAAAAAAAAAAAAATATATATATATATATATATATATATATATATATATATATATATATATATATATATCGATATATATTTGTGTGTGTTTGTAGCACCCTGATGTTTAGGCAGGGTTGCTCCTAAATTTACCTGCCAGGTGTAGTTACCTTGGCTCATTGTTAGGGATCAATTGAGTACACACGGTCAGAAATACCAATCGTGTGTGGGCTCCATTTGACTTTTTCCGTCGGAATTTCCGACACACAAAGTTTGAGATCTGGATCTAAAATTTTCTGACAACAAAATCCAATCGTTTAATTTCCAATCATGTGTAGACAATTCCGACGCACAAAGTGCCACCCATGCTGAGAATAAATTACGAGACGAAAGCTATTGGCTACTGGCCTCTTTATAGTCCCATCGTACGCGTTGTACGTCACCTCGTTCTGAACGATTGGATTTTCCAACAACCTTGTGCAACCGTGTGTATGCTGGACAAGTTTGGGCCAAAATCGGTCGGAAAAAATCAGACGGATTTTGCCGTTGGAAAGTCCGACCGTGTGTACAGGGCATAAGTCTGAAATTTCTGCACTTCTCTCTTCTGCCGCTAGGTGGCCAGGTACCTGGTGGCTTTAGATAAGACAAGGGCAAAGCAAGGACAGATTAGGAGTATATGGGGTATCTTAGCCAATGGGCAGAGGTTTTCCTAAATCCCTTGGCCTGCTGGGAGAACCTATATATTTGGATGGAGTCCGGTGATCACTGTTCTGTGCCATCTGGATGGCTATCTGGGTGGACGTGTGTTGTACTGCCCGGCTGCTGGCGTTTGGGCCTATCCCGGGCACATCTGGCTGCTAGGCTGTCTGAGGGCCTATCCAGAAGCAAGAGAGCAGCGCAGGGTTGGGATTGCGGCTTACCAGAAGTGCCGGTTCTGCCGGCCGGAGAACCTGTCGTGGTCGGAGGTAGAGGGGAAGCTGTCGTCACTAAGGGACCATCCACCTTATTACCAGGGACCACAGTGAGTAACTGAAGCAAGTACCCGAGCAGAATTCTCACCAACCGGGGACATTGAAGAATCGGGAAACTTCAGCGGGTATTAAGCCAGGGACCCAGCCAGCAGAGGTGACGCTTGCAGAGCAGCCTTGTGTGTCAAGCCAGGGACTGAGCAGGCCAGTGGGGTAAAGCTTAATAAGTATGTGGAGTGCCAAGTTAGGGACCCAGCAGAGAAGCTGGGGGTGATGCTTGAGGAAGCTACTACAGTGAAGATTGGAAGAGCTCAAGGGATTCAGTGGCAGTGAATCATCTAGTCTAGCGAGAGAGAGACTGGGAGCTCAGTGGGTTGAAGAACTACAAGAAGTGGACAGAACTGTTACACCTTCTGTTAGAAACTGTTAAAGACTGTTGCCATAGGAGACAGCGCTCCTACACATGCAGATGTGGTGTCTTGCTGGATGCCTTTCCCTGCATGGCTGTCTACCTGTAGCAGTCTTGGAGTCTGCAATTAACATTGCAACTACCTGGGGGCGTGTCCAAGATGGCGACGTGAGCGTCGCATCTCCCACGAGCTCCGCCGACTCCGGCGCCTCCTGCCCGGCTTCCTGAGCGCATACCCGCACTATTTTCGACCAGCGGCAGCTGGATGAGGCGGCACACCCCTCGGGTATAGTCCGGTAAGGGAAAGAAGCTAAAATTCCCTCCGGGACCGGAGGGATCGCCGCCGGGCCTAGAACCGGCCCCCCACGGGGAGACGCGCGCCCAGCGCTACACGCACATGGCGTCTCAGACTCCCCCAGCAGACCCACCGGACACCAGACCACCCTGGCTGGCGGAGGTGATGGCGGCCATAGCCACCTGCCAGGCAACACTCACGGCCAAGATAGAGGAGGTGCAGTTAGATGTGGGCCTCATGCGGCAGGACATAGATAAGATTCGCTCCAGGGTGACAGAGACGGAGCAACGCATAGGCCTGATAGAAGATGACACCATGGAGCACACGGCCTCCCTCCGCACCCTCCACACTAAGGTAAAGGCGTTGGAATTTAGGGCAGAAGACGCCGAAAATAGAAACAGGAGGAACAACCTCCGGATCATAGGCCTGCCTGAGGGGGTGGAGGGCAAGGACCCCACAGCGTTTGTGGAAGCCATGCTGAGGTCCCTTCTCCCAAATGCTGTCTTTTCCCCCTATTACACAGCAGAAAGGGCACACAGGGTTCCGCCGAAGCCGGGTCCTCCTGGGGCTCCCCCAAGGACTTTTATTCTGAGAATGCTTAACTTCCGTGACAGGGATGAGGTTCTGAAGGCTTCCAGGCTGCAGGGTGAGCTCCGGTTCCAGAACACAAAGCTTATGATTTTCCCTGATTACTCTGTTGAGACCCAGAGGCTACGCAAATCGTTTGACCAAGTTAAAGGGGCACTCAGAGCCCGAAATATCAAGTACAGTGTGATGTTCCCTGCGAGACTCAGGGTTCAGGACAGAGAGACCTTCAGATTCTTCAACACACCCCGCGAGGCCTCAGCGTGGCTGGATTCCTTGCCCCCGCATCGCTAGCCACCTGACTGTGAGTACCCCTTTACCACCTTTTATTGCTGTTGTTTGGCGGGGGGGGGACGTGTCTGCTGGGCCCCCTTGGTTCTGCCCCTATTGACTACCCTCACATTCCCAGAGGCCCGCTGCACCCACGGATGGATTCCCTCTTTTTGGTTACTGTGAACGGATTTGTCTCCCCCCTATGCAACAGGGCCCTGACTCTCTGATACATGCCCCTGGTCTGGAGACTGGCCCTGAAGGGACCCCCCTGCCAGCGACCTAGCAGAACCTCAGGAAAACCGTGTGCTGGAATGCTGCGATTTGGGACGCTACTTCTTGTTTTGTGATTCACTAACGTTTTCTGACAAGTTTTACTTTATTGGTTTTTCTCTTTTTCGCTGTTGCAACATAAGTGTTCGGCCCCTGACTAGTTCAGGAGAATATAGACCCGACTCCTAGGGTGTGCTGCATCCTGAATGGAACTTCTCCTGTTTTACTTCCCGCCATTGAACTTACTACCTTCGCCCGCCAGGAGGAGACTAAGCTGACACGTGAGGTGAGGCGACTTTTCACCGACTGACATGCTTACTGCACACACCCACGTGCTCTCTTGCAACCTCAGGAGTCGCCGGGGCTCATCTTAGTGGGAAGTTGACGTGCTCGCATGGACTCTGCCGGACGCCCGGCGGGACCCGGTCAGCCTCTTGCACAGGTGACCCCCCTTTTGCAGCTGATATGCTGAGTTGGGACTGGGGAATTGAAGCCCACCTCGGTTTTGGGGGGATGGGCGGGGAGGGGGGGGGGGAATGTTGCCCCTTGGGGGCGAATGTTATGGTTTTAAGTTTTTTTATTTTAATTTTTAGATGTTTTATTGCCTACATAATGCATGTATTCACATCAGGCAAAAATGCTGAGGTTGTCACAGATGATCTGCTTGTTATGTACGGAGTTCCAGCGCCGGGTCTAACACCTACCTACTTGATCCACCCCTTGAATACTGTACTGTGCGACTACCATGTCTGCCCTTAACATTATGTCCTGGAACACCAGGGGCCTCAACTCTCGGGTTAAGAGGTCACTGGTCTTCCAGTTTATAAAAGCACACAACCCTCATGTGTGCATCCTCCAGGAAACCCACCTGGTAGGTAGCAGAACCCTTGCCCTTAAAAAACCGTGGGTCGGTAGTCATTACCACTCCACTTACTACACCTTCGCAAGAGGGGTGAGCATACTTATTAGTAAGACATTACCCTTTGGGCTACTGGACCTGGCGCTGGACCCGGACGGGAGGTATGTTATTATACATGCTAGAATTCTTTCTAAGACTTGGTCCTTAGTGGGATTATACTTGCCCCCCCCCAGCCTCCCTGACAATCCTTGGGGACTTCAATGTGGCTCCTGAGCCGTGTGTTGACAGACTGGCGGCTGTGGGCCTGGCCTCCTCTGGCTTGAAGGAGTGGGCAGATACCTACGGTCTTGTGGATGTTTGGAGATGGAAACACCCTGACACCAGGGAGTACACCTGCCACTCTGCAACACACCGCTCATTCTCTCGGATTGATCTTATATACGCAAGTCAATCAGTGCTGCCCAGGGTCAGGGACGCTCGGATACTGCCTAGGGGCATTTCGGATCACGCCCCCCTTCTGGTGCATATAGGGGACCCGGGCTCCCCTGCTGGGCTGTGGAGACTCTCCAGGTACTGGATTTCAGACCAGGAGGTGGAACCCCAGTTCAGCAGGGAAATGGATGGATACTGATGGGCTACTAATCCGGGCACATCCTCCCCCACCAAGGTCTGGGACGCATTTAAAGCCTTCACAAGAGGTCAGTATCAGAAAATTATATCTAGGACTAGGAGGAACAGACGCTTTAATTTGACTAGGGCTGAGGCCGAGGCCACGGCGCAGGAGGCACTGTACGTAAGCACGCGTGACCCCCAACACTACGCTAGGCTACAGTCCCTGACACAGGAGGTGATGTCCCTTCGCTCATCCCTGACCCAAAAGAAATTGCTTGCGCAATCACAGAGGATTTTTGAACAAGGGGAAAGATCCGGCAGGCTTCTTGCCTGGCTCTCCAGGGAGCAGTCAGGAGGCCTCAGTATTCCTCATATACAAGACTCTACCGGGGTGCTCCTTTGCTCCCCGGAGGAGATTAACCGCTCCTTTGTCACCTACTACCAGACACTCTACTCCTCTAAAGCAACCTTTACCGACGGCGAACTTGCCACATATCTAAACACAGTGGATGTACCGGTCCTCACTGACAAAACTAGGGATATCCTCGACAGACCTTTTACCCTTGACGAGACACTCGCGGCCCTCAAGTCTATGCAACCGGGTAAAACCCCTGGCCCTGACGGGATACCAGTGGAACTGTATAAACAATACCCTGAAACGCTAGCGGCAAGACTCCACGAGCTATTTACTGCTGCTGGAGAGCTGGGCACCCTCCCACAATCCATGAGGGACGCAGTGATTGTGGTCATTCCCAAGCCAGGGAAGGATCCATCTCACTGTACTTCATATGGACCGATTTCTCTACTCAATGTGGACGCCAAGATTCTGGCCAAGATCTTGGCGAACAGATTGAACACTGTAATCACGGCCCTGGTCCACCCGGACCAAACGGGCTTCATGCCAGGAAGGGGTACAGACATTAATCTCAGAAGGCTTTTTACACATATAGACAGGGCGAACACGGAGGGTGAAGGTCTGGTGGCCTCATTGGATGCCGAAAAGGCCTTCGACTCAGTTGAGTGGAAATACTTGTGGGCGGTCCTGTCTAGGTTTGGATTTGGTGAGAAATTCATCTCCTGGATCCGGATGCTGTACAGGGACCCCCAAGCGAGAGTCTACACTAACGCCTGCCTGTCAGAATCATTTCCACTGGGTCGGGGCACGAGGCAGGGCTGCCCCCTGTCTCCCGTCCTGTTCGCCTTGGCTATAGAGCCCTTGGCTGCACTGATTAGGGCAGATGAGGAGGTCAAAGGCATACAAATAGGAGACATACACGAAACGATCTCACTGTATGCGGACGACGCTCTTCTCTACCTGGCTGACTCCTCCGCCTCCCTCAGGAGAGTACTGCACCTATTTAATCACTTTAGCAACTTCTCGGGTATTAGGATCAACTGGGACAAGTCCGAGCTCTTCTCCCTTTGTCCTCAGACCGCGCCCCCGGTTTCGCTGACTCAACTCAGATGGGTAGACGAAATTACATACCTGGGGATTAAAGTGACAGCAGATCTGAGACAATACATGGCCCGCAACCTCCAGCCCCTGATGCAACAAACTACGGCCAAATGTGCAGCCTGGCGCTCGCTCCCATTATCTCCTGTTGGTAGGGTCAACCTCTTGAAAATGGTGCTTCTACCGAAGTTCCTATATTTTTTTAGGAATACCCCGAGCCACATCCCCAAGGCGTTTATTGTAAAGTTGGAGGGTCTGCTGGGGAACTTTGGGCTGGAAGACCCCCGAGGGTGGCGAAACAGCTACTCCACCTCCCCCTTTCGGGCGGTGGTCTGGCTCTTCCGAATTTTCTAATTAATAAGTGTAAAAAAAACAGTATCTTACAAAGTGAGTAGTGAGTACACCCCTAACATTTTATATTAAAATTTACACTTTGCTACAATGTAAAGTATGAGTGTACAGCTTGTATAACAGTGTAAAGTCTAAACCGCTGCACATAAGTAAGTACACCCCGAAGTAAAAATGCCAAATGGCCCAATTAGCCATTTTCCCTCCCCGTGTCCATGTGACTCATTAGTGTTTAAATGGTATCAGTGTGAATGGGGGAGCAGGGTGTGTTACATTTGGTGTTATCGCTCTCACTCACTCATACTGGACCCTTAAGTTCAACATGGAATTCCACTCTCTGAGGATCAAAAAAACAATTGTTGCTCTACAGAAGAGGCCTAGCTGATGGCCAAACCACACAGCAACAAAGAATTGAGTACACGTGCTCAGCATCATATCCGATCCGACTGCTGCCAGCATTGCTTCAGAGGTTTCTGGTGGGGGTCAGCCTCTCAGTGCTCAATTTATTATTGGGCTGCTGTATTGGTAACGGTCAGGTGGTGGTTCTCCCAGCCCAGACAGAATCCGGCGGTTAGATTGGAGGCTGCTATCTTGGGCTCCTACGCCGCACTCAGCAACCTACCATTTAGAGGTAAACGAGCAGACCCCGCTGTCACCACCCCCATGAAGACCACCATACAGGCGTGGCAGGACGCCAGGAGGGTGTACCGTAAGCCCTACCATGAATCCCCAAACACACCTTTGTGGGGGGACCCCCTGCTGCCTCACTTTCACTCACTACCAAATTCCTCGGAATGGGCAGGGAAGGGAATACTCACTTTGAAACATATAACCAAACGTGGTACAATAGCCTCCTTCCAGGATCTGAGGTCCTGGCACGCGCTTCCGCGGGCCTGGACCTTTAGATACTGGCAGCTTCGACACGCCTACAAATCGCAGTTCCCCCGACCTATAACACTGGAAATGGACTTGACTGAACGTCTCCTGACCTCTAGCGCCATGGGCCGACCCTTGTCCTCCCTTTACCTATACCTGACAGTGGCACATGATGCCAAGCTGACCAAATCATTTGATAAATGGAAGAATGACTTACCTACCCTGGACGACGACATATGGGAAGAATGCGTTCCCACCTACATCCCGACAATGATAGCCTCACGCGATAGGTTTATACAATTAAAGTTCCTACATAGGGCTTATTACACTCCGCAAAGGCTGGCCAGGATATTTCCACAGCGTGATCCGCTTTGTCCCAGGTGCGGGCAGGAGGTGGGCTCATTTCTTCACATGGTCTGGTCTTGCCCCAAACTCCTTCCCTTCTGGACCCAGGTGGCCGACGACCTCACGGGAATGTCGGGCACCAGGATACCCCGAGATCCCCTGACCTTTCTCCTTAGTTACCTGGAGGAGATCCAGGGTGACAGGTACACTAAGTTGTTTCTTATGTTCTCTATCTTTTATGCTAGATGGGAGATCCTCCTGAAGTGGAAATCGACTGACTCCCCAACACATGAATCCTGGTGCCGCTCCATTAATGCTGTGCTCCCCTTATATAGGCTCACCTATGAAAGTAGACAGTGCCCGGTAAAGTTTGACAAAATATGGGCTAGGTGGATTGATGCTCATGGCTGAGTGATTTATACTTGCTCCCTATCACCTCCCCTGGAGATGTGGTCAGTCACCCCCCTTACCTGAACTATTGGATCCTGATCCATACCCCCCTCCCCCCAGGACCAACGACCCACCAACACATTCGGGTACAGATCCAATGAGGTGTTAGCTTGAACTAAATACTGAATACGACAATTGGAAATAGTAAAGGTGATTTATATGTGAGCTGGAAACCTGCTTTGTTATGCTGTAATGTGTACAATCTTCATGCTCTCACTGCTTGTTATTGTATGATACTGCTTCTTTTTCTGATGTGATATATCTGTAAACCTGTTTTGTTTTCAATAAAACATCTCTGTTAAAAAACATTGCAACTACCTAAGGGTATCCTGGCCCTAACCCTCTCTGCCAAAGTTCTGTTTAACCACTTTCAGACCGGACCAATTTGCAGCCAAAGGACCAGGCCCCTTTTTGCGATTCGGCACTGCGTCGCTTTAACTGACAATTGCTCGGTCGTGCGACGTGGCTCCCAAACAAAATTGAAGTCCTTTTTTTCCCACAAATAGAGCTTTCTTTTGGTGGTATTTGATCGCCCCTGCGGTTTTTATTTTTTGCGCTATAAACAAAAAAGAGCAACAATTTTGAAAAAAAAAACACATTCTTTTTTATTTTTTGCTATAATAAATATCCCCCAAAAATATATAAAAAAACATTTTTTTTCCTCAGTTTAGGCCGATACGTATTCTTCTACATATTTTTGGTAAAAAAAATCACAATAAGCGATTATTGATTGGTTTGCGCAGAAGTTATAGCGTTTACAAGATAGGGGATAGTTTTATAGCATTTTTTATTATTAATTTTTTTTTATTAGTAATGGCGGCGATCAGCGATTTTTATTGTGACTGCGACATTATGGCGGACACATCGGACATTTTTGGGACCATTGTCATTTATACAGCAATCAATGCTATTTAAATGCATTGATTCCTGTATAAATGACACTGGCAGTGAAGGGGTTAACCACTAGGTGGCAGTGTAGGGGTTAAGTATGCCTAGGGGTGTGTTTCTTACTGTGGGGGGGCGTGGCTGTCAGCTAGTGAATGCTGATCTCTGCTCCAATCACAGGGAGCAGAGATCGGCGTCACTAGTTGCTAGGCAGAACGGGGAGATGCTGTTTATTTCCGCATCTCCCCGTTCAGCCTTCCCGTGAGACGATCGCGGGTGTCCCTGCGGCGATCGAGTCCGCGGGACCCGCGACCGGCCTCACGGGGGTCCCGACCGGCGTGGGGCATTTTAAAAGGGACTTATATATACGCCCTTATGCCTGTCCGTGCCATTCTGCCGACGTACATCGTTGTGCGCCGGTCGGGAAGCGGTTAAGAAAAATAAAATCTCTTTGCATTCAAAAGTGTCTGGTGCCCATAAATCTAACTTGCATTACACCCACTATGCCTTACAACCCACTCTATATGGAAGCATGTCAGCAGCATGTCTAAAGGTTCTCATTAGATTAGAGGAGGCCTGGGACCTTGCTACACAAATATTTTGTGTGGCCACCATCAGGGGCGTTGCTAGGTGGCAAAAAGACCAGGGGCTTCAGCCCAAAGTCCAAGGCCGGCAACCGGGGTGGGGGTAAGCTCACTTGCTGGTTGCTACCTTGCTTACCAGTGCCCATCAATGCTGACCACTAAACTGACCTACCTACCTGACACACACCGACCTACCTACACTGAGCTACCTGACATACATACACTGACCTACCTGACACACACTGACCTACATGACACACTGACCTACCTGACACACACTGACCTACATGACACACTGACCTACCTGACACACACTGACCTACCTACCAGGGGCGTAACTATAGGGGGTGCAGCAGTCGCGAGCGCAACCGGGCCCTGTGCTGCAAGGGGCCCATGTGGCCCCTTCTACATATGGCCGGTGGCAGCATAGGCGGTTAGGCACCGGGCACATGGGTGGCTGGAGGTGGGGGGTGACTAGCAGAGCTCCATGCTCGACTATCGCACTGGCTGCTCTTTAGTTGTGCATTCCCCACACAACCTGTGTCCTCTACCGCTCCTCCGGGTCCCCCTCTCCTGCTCCATGCAGTGCTGCTCAGTCCGGTGTCTGTCCTCCCCAGCCAGAGTCCAGCCCCATGAGTCCGGCTCACACTGCATGCTTCTCCCGGGCAAACAAACTTTAAGCACACAGATGCAGTGCAGCCCTATGAGAGCCGGCTCCCCAAAGGACACCGCAGGCTTGTCTGCCAGCACCCCCCCTCCTCCCCGTCATACACAGATGTTGACAGGTCTTTCTGGGAGATATGTCCCCTAAGGACGGAGGGAAGGGCCTCGGCTGGGGTTCAGGGGGGCCCTTCATGGTTTCTTGCACCGGGGCCCTGAAGGTTCTAGTTACACAACTGCTACCTACACTTACCTGACACACATAAACACACTGACCTACCTGATGCAGACACACACACTGACCTGCACGCACACACACACACACACACTGACCTACCTGATACGTACACACTGACCTACCTGACACACACAGACACACAAACTGACCTGCACACACACACACACACACACACTGACCTACCAGAAACACACACACACACACACACTGACCTACCAGACAGTGGACATTCTCAGCACACCTTGGTGTTGGAACAAATTAACTCAAGATGACCAAAGATCCTGAACCCAGAGGTTTTCGGCACCAGCAAGAGAGGTAATGGATGTTTATGGTTTACTTTTCTTTATTTAAAACCCAATTTTTTTTTCATTTGGTACAATGTAGGGAATGGATAGTGGCCCCCAATAGTTTTTTTTCTTTTTTTGCTACATCCTATTGGCTGAGATATTCCTTTATTTCCTGCCTTGTAGACACAACAGGAAATGAGAGAAAATCTCTCTAAGGTGCTGTGACCCTAATGCCCTGTACACACGGTTGGAAATTCCGACGGAAAAGGTCCAATCGGATTATGTTGTTGGAAAATCTGATCGTGTGTGGGCTCTATCGGACGAAAAATTTGACGGCAGAATCTAAAATTTTCAGAGAAAAAAATCTAATCTGACTTTTTCCGATCGTTTGTAGAGAATTCCGACGGACAAAGTGCCACGCATGCTCAGATCAAATTATGAGACCAAAGCTATTGGCTACTATCCTCTATGTAGTTCAGTCATACGCAACGAACGTCACCACGTTCCGAACGATCTGATTTTTTCCGACAACTTTGTCCGACCGTGTGTATGCAACACCAGTTTCGGACAAAATCCGTTGGAAAAAATCAGACGGATTTTGTGGTCGGAATGTCCGACTGTGTGTACAAGGCATTATAGGTGTTCTGTCCTTAAAATTTTAGCTTTTCCCTCACCTTTTTTCCTAGTGGATACTACTGTCTGTACTACATACACAAGGTGAACGTTACTCAAGCATCCATTATATATCTGTCCACTTTACCCGTTTGCCAACCGCATATCTTAGTTATACAGCAGCACAGCGGCTCTCCTGAGCTGGATCACATACCTAGTATGCACCGCGGCTGTGCTGTGATTAGACACAGCACAAGCCGAACAGCGGGTGGATGTGTGAAAGCACCCGCTGATTGGCGAGGAGAGACACGAAACAGCTCTGCGTTGTTCTGTCAGCTCCAATGTGATGGATTCATCACATTCCTTAATAAAAACAGCATACATATTACACAAAAACACTGGTTAGGCACACATTTAACCCTTTGATTGCCCTAGATGTTTAACCCCTTGCCTGCCTGTGTCATTAGTACAGTGACAGTGCATATTTTTAGCACTGATCACGGTATTAGTGTCACTGGTTCCTACCAAGTGTCAAAAGTGTTAGATTGTCCGCCGGAATTTTCGCAGTTCTGCCATAGGTCGCTGATCGCCACCATTCCTAGTAAAAAAATAAATAAATAACTAAAATGTCCAGTATATATTCCATAGCTTGCAGGGATCAAAATTTCAAGTCTAGAGCTACTAGCCAGGCCTCAAGGGTTACTCGCCACCAGTTGCCCCGCCCAACCCCTACCCTGCCCCGCCCCTAAACCCGCCCTCATAAATGATCTCATTAAATGACACTTTAATGTTTTATGCAATTAAGTTATAAAAATATTAACAACTTTATCCATGCCTGCCAATGCAGCCTGTGTCCCCCATGTGCAGCCTGTGCCCCCCCCCATGTGCAGCCTGTGTCCCCCCCCATGTGCAGCCCATGCCCCCCCCATGTGCAGCCCGTGTCCCCCCCTGTATGCCGCTCGTGTCCCCCCGTATGCAGCCCGTGTCCCCCCCCCATGTGCAGCCCGTGTCCCCCCCATGTGCAGCCCGTGTCCCCCCCCCATGTGCAGCCCGTGTCCCCCCCCCCATGTGCAGCCCGTGTGTCCCCCCCCCCCATGGTGCAGCCCGTGTCCCCCCTCCATGGTGCTGCCTGTGTCCCCCCTCCATGGTGCTGCCTGTGTCCCCCCTCCATGGTGCTGCCTGTGTCCCCCCTCCATGGCGCTGCCTGTGTCCCCCCTCCATGGCGCTGCCTGTGTCCCCCCTCCATGGCGCTGCCTGTGTCCCCCTCCATGGTGCTGCCCGTTTCCCTCCATGGTGCTGCCCGTTTCCCTCCATGGTGCTGCCCGTGTCCCTCCATGGTGCTGCCCGTGTCCCCCCATGGTGCTGCCCGTTTCCCTCCATGGTGCTGCCCGTTTCCCTCCATGGTGCTGCCTGTGTCCCTCCATGGTGCTGCCCGTGTCCCTCCATGGTGCTGCCCGTGTCCCCCCATTGGTGCTGCCTGTGCCCCCCCCCATGGTGCTGCCTGTGCCCCCCCCATGGTGCTGCCTGTGTCCCTCCATGGCGCTGCCTGTGTCCCCCCCTCCATGGTGCTGCCTGTGTCCCCCCATGGTGCTGCCTGTGTCCCTCCATGGTGCTGCCTGTGCCCCCCCCCCCATGGTGCTGCCTGTGTCCCCCCATGGTGCTGCCTGTGTTTCCCCCCCCATGGCGCTGCCTGTGTTCCCCCTCCATGGAGCTGCCTGTGTCCCCCTCCATGGTGCTGCCCGTTTCCCTCCATGGTGCTGCCCGTTTCCCTCCATGGTGCTGCCCGTGTCCCTCCATGGTGCTGCCCGTTTCCCCCCATGGTGCTGCCCGTTTCCCTCCATGGTGCTGCCCGTTTCCCTCCATGGTGCTGCCCGTGTCCCCCATGGTGCTGCCCGTGCCCCCCCCCCCCATGGTGCTGCCCGTGTCCCCCCATGTGTGCGTGTCCCCCCCTGTGTCCCCCCATGGTGCTGCCTGTGTCCCCCCATGGTGCTGCCTGTGCCTGTGTCCCCCCCCCCATGGTGCTGCCTGTGTCCCCCCCCATGGTGCTGCCTGTGCCCCCCCCCATGGTGCTGCCTGTGTCCCCCCCCCCATGGTGCTGCCTGTGTCCCCCCCCATGGTGCTGCCTGTGTTTCCTCCCCCCCCCATGGTGCCTCCTGTGTCCCCCCCATGGTGCTGCCTGTGTCCCCCCATGTGCTGCCTGTGTCCCCCATGTGCTGCCTGTGTCCCCCCATGTGCTGCCTGTGTCCCCCCATGTGCTGCCTGTGTCCCCCCATGGTGCTGCCTGTGTCCCCCCATGGTGCTGCCTGTGTCCCCCCATGGTGCTGCCTGTGTCCCCCCATGGTGCTGCCTGTGTCCCCCATGTGCTGCCTGTGTCCCCCCATGGTGCTGCCTGTGTCCCCCCATGGTGCTGCCTGTGTCCCCCATGTGCTGCCTGTGTCCCCCATGTGCTGCCTGTGTCCCCCCATGTGCAGCCTGTGTCCCCCCATGGTGCTGCCTGTGTCCCCCATGTGCTGCCTGTGTCCCCCCATGGTGCTGCCTGTGTCCCCCCATGTGCAGCCTGTGTCCCCCCATGGTGCTGCCTGTGTCCCCCATGTGCTGCCTGTGTTCCCCCATGGTGCAGCCTGTGTCCCCCCATGGTGCTGCCTGTGTCCCCCATGTGCTGCCTGTGTCCCCCCATGTGCTGCCTGTGTCCCCCCCATGTTGCTGCCTGTGTCCCCCCATGGTGCTGCCTGTGTCCCCCCATGGTGCAGCCTACCTGTGGAGGAGAAGAGAGGAGAGCTGCCACTGGGAGATCACAGCAGGGAACATCACAGCTTTCGTTTCATCATAAGCTGTGTGTTCCCCCACCGCGCGCCGTCACATAAGCCCCTCCCCTTGTCCGGGGAACTTTGATACATGTCACCCGTCCTAGGACAAAGTCCCGGAAAAGGGGAGGAGCTTATGTGACGGCGCGCGGTGGGGGAACACACAGCTTATGATGAAACGAAAGCTGTGATGTTCCCTGCTGTGATCTCCCAGTGGCAGCTCTCCTCTCTTCTCCTCGCCAGCCCTCAAAAATTACTCGCAAAATGCGAGTGTGCGAGTGTAATTTTTGAGGGCTGCATAGCTTGTATACACTATAACTTTTGCGCAAACCAATCAATATACACTTATTATCTCAATGTCTAAAAGGCCTAATTACATCGCTCAGCGCTCAGAAAAAATTAAGTCCCCCCCAAAAAATATATAGAACACATATATACATAATGTATATGATGTATATGACACAAGTCTATGTACATAAAAGCAGCCGCTAAATAAAACAGAAATATACACGTAAGTAAAAAAAGTCCTTAGTCAAACTTCCAATACTCAAAGCAGCGCTCCAATCAAATAAATGAAGTATGACCAGCATTCACATGTAAAAACATATGAGAAATCGGTAGTATGCTGATAGGTGATGAGACAGTTCAATTGATAGGTGAAGGATACTACTTAATGATTGATAGGCATATACCATCCACCAGAGTCCACACCACGTGAAACACACTCCCCTAGGGGTTTACACTGACCAAAGAGATGTAATTGAAAAGCCTTGAACATACCAGGTGTCTCCCGTTTGGTCCAGTTATCTCAAAGAGCTAATCGCCCAGGGTGGTTTAGTCATGTAAAAAAAGGCCCCACATAGTGTTAGACCGTTTTAAAAGTTTATTCAAGATGACCACCCCCTTAAAACCACACTTACACAACAACTGTAACAGGCATTTGGTTGAATAATCATACTGTGTGTTATCACCAATCAGTATGGAATGCCATCTGCTATCCACCACATCCACTGCATTGAAAGTATCTGGCTGTTCCTTCCTGGTAGTGTCATGCTCTAATGCGTTTCGTCATCACGACTTCAACAGAGAGCGTGACCAAATGGCATGACGACCCGGCATTTAGAGAATAACCCAGCATTATTCTAATCCCCAGTGATCACGGCCTTACTTTGTAGCACTGCTCGTTAGCGGAATCAGAATCACAGGGGGACTCTCAATCATGGATATCTCCCAGCAATAGAGTTTGCCCTGTATGGTTATATAATCCAAACAAATAATGCATTCAATTTTTCACCTGATAAATAGCTATAGAATTCATTAAATTGTTCACATGAAATAACATTGTAAACTCCAATATGGAAAATATTATAGCTTAACTAATACTAAATATATTAGAGAAACATATGTAATATATGCAATATAAATGCAATATGAATGCAATAACAAACTAGAATAAATCAATCCCAAGTCTAAAATATGAACAATATATAGGAAATATAAGAAATATAAGAACAGAGAAGATTGAGGGGTTGTTGATTATACTAACGCCAACATTGGTAAATTATTAATTTAATATAATAACAATTAAAAAAAAAGTGAAATTCATAAATAAAACCTATATATCACTGATAAAACAGTTGATATCAAGTTCCACATTTAACCCTTTGTGTGTGAGGTTATCAGTGAGAAAGATCCATTTAGTTTTGCATTTGGATAATTCTCTTAACTATATTAGAACCTCTCCAAGCTGGTTTAATACTATCTACGCCCCAAAATTTCAGACCGGACGCATCCTGATTGTGGAGCATCTTAAAGTGTAATGAAACACTATGATCCTTAAAACATAATTTTATGTTTTGAACATGCTCTGCAATCCTAATTCTTAAGGCCCATACACACGATACCAAAATCTGATGGAAAAATTAGTGCGACGAGCTGGCTGACGATTTTCAGATCATTGGTACGATGCTGTCGACAGCCGATTTCGCTTTTTTCGGCAGACAAAAGCTGGATGTGCAGACTATAATTTTTTTGTCAGATGTGAACTCAAAGGCCGATTTTGGTTTCATTAGTATGGTTTTTGTACGAAACAAAATGTAAGAGCAAGACTACGCATGCTCAGAAACGAAAGAATACATACAAAACTATTCAACACATTACGTCACTTCTGACATTGTATTCTGTCGTATGAAAATTTTCTTATTGTGAGTAACCTCTTCACTTTCCACATGATTCTAGCATGCCACAAAAAACGAACGTTCGGTCGTCCGAAAATCTAAACGTGTGTACGAGGATTTAGTAACCCCTTTGTGTGCCCAATGCACATCAGCCCACACAGACATTCTAAAGTGTAAATTACATGGGTAGTATTGCACGTAATTAATTTGGAAATTTTATATTCTAAGAGTTTAGAATCATTTGAAGGTGAAGTGAAACTGTCCAGTCGTCTCATTGGCCTGGTGACCTCTCTACATGCTTTGCATTTTCTACATGCAAAAAAGCCATCACGATCCCAAAAGGATAGTGGTCTGGTGGGTGGGTCCAGAATTTTCTTCACCACCCTATCACCAAAACTGAGGGCCTTCTTATATATAAATTTAGGGGCAGCTGGAAGTACTGGTTTTAATGTTTTGTCCAGACACAATATATGCCGGTGTGGATTGAAAATTTCTTCCACCTCTTTATACTGTGGATGGAATCCTGATATAAAGCCCCATTCATGGCTATTATCATTATTTCGGGGTATTCCATCTCTCAAAATTACTTCTCTGGGGAGCATAGACACTTCCTCTAGAAAAATGTAAATGTATACAGATACAATAACCGGTTGGAGACGAAAGTCTATTTTAAACCCACTGATCGAAACAGTTATCTTCCTTTGCAGAGTGGACACCATCCCCTCTGTCTGAGGAACATACCGAAAGGCCAAATTATGAGGGTTAAAAGGAACTGTTCAACCACAAGCAGCTTTCTCATACAGTACCAGACTATTAAAAGCAGGTTCGTAAAAAAGAGTTATAACCCCCAGCAGTTAGACTCTTTGGTAGAGGAAGTGTTTATGCTCCCCAGAGAAGTAGTTTTGAGAGATAGAATACCTCCAAATAATGAGAATAGCCCTGAATGGGGCTTTATATCAGGATTCCATTCACAGTATAAAGAGGTGGAAGCAATTTTCAATCAACACAAATTTATATATAGGAAAGCCCCCAGTTTTGGTGATAGGGTGGTGAAGAACATTCTGGACCCACCCACCAGACCTTCATCCTATTGGGATTGTGATGGCTTCTTTGCATGTAGGAAATGCAAAGCATGTAGAGAGGTCACCAGGCCAATGAGACGACTGGACAGTTTCACTTCAACTTCTAATGGTAGATAGTTTAAAATGTGAGAATTCATTACATGCAATACTACCCATGTAGTTTACGCTATAGAATGTCCATGTGGGCTGATGTACATTGGGTGCACGAAGAGGTTACTAAGAATTAGGATTGCAGAGCATGTTCAAAACATAAAATTAGGTTTTAAAGAGGAAGTTAACCCATACAGCAAAAAAAATAAAAAATAGCACGGATACGTATCACTGGTGACACTGATGACAGATGGCACTATAAACAGATGCATGTGAAAAAAAATAAAAATGGACTAATAATGATGATGAGAGATGGCACTAATACGTGGCACTGATGACAGATAAACAGGTGGCACTGATGACCTGCAAGGCAAAGGCATAATGACAAATGACACTGGGGACAAATGGCACTGGGGACAAATGGCACTGGGGACAGGTGGCACTGGCAGATGGCACTGGCAGAGTATGGCAGCGGGGACAGATGGCAGCATGGCAGCTGGGACAGATCACTTTATTTTTCTTTTCTTTTTTTACTTACGGCGCCGCTGCAGCCGTTCTACTCTCCCTCCTCACATATTGGACACACCGCTGTAAACGGCCGCTGTGATACTAGCTATAGCGCGGGCGCGAAGAGGTTAAAGAGGAAGTTAACCCATACAGCAAAAAAAATAAAAAAATAAACCCTGCAAGGCAAAGGCATAAGGAGCTAGTATGCATAGCATACTAGCTCATTATGAATAACTTACCTGAGAACGAAGCCCCCGAAGTGGTCCTCCTTCTTTATCTCCGCCATGTATCCCGGAGTGACTTCCGGGTCTCGCGGCTCCGGCTCCGGAGCTGCGATGACATCACATGCGCATGGGAGCATGCGCACGGGAGCCGCCACTAGCGGCATATCGCCGTTAGCAGTGGCGTGCTCAGTGCGCCTGCGCGCCACTGTCTACGGCGCATGCGCCGTAGACAGCGGTGCCTGTTTTTTTTTTTAAATATCTCCTAAACCGTGTAGGTTTAGGAGATATTTCTTGGACCTACAGGTAAGCCTTAATCTAGGCTTACCTGTAGGTCAAACTGGTCTGTAAGGGTTTACAACCACTTTAATGATCATAGTGTTTCATTACACTTTAAGATGTTCCACAATCAGGATCCGTCCGGTCTGACATTTTGGGGCATAGACCATATTAAACCAGCTTGGAGAGGTTGTAATATAGTAAGAGAATTATCCAAATGCGAAACGAAATGGATCTTTCTCACTGATACCCTTGCACCCAAAGGGTTAAATGTGGAACTTGATATCAACTGTTTTATCAGTGATATATAGGTTTTATTTATGAATTTAATATTTTTTTTAATTGTTATTATATTAAATTAATAATTTACCAATGATGGGGTTAGTATAATCAACAACCCCTTGATCTTCTCTTTTCTTATATTTCCTATATTTCTTATATATTTTTCATATTTTAGACTTGGATTGATTTATTCTAGCTTGTTATTACATTCATATTGCATTTACATTACATATGTTTCTCTTGCTGATATATTTAGTATTAGTTAAGCTATAATATTTCTCATATTGGTGTTTACAATGTTATTTCATGTGAACAATTGTATTAATTCTATACATTTTTATCAGGTGAAAATGTTAATTCATTATTTATTTGGATTATATAACCATACAGGGCAAAATCTAGTATTGCTGGGAGATATCCATGATTGAGCTTCTGGTTAGTATCTGGGTTTGCTAGTATGTCAGTTTGCTTTAAATGAAATGTAGGATGAACAGGCTAGCTGTGATTGTGATTCAGCTAACGAGCAGTGTTGGAACGTAAGGCAGTGATCACTGGGGGTTAGAATAATGCTGGGTTATCCTATAAATGCCGGGACGTTGTGCTGTTTGGTTACGCTCTCTGTTGAAGTCGTGATGACGAAACGCATTAGGCATGACCTTACGGTGACTGGAAGTAACGTGTGCATGTCACTACCAGGAAGGCACAGTCAGATACTTTCAATTCAGTGGATGTGGTGTATGGCAGACAGCATTCCATACTGATTGGTAATAACACACATTTTGATTATTCAACCAAATGCCTATTACAATTTATGTTGTGTAAGTGTGGTTTTAAGGGGGTGGTCTTGAATAAACATTTAAAACAGTATTACACTATGTGGAGCCTTTTTTTACATGACTAAACCACCCTGGGCGATGAGCTCTTTGAGATAACCGGACCAAACAGAAGACACCTGGTATGTATTGTAATTTGAATTTGGATGTAATTTGAATTACATCCCTTTGGTGAATGTAAACCCCTAGGGGAGTGTGTTTCACGTGTTGTGGACTCTGGTGGATGGTATATGCCTATCAATCATTAAGTAGTATCCTTCACCTATCAATTGAACTGTCTCATCACCTATCAACATACTACCCATTTCTCTTATGTTTTTACATGTGAATGCTCGTCATATTTCATTTATTTGATTGGAGCGCTGCTTTGAGTATTGGAACTTTGACTAAGGACTTTTTTTACTTACGTGTATATTTCTGTTTTATTTAGCGGCTGCTTTTATGTACATAGACTTGTGTCGTATACATCATATACGTTATGTATATATGTGTTATATATATTTTTTGGGGGGTATTTTATTTTTTCTGAGCGCTGAGCGGTGCAATTAGGCCTTTAGGCACTGAGATTAAAAGTGTATATTGATTGGTTAATACCGGTCTCTCATATGTTTTTACATGTGAATGCTGGTCATACTTCATTTATTTGATTGGAGCGCTGCTTTGAGTATTGGAACTTTGTCTATAAGGACAAAAAACGTTTTTTTTACTTACGTGTATAATATACACTTATTGGATTTTTTTTTTTAGCAGAATACATATTGGCCTAAATTCATGAAGAAATTCAATTCTTTTTTTAATTTTATTGCATATGTTTTATAGCAGAAAGTCAAAAATGTTTTATAGCAGAAAGTCAAAAATGTTGTTTTTTTTTTCAAAATTGGCAGCTTTTTTTGTTTATAGTGCCAAAAAAAAAAATGTGGTGATCATATACCACCAAATTAAGGCTCAATTTGTAGGAAAAAATGGCCGAACTTTCATGTACAGCGTTGCATGACTGCACAATTTTCAGTTACAGTAACGCAGTGCCGTATCGCAAAAAATGTCCTGGTCATGAAGGGGGGTAAATTTTCCGGAGGTCAAGTGGTTAAATAAAGTAGATGTCTGGTCGCCTGCACTGGTGCTACCACATTCCATTATTATTATTTGCATAATGTTATTAGTTACAGTCCCAAGGTTCTCTTCTGAAACAACTTGCTTTCAGCACAAGGGAGACCACCAGCACACTTGTAGGAACAATACATCTTATTATACTACATGACATGTATAGATGTTCAGCAACCAGCTGGTGTTGCAAAAAAAAAAAGTGATTGGCGGCTGTCATACAGAGGAACACATGTCGATATTTTTATCAGCTTATATACAAAACACATATACACTAAGAACAGATGGTTGGATTCAGAATCATTGTCAGTCTTCCATTCCAGTACATTTCACCTTCTAACGGCGTCAGTTCACAAATGTCAAATGACCAGTCAACAGCTGGTTTGAGCTTCACGTACATTGAACCAAATAACAAGGATTAATTAGTTATACATCACTATAGTTATTTCCTGATTTCAGCATGACGCGCCATTTGTTGAATACTACTGTCAGAGGCAGGTGGGTGATAATATGCTGCTCCCCCAGGAGAGAATCTTAGATTGTGGATTACATTGAGGTCATGGTAACAAAGAGTTTTCTGGCTCCCTGACCTATACACTCGTTAGTATTTCTAAGGATATACATGTCAGTTAATATTGCTATTACTTCATTCTAAAGCTATTCTGCTCCCAGCGTACCACATTTTTCAGAGTTTATATGGGCAGAAAATCCTTTTGGAACTGAATGTTAACACAGGTCATTTGTTATAAGATCTATCAAGATTCCACGTTGCTAATTTATGTTGTCATTACCGAATATTTGTTCATTGTCTCATGGGATCCATGTCTGCATCGCCACATGCACGTTGATATTTATTAGGTACTCCTTTCGGCTGTATTTACTAAGCTGCCTGTTTTGATGCAGATCCTTTTTGCCCCACTATTATATATATGCGGATTCTTCAAAAAGTTGCTGCAGCCATCTTCACCTCAGCATGACAACTCTAATGCCCCCGTACACACGAGTGGAAATTCCGCCAGCAAAAGTCCGATGAGAGCTTTTGGTCTGAAAATGCGACCATATGTATGCTCCATCAGACTTTTGCTGGCCGAATTCCAGCCAGCAAAAGATTGAGAGCATGTTCTCAATTTTTCGGTCGGAAAAAGTTCCAATCGTCTGTACCAATTCCGTTGCGCAAAATTCCTACGCATGCTCGGAAACAATTCGACGTATGTTCGGAAGTATTGAACTTAATTTTCTCAGCTTGTCGTAGTGTTGTACGTCACAGCGTTCTTGACGGTCCAAATTTTCATTAAGTGAACTTTTGTGTGACCGTGTGTATGCAAACCAAGCTTGAGTGGGATTCCGTCTGAAAAATCTTGGATTTGAGGACGAAATTCCGCTCGTGTGTGCACGGCATTAGGCCTCATGCACACTGGACATTTTTACAGCTGCTGTTTTTGGCTTCAGACGTTTTTTTCTACATTCAATAAACTCTCCAAATTGGGCCCAATTAGCCATTTTCCCTCCCCGATGTCATGTGACTCATTAGTGTTATAAGGTCTCAAGTGTTAATGGGGAGCAGGTGTGTTAAATTTTGTGTTATCGCTCTCATACTGGTTACTGGAAGTTCAACATGGCACCTCATGGCAAAGAACTCTGAGGAGCAACAATTCATTTTTCATATCCTCAGAGAGTTCTTTGCCATGAGGTGCCATGTTGAACTTCCAGTGACCAGTATGAGACAGTGAGAGTGATAACACCAAATAAAAAACACCCGCTCCCCATTCACACCTGAGACCTTATAACACTAATGAGTCACATGACATCGGGGAGGAAAATGGCTAATTGGGCCCCATTTGGACATTTTCACTTAGGGGTGTACTCACTTTTGTTGCCAGCGGTTTAGACATTAATGGCTCACTATTTTACATTGTAGCAAAGTGCAATTTCTTCAGTGTTGTCACATGAAAAGATATAATAAAATATTTACAAAAATGTGAGGGATGTACTCACTTTTGTGAGATACTGTACATTGGCAAGGTTTTGCCAGTGGTGGAATCACCAAAATGCAACTGCTACTAATGGAGCAGCAACTTACTGGTTTGGACAGCTATAACATGAAAGATGAGTTGAATTATAGTGATTCTGTCTGACTTAAGAAGACCCTGGGTAAAAAGACTCCAGAGAGGGAGGGTTGCACTTTTCTCTAAATGATGAGACATTGCTAGACCCACATCCACAGCCAAAAGCCCCTACAGTGGGCATGTGAACATCAAAACTGGACCATGGAACAATGGAAGAAGGTGGCCTGGTCTGATAAATCACATTTTCTTTTACATCATGAGGATGGCCAGGTGAATGTGCTTACCTGGGGAAGAGAGGGCACCAGGATGTGGTGCAGGAAAAAGGCAGTGTGATGAGCAATGTTTTGCTGGGAAACCTTGGGTCCTCACATTCACCTGGATGTTACTTTGACACATACCACCTACTTAACCACTTCCCGCCCAGTCAATAGCAGATTGACGTCCGGGAAGTGGTTTCGTTATCCTGACTGGGCGTCATATGACGTCCTTCAGGATAACAGCTGCCGCGCGCCCGTGGGGGCGCGCATCGCGGCGATCGGTGGAGCGGTGTATCAGTCTGACACACAGCTACAACGATCTCGGTAAAGAGCCTCCCGCGGAGGCTCTTTACCACGTGATCAGCCGTGTACGGGTGATCACGATGTACACAGGAAGAGCTGTTGATCGGCTTTTCCTCACTCGCATCTGACAGACGCGAGTAGAGGAGAGCCGATCGGCGGGTCTCCTGACAGGGGGGGTATGCGCTGATTGTTTATCAGTGCAGCCCCCCCTCAGATGCCCACACTAGACCACCAGGGAAGCCCCCAGGACCACCAGGGAAGCCCCCAGCATGTGGATGGCCAGGTACATCCCCCATGGCCATCCACATGTTAAAAAAATGCCCAAAATATGCCAATCAGTGCCCACAAATGGGCACTGACTGGGACCTCATATTTACGTTATAAAACAGGAAAAACCCAGCAATGCCACCAATCAGTGTGATCAGTGCCACCCATAAGTGTCCATCAGTGCCACCTATCAGTGCCCATCCGTGCCCACTATCAGTGCCCATCAGTGCCCATCCATGCCACCTATCAGTGCCACCTATAAGTATGCATCAGTGCCACCCATAAGTACCCATTAGTGTGACCTATGAGTGCCCATCAGTGCCACCTATGAGTGCCCATCAGTGTCGCATACCAGTGCCACCTATCAGTGCCCATCAGTGCCACCTATCAGTGCCACCCATCAGTTCCACCTCATCAGTGCCACCTCATTGGTGCCCATCAGTGCCGCCTTATCAGTGCCCATCAGTGCAGCCATATCAGTGCCCGTCATTGAAGAAGAAAACGCACTCATTTACAAAAAAAATTAACAGTGACAAAAAAAAACTTGTTTTTTTGCAAAATTTTACGCAAAAAATAAAAATCGCAGAGGTGATCAAATACCACCAAAAGAAAGCTCTATTTGTGGGAACAAAATGATAAAAAATGTGTTTTGGTGCAGTGTAGCATGACCGCGCAATTGTCATTCAAATTGCGACAGCGCTGAAAGCTGAAAATTGGCCTGGGCAGGAAGGTGTCTAAGTGTCTGGTATTGAAGTGGTTAAACATTGTTGGTGACTACACCCCTTCAGTTTGAGGTGTTGACTTGGCCCTTAAATTCTCCAGATCTCAATCCAATCAAGCATCTGTGGAATGTGCTGGGATAACAAGTCTGATCCATGGAGCCCCACCTTGCAACTTATAGGATTTAAAGGATCTGATACTGACAGCTCGGTGCCAGATACCACAGCATAGGTCAGAGGTCTAGCGGCATCCATGCCTCCGGACTTTTGACAAAAGAGGGACCTACTTAATATTACGTAGGTGGTCATAAAGTCACGGCTCATTGGTGTATAATGCATGTATCCTCTACGTGCATGATTGTGGATAATATCTAATTGGTCATAGAGACATAAGGAATGATTGTATTGGCTCAACCTGCTATGATAAAAAGTATAAACTTCTTGTTGGATTTTTGTTAAAAGTAGCAGGGGAAAAAATTCTGTTAAGAAGGCAATAATGCAGTCTACAAAATCACCAAATCAATATTACAAAAGCAACAAAGGTTTTAGAAGGTAAAGTCGTGCCTCACATTTTGTACACTTCAATGTCCACAAAAAAGTAAAGAAAAGGAAAATTGTGGCTTCTCAAATCACGCCTTCCTTTAGAAACACTAGGGGGCACTACAATCCAATGCAAGTTGATTGAAATATGAGCAATGTTCCACGTCAAATTCCTTTGCATCATTACAATAATACGCAATGCATGTACAGTAGGTGTTCTTACCTACTGTGATATTTATTCACTATACTATTATATTTCATATGCTTTCCTGGTTACTGTGTGTATTTCCTAAAGATCTTTTTTTCTACCTCAAAAAAGACAAGACCTCTGTCTTCCACATTTCTACTGCTGAGATCATCAAGGCAAAGTTACTGTGCCAATTAGCAGAATGATTAGGATCTAGATGGGAGCTTTCCCCTTTTAGTTACATCCGTCTTTATTTTGATGTATCAGTATGGTATGCTTACTATTATGTTTGCAGATTTTATGAATGTCTCAGGGAGAGAGGAGGGAGGAAGGACTGTGGGCAGGAGGGTGGCTGTAAGCTGGAAATAGCCTTTAAGTATAATTGATTGTCTGAGCAAGGTGTTAGCATTACACATAGCATACTTATAATTTGTAAAGGTATACCCAAATAAAAAATATACTCAAAAATAAAATAAAAAATATGTTTCAGCTACTGTAAATACTACATTAACAGCATAACGTAAAAATATGTTTCTTTCAATGCAAATTGCATTTAATATGTAGCATCTATCTAATCTCATGTTAACCACTTCAGCTCTGCAAGGTTTTACCCCCTTTCTGACTAGGCCATTTTTTGCGATACTCACTGCGTTACTTTAACTGACAATTGCGCGGCCGTGTGACGCTGTACCCAAATAAAATGTTTGTTCTTTTTTTTCCCCACAAATAGAGCTTTCCTTTTGGTGGTATTTGATCAACTCTGTGGTTTTTATTTTTTTGCGCTATAAACAAAAAACGCATTATTTTTTACTTTCTGCTATAAATTTTATCCAATCGAAAAATGTAAAAAAATAAAATGTCTTAATCAATTTAGGCCAGTATGTATTACGCTACATATTTTTGTTAAAAAGAATAAGAAAAAGCGAATATTGATTGGTTTCGCAAAAGTTATAGCGTCTACAAACTATGGGATTTTTTTTTCTATTATTTTTAATTCTTACCAGTAATGGCAGCGATCAGCGACTTATAGCAGGACTGCGATATTGCGGTGGACAAATCGAACACCTAACTGACACTTTTTAGGGACCAGTGACGCTAATACAGTGATCAGTGCTAACAAAATATGCACTGTCACTGTACTAATGAAACTGGCAGGGAAGGAGTTAACATCAGGGGCGATCAAAGGGTTAACTGTGTGCCTAGGTTGTACTTACTCACTGTGAGGGAGGTGCTTTGACTAGGGGAATGCAAAGATCCGTGTTCCTGCTTAGCAGAAACACCGGATCTGTGCCTTTCCTTCTGACAGAGCGACAATCTGCCTTGTTTACATAGGCAGATAGTCATTCTGCCTGTGCCCGGTGTAATCCGCGGTACCTGCTGCTGTGCGCATGGCCTGCCGCAGTAAATATACAGTGGGTGGGCCACAAGTGGTTAAAGCGTAACTCCACTTTTGTTGAGAAAAAACATTAACCTCTGAGGGATTTGTGAACATTACAAGGATTTTAACAAACTCTGTTTCAGATTCCTTCCTTTTGTTATTCTGAAGAAATCCCTGTGTGTTTTCCTGTGTCTAAGTGATAAGTGATTCTAATGAAATTGGATTTATAATTATCAATCAGCTGCTGAACCTGCAGGGATATAATGAGGAAAATCGCAGGGTCTGCATCCCTTTAGAAGGGATTTCCTATTGGGAATATCTCACCAAAAATTACCTTTTTGTTGCAGGGGATACCTGAAATCTGACTTGTATCTTAGTGCAGACTTCTGGGAAAATCAGTGAGCCAATCACATAAGCAGGAAATTATGTTTCTGGGGAGGGGCTTTTGGTACACATTCTGTGTACAGAACACCTCCAGGAAGCCATATTGCATTGCATTTTACAGAGCTGCAGATTGAAAAGGAAAGGTCGTTTTTAATAACATTTAATTACAATATGACCTGAATCGCAATTGTACCATATATGCTATATTATTTATTTTTATTTGTTATTCTTTTTTCCCCACGAAAGTGGAGTTACCCTTTAAACCTTCACTTGATTTTTACTCTTTTACAGATATTTTTTTTTTTTTTTCTGTTAAACAGAAACCAAATATTGTAGTTTCTTTTTTTTTTTTTTTTTAACATACTATAAGATTTACTAAACTATTATGTTTAAGGAGGTGCAAATCTCCCTGGCTTCCACAGTGCTTCCTTAGTCTGGATTCTCTGTATTTCTTTCATTAACATAATATTTCAATTATAAGTTATAAAGCCCTCTGCTGCTTGCTTTGTACTGATGTGTAGATCATATGGGATATGAATAGCCAAAATGCAACTTTTCTTTCATTCTGTTTATTTTTGATTAATAGTTTTTTTTTGTGTTTTTTTTTTTATTTTATTACAACAGTCATGATTTAGTTATAGCTCCCCCAGGATGTCTGTCTTTTATATCATCTCTGACCACAGGCAGGAATAAAGTCAACGGGTGTAATTGTCTGCTTTGCTTGTGTTTTCATATTTAGTATATGTGTTTGTTTTATAATAGTAGACATGGCTGCTAACATCTTGACCTTGCTAAATTGCAATACACGTACCTCGCGATGACTGAAGCGGGGGGGAAAAAAAATGTCAAAGCATTGAAACTGAGCAGTCCCGGGAAATATTATTGTTGTAATATATACTGTGCTGCACGTTAAAACAAACAGTATTTTGACAGAGGAAATTATTCATTAAAATGGGTAGCACATTTATCAAACCTTCAGAGAATAACTCCTGGAATATGTACGCTTGATCTCTCACATTTTCATTTCCAGGGCAATACGTGAAGACTGTCATTAGCTTTGTATTGTTACCAGCAAACACCGTATAGGTTTATCCCATAATACAATGTATAGTTTTACCCCATAAAAAAAATCTAGCGCAGTCCCTGTACACTGCACGTCAGTCCTCGGCTGTTCCATCCCTCTCTGTTAAGGCAGGGAGTAGCAATGGTAAATGCAAATGTCATCATGCAAGACAAATTTATTACGAGTAATTTAATGTTATGACTAAAACAATTCCAAATGTCCCCGAGCAGTTAGTTGGCTTACACAGAGAAACAAAGGCTGTGATTAAATACGAGCACATCCTGCAAGATCCAAATATACACATGCATGCTTCACAAAATCCAAATCATTTTCATACAAATGTGTGACACTATGCCTAGACCAAAAAACAATTACAGTTGATTAGAATATTAACCAGATTGGAAATTTCAGGGACAATTCCTTTACTATCTTCTGTTTAAAAGAAACTATAATAGTTTGGGGTCCATTTTATTTTACATTATTAGGTTTATACATTTTTAAACCCCTTTGTTACTAAATAAAAAAAATCTTATTATTACAAAAAAAATAAAATCACAGGATTCACAGGACATCATGGGTTTTCCAAAAAACACAGCACAGCAAAAGCTGTTTGCTTTCAGACTCTTTCTTTCCAATTAAAAGTCTGCATGATCCTGTATGTTCAAAGCAGACAGAATAGTGGAGGGCGGGAGATGAGTCAGCTCTCTAGCTCATTTAACCTCTACAGATCCGTGCTATAGCCGAATGACAGCTACAGCGCGTACATGCTTTGCCGGGACTACGTCCATTGGTGTAGTCCCATGCACGAGTGGCCTGCGCGCCCCCAAAGGGCGCACGCCGCGCGCTCTGTGATCAGCGACTCTGTGAGACTCGCTGGATCACAGATCCGAGTAAGGGGTCGATCCCGAGAGGTGATGGATCATGGATGGTGTGTTCTGGGTGATGCGCAGTGTTAGTTTCCCAACACACATTGTGTTTTGCTTTTAGGACAAAAAGTTTAATGTTGGTCTCATCTGACCAGAGCACCTTCTTCCACATGTTTACACAAACAAATAATGCTGCGCTAGTAATAATAAATGTATCCAACCAGTTGGTGTATCAATGCTCCTGTGCAAATATGAGTGGCAACATAATAACATGTGAATATGCAATAATATAATACATTCATGTGTATTTCTTCTTGTGATAATATAAATCCTGTGCTTGAGTGCAATCAAATATTTAGTTATTGAAAATGTCTGTAAAAAGTTTTAACTTGTTGAGTCTTCACAAATCCTCAAAAATCCATGCTTTGTATCTATTCACCTCAGTACTTCCCCATAAGAAATGCGCTCACCTCACAAAGTGTGACCTCACACTTAAGTTTGGTCAAATAAAGCTTTTTAGTTACTCCGGAGTAACAGATCATGCTTTCCTCCTCATTGCTCCATTGATGTGCCTCCATTATGACTCAATATATATGAGAGAAAAATAGCTCCAAATAGTGCTTATATAGTTTTTAAACAATATTCAATTTATTAAAAAATGTGCATAGAGCTCACAATTAAAAGGTGCTCCAGTGCACCAACTGTATACAGCGTATATCATATAAAACCACCATGCTGCAGCTACTTCGTGCCTCTCCGTGAAAGATGCAAAAGCGTCTTGCCAAACAAATCTGCCCCTCCCCTACGCGTTACATGACAGGGTCTCGTGACTCATCAGGTTACAACTTTTTACAGACATTTTAATTAAAGCGGAGTTCCACCCATATAAAACAGAAAGTGTAGCTGCTGCCTTTTATTAATCGGACACTCGCCTGTCCCACAGTCCAGCGATGCAGGCATACGAAGCCCCGCTCCTCTCTGCATGGCCGACATTGTCACTGTGGGCGCCCGGCCTTGGCTTCACATCCGGGCATGCACTGCGCATGCGCGAGCCACACTGTGAATGGCCGGGCAATCATCTGGGACCTGTGACGTGTCCCAGATGATTGCCGAGAGGGAGGGGGGGAAAGGCAAACTTGCTTCCGGTGCCCCGGGAGGGAGTGGGAGCTGGATCCCACTAAAAAGAGGGTATTCGCTCCCCCCCCAAAAAAATGTGGCATGTCAGGGGGTCACCTTCACTTAAAGCGGAAGTTCAATTTCAAGCATGGGATTAATATTATCACAAGAATACACATGAATGATGGTACAGGTAGCTGTGTGAGACGGCAGTAATGGGCGTCTCTTTGTACACCCGTCCCGGTAGTGGCGTCAGATCGGCGCAACCTGAAATGATGATCACCAACCTGGCCATAAGCCACTGCGCATGTGCTCGACCCCTGAACCACCACGCTGCATCCAATAGGAACAGCAAGGCCACCCAGGTGTCACAAACACGCCGCAGAGCGGCCAGATTTGTGGAGTGCATGACTAATAGTTTTCCTGTGGACAGATTCTTCCACCTGAGCTGTGGATCTCTGCATCTCCTCCAGAGTTACCATGGACCTCTTGGCTGCTTCTCTGATTAATGCTCTCCTTGCCTGGCCTGTCAGTTTATGTGGACGGCCATGTCTTGGTAGGTTTGCAGTTGGGCCATACTCTTTCCATTTTTGGATGATGGATTGAACAGTGCTCTGTGAGATGTTCAAAAGCTTGGGATATTATTTTATAACCTAACCCTGATTTAACCTTTTCATGACTAAGCCTATTTCTGACATTTGGTGTTTACAAGTTAAAATCCCTATTTTTTGCTAGAAAATTACTTAGAACCCCCAAATATTACACTTTCATGAATAAAAAAAAACAGTATAGTTATCCCAATTTTTTTATATAATGTGAAAGATGATGTTACGCTGAGTAAATAGATACCAAACATGTCACGCTTTATAATTGCACGCACTTGTGGAATGGCAACAAACTTTTGTACCTAAAAATCTCCATAGGCGCCGCTTTAATTTTTTTTTACGGTTACCAGGTTAGAGTTACATATATAGGATATCTAATGCTAGAATTATTGCTCTCGCTCTGACGATAGCGGCGATACCTCACATGTGTGATTTGAACAGTGTTTACATATGTGGGGTTGACTTCCGTATGCGTTTTCTTTGCTGCGCAAGCTTGCGGTTTTTATATTATTAAAAAAAAATTGATCACTTTTATTGCTGTCACAAGGAATGTAAACATCCTTTGTGACGGTAATAGGTGGTGACAGGTACTCTTTATGGAGGGATCGGGAGTCTAAAAGACCTCCAATCCCTCCTTTACACTTCAAAGTATTCAGATTACTGAAAACGGTGTATCTGAATACTGTATATTTTTTCAAATCCGGCGCCATCTGCAGCTGAGTAAACAGGAAGTGACATTGTGACGTCACGTCCGTGTTTACATCCAGGAGACTGGAATGAAGCCGTTTCCGGCTTCATTCCAGTCTGTCACTAGCCGCCGGAAGCGACGGACGTTTGATTGGGCCTTCCAATGGAACGTGAGGCCCGGGAAGAGCGGCGTGAGGAGGCAGGAGGGGGGGACGCCCATTCCCGCTCCTCCGGTATAACAGCCGAGCGGCTTTTAGCTGCATTGGTTGTTATACCTGGATAGCCAATCGTCCGCTCTAAACAACGGTACCAGGATGATGCCTGCACCTGCACGCATCATCCCGGTATAACCCCCGAAAGCCGAGTACGCACATCTGCGTACGCTCGGCGGGAAGGGGTTAAACTTCTCCACGACTTTATCCCTGACCTGTCTGGTGTGTTCCTTGGCCTTCATGATGCTGTTTGTTCAATAAGGTGCTCTAACAAACCTCTGAGGCTTCACAGAATAGCTGTATATATACTGAGATTAAATTACACACAGGTGAACTCTATTTGCTAATTAGGTGACTTCTGAAGGCAATTGGTTCCACTAGATTTTAGTTAGGGGTAATCAGAGTAAAGGGGGCTGAATACAAATGCACGCCACACTTTTCAGATATTTATTTGTAAAAAATTTGAAAACAATTTATCATTTTACTTCCACTTCACAATTATGTGCCACTTTGTGTTGGTCTATAAAATCCCAATAATATAGTTTACCTTTTTGGTTGTAACATGACAAAATGTGCAAAATTTCAAGGGGTATGAATTATTTTTCAAGAAACCGTACCTTACAAAAAAAATACATATATACAAAAAAAAAAAAAAATGTTTGCTTTGTAATCCTCAACATAGTAAAAAATGAAAAGATAAAAAAACATATAACAGTTTCTTTCTGTTCTGATATGGAGAAACAGAAGCTGAAGATTCATATTAAAAAGGAATGAAACTCACCTCCTCCTTCCAGCAATAAAAAAAGGTTACATCCCTTGCCAGCCGCTGCCACCTTCTCTCCAGGCTACTTCCAGGTGCTGAGTAGGGATGGGCCCGGTGTTCGATTCGAACCCATGGCGTTCGCTCGCTCGGCGAGCCCAGAACTATTGGGGCCGCTCGCATCAAATTCGTGTGATGCGAGCGGCCCGCAATGCATTGCGCTAGTCGCAGTGCAATGCTGGCTGATGATTGGCCAAGCATGCACTGTGACCCCGCATGCTTGGCCAATCACAGCGCCGGCAGCGAGGAGAGCCATAATTGGCAACAGGCAGGATGCCTGTAGCCAATTATAGCTCAGGGGCTTTAGTACACGCCCCACGGTATAAGAGGCCGCTGCGGCGGCAGCCTCGCATATTATGTTTCAGTCACAGTGTCAGCGTGTCAGTGTGTTGCTGACTGCTGACAAGATATGCTCTATTTCTGGGGATTTGTGTGTGCGTGCTGTTAGAAGAGCATTGCAGTATCACATCTGGGGGGTGTCTATAGGTGGCCTGTGAAGGGGGGCAGGTTTCCTGTGCTTAGAACTTTCCCTGCAAAAAGTGTAATTTTTGCAGGAAAAAAGCTATTTAAAAGCACTCGCGGCTAATGAATTGATGGCTCCTGTAACACAGAGAACTGTCATTCATTAATAAAAAACAAAAAAAAAAAGCGTGGGGGTCCCCCCAAATTCAATAACCAGGCCCTTCAGGTCTGGGATGTATATTAAGGGGAACCCCAGCCAAAAAAAAAAAAATGGCGTAGGGTCCCCCTCAAAATCCATACCAGACCCTTGAGGTCTGGGATGGATTTTAAGGGGAACCCTAGCCAAAAAAAATGGCGTGGGGTCCCCCTCAAAATCCATACCAGACCCTTATCCGAGCACGCAACCTGGCAGGCCGCAGGAAAGGAGGGGGGGCGCTCTCGTGGCCTGAACCGTACCAGGCCACATGCCCTCAACATTGGGAGGATGTTTTGGGGGTCTAAGACCCCCAAAGCCTCTTGTCCCCATGTTGATGAGGACAAGGGCCTCATCCCCACAACCGTGCCCGGTGGTTGTGGGGGTCTGCGGGCGGGGGGCTTATCGGAATCTGGAAGCCCCCTTTAACAAGGGGACCCCCAGATCCCGGCCCCCCCCTGTGTGAAATGGTAAGGGGGTACCCCTACCATTTCACCCAAAAAGTGTCAAAAATGGTAAAAATGACAGGAGACGGTCTTTGACAATTCCTTTATTAAAATCTTCTTTCTTCTTTCTTCATCCTTCGGTTTCTTCATCTTCTCCTTCCGTCATCTTCTTCCATCTTCTTCCATCTTCTTCTTCCTCCGATCCACTTCTTCTTGCGCTGGTCTTCTCGTCCTTCTCGTCCGGCATCTTCTTCCGTCGGCGTCGGTGTCGGTGTCTCTTCTTGGGCCACTCCGCGCAATGGGAGGCTCCCGCTGTGTGAGGCTCCGCTCCGTCTGACAGGTCTATTATAATGGAGGGCACCTGGTGACCCCGCCCCCTCTGACGCACGGGGACGTCATGGGGAATTCCCTATGGCTTTCCCCATGACGTCAGAGGGGGGCGGGGTCACCAGGTGCCCTCCGTTATAAAAGACCTGTCAGACGGAGCGGAGCCTCACACAGCGGGAGCCTCCCATTGCGCGGAGCGGCCCAAGAAGAGACACCGACACCGACGCCGACGGAAGAAGATGCCGGACGAGAAGGACGAGAAGACCAGCGCAAGAAGAAGCGGATCGGAGGAAGAAGAAGATGGAAGAAGATGACGGAAGGAGAAGATGAAGAAACCGAAGGATGAAGAAAGAAGAAAGAAGATTTTAATAAAGGAATTGTCAAAGACCGTCTCCTGTCATTTTTACAATTTTTGACACTTTTTTGGTGAAATGGTAGGGGTACTTTTGTACCCCCTTACCATTTCACACAGGGGGGGGCCGGGATCTGGGGGTCCCCTTCCAGATTCCGATAAGCCTCCCGCCCGCAGACCCCCACAACCACCGGGCACGGTTGTGGGGATGAGGCCCTTGTCCTCATCAACATGGGGACAAGAGGCTTTGGGGGTCTTAGACCCCCAAAGCATCCTCCCAATGTTGAGGGCATGTGGCCTGGTACGGTTCAGGCAGGAGGGGGGGCCGCTCTCGTCCCCCCCTCTTTTCCTGCGGCCTGCCAGGTTGCGTGCTCGGATAAGGGTCTGGTATGAATTTTGAGGGGGACCCCACGCCATTTTTTTTGGCTAGGGTTCCCCTTAAAATCCATCTCAGACCTCAAGGGTCTGGTATGGATTTTGAGGGGGACCCTACGCCATTTTTTTTGGCTGGGGTTCCCCTTAATATCCATCCCAGACCTGAAGGGCCTGGTTATTGAATTTGGGGGGACCCCCACGCTTTTATTTTTTTCCTTTTTTTTTTTTTTATCAATGACTTTTTTTTTATGAATGACCTTCAGTTTCAATGAATGACTGTTCTCTGTATTACGGGAGCCGTCAATACACATTAGCTGCGAGTGATTTTAAATAGCTTTTTTACTTGCAAAAATGACACTTTTTGCAGAGACAGTTCTAAACACGGCAAACATGCGCCCCTTCACAGGCATACTATAGACACCCCCCAGGTATGAAATTTAAAGGAATATTACACTTTTATTGTTTCAATTAAAGCATTATTAGCACTGCTCCTGAAAAAACGTCCATTTTTGAAAAAAAAAATTTGCATTGATACATGTCCCCTGGGGCAGGACCCAGGTCCCCAAACACTTTTTATGACATTAACATGCATATTAGCCTTTAAAATTAGCACTTTTAATTTCGAGCGTTCACATCCATTAAAACTAATAGGGTTCTAAAGCTCGCACGGACTTTAGGTCCGTTTGCGGGTTCTGGTGCGAGCCAAACGGGGGGGTGTTCGGCTCATCCCTAGGGCTGAGTTCTTGGTCTCTGGATTGGCTAGCCGGGGATGACATCATCCCGTGTAAGTGCACGGAAGTCAGTCATTCCGGTGTAGTGCCATAGAATGAGATTTGCCGTCGGATGAGATGCTCCGCCTCCATCACATCCTATTGGCTCACACTGGTCACGTGACCTATTTAACCGTCACGCATCGACGCGAACATCAGTCTCACTTTGGCTATCACAGGGAGAGGATCTCCTCCCTGTGATAGCTGGAGCTGCACGGAGCTCTCCGTGTCCCGATTCAGCTGAAGGTGCACAGAGCTAAACAGTAAAATGTAATAAAAGTATAAATGTATGAGCGCCGGGAAAGCATGCTGAGCTGCGCATGTGCAGCTCGGTATGCATTCAATAAAAGATTGTTAGCAGATAGGTAAGTGTGTCTTATTGCAGAAGAGACATTCTAGAGCAGCCTGTTCCTAATTTTTATCCTTTTAGATTTAGTTCTGTCTTAATACAGATGGCCACTGGTGACAGGTTGTCTTTATAGGGAATTTGGTCATCCAATGTAATACTTGCATGGCAAGCCTGTCTTCTCCCTACATTGGTAATATAAAATGAATTGCAGACACCCAGAGATGCCAGCACAATTCTTCCAGGGTCCCAAGAGCCCATTATAAAAATAGACTGTAGCTAGGCAGCTGGTGCTTGTCTCCACTCCATCCTGCCTCCCAAACCCTTCTTACCTTTCAAAGTCACTGGCATGCAGTTTTGAGTTTCGGGGAGCCAAAGGGCTTGAGAAGAGATGTGCAGAAACATAAAATTAATTTATATTGCCAGCCTGAGCACTTTGCAGTAGGTAAAGATTTACTTTAATAATAAGAAGCCCCAGCTAGGACAGGACAAGAGTTTCCCCTCCCTACCCAACTCTATAACAAAAAAGTTTTTAGCTTGGCATACACTTTAATCTAGACTTTGTGAAGTGACAGGAAGAAGACCCTTTGGGCCCTAAGATGCACATTTATGCCACCCATAAGTGGCTTTGTGTTCTTCTTCTTTCAGTAGCATTGTGCTGAATTAAAGACCTAAACTTTCTAACTTTTGACAAACTTAGGAATGCCAAAGAGCTCCTGAATCCTAAATACAAGTAAGAAGGTTAGTGTATTATTTTTCAAGTTATTGCAGACCAATTTCCCATACATAGAAGTATATGAGTAGCCTTTGTATGCCGTTCTGTTAATGAGCAATTCCGGCTCCTAAGTAGCTGCCTATTATACTGACAACTGAGAACAGGTCAGAAAGCGCATGGGAACAGATGTCACCATTCCTCAGACCTCTCCTCCCACACACGTTCTGTATTCTAGGTAGGACCTAAATGTTCTTGTTTTATGTTAATCGAAATGTACGTATTCAGTCACAAATTAAAATCCAGGGAGAGATAAGAAGGCGACTGCAGCTTCAGCGATGAAAGGGGAAAGTCCAAGACTTTTCCAGGCATTTGGGAGCTAGCAGAGACCAGCGGCTCACCTGTGTGCAGTGGATTTCCGCACACAAATAGCCCCAGCTTCTGGTGGATAGGTACTATAGTGGTACTATAGTGCACCACTAAGTTTTTGCGCACGTGTGGCAAACCGCCGCACGTGCGTACATGTTCCTCAAACTTGCAGCTTAGTAATACACTGGGATAGCTGCAACATAGCAATCCCAGGAGGCAGCAGAGCCCAGCCTAGGCTGGAAACTCATAGGCACTGCCTTGCAGCACATATTAAAAAAATAAATAAAAATAATGTAAAAAGTATTATAGAAACGTTTAGCCTTTGTGTAATGCCCTGTACACACGACCGGTTTTGCCGTCTGAATAAACTCTGAAGGTTTTTCCCATGGAATTCCGCTCAAGCTGCCTTGCATACACACAGTCACATCAAATTCCGACCGCCAAAAACGCGGTGACGTACAACACATACTACGGGACAACACGTACGACGTCTCGTACTTGCTTCAGACCATGCATCATTTTGGGAATGTCGGAACAGCATACAGATAATCGGTTTTCCCGATAGGAATTCGTTCTGTCTGAAAAATATAGAACATGTTCTCTATCTAATATAGAAAAAACTGCGCTATCCAAAAAGAATAACCATATACAAATAAAAAAAAAAAAAAAAGGGAATAGTTACTTATACTTATAGTGAATACTGCCACCGATAAGAAAGCCGCTTACCAGATGGTAAAAGCAAGTAGCAATCATATGAACCCAGCCACAATCTTAAACACAGGGAATGGAACCCTCACAGCAACCTCCTCCCGGTGGATGTGAACCCTTGGACTCAGCAATTCATGTGGTTCGTAACAGCAGGGACCATATAAATCAAACAAAGGACCAAAGCGTGATATCGTACTGATAATTGATTTATTTAAAATAAAAATAATACTCACAATGTTTCAGAAGTGCAAAGACATTAAAAACAAAACGCCGGGAGTGGGGGATGAGAACGTCTGTTTGATGACGAAACGCGTCTGGAAGGATGTGCAGTGACGTCACCGCGTTTTTTACGAAGGAGGAAGGGCTCCTTGAATGCCGGCCGGCGTTTTGTTTTCAATGTCTTTGCATTTCTGAAACATTGTGAGTATTATTTTTATTTTAAATAAATCAATTATCAGTATGGTATCACGCTATGGTCCTCTGTTTGATTTATATGGTCCATGCTGTTACGAACCACATGAATTGCTGATTCCAAGGGTTCACATCCACCGGGAGGAGGTTGCTGTGAGGGTTCCATTCCCTGTGTTTAAGATCGTGGCTGGGTTCATATGAATGCTACTTGCTTTTACCATCTTGGAAGCGGCTTTCTTATAGGTGGCGGTATTCACTATAATTGTGGAGCACAGCGGTGGTTTATTAAGGACATCGGCATAATAAGAGACTGTTCATTCAAGTTCACTACCACCTTTTTTTCTACACCTATGAACTAAGAAAAGTATAGCGCAATTGTTCATTTCAGCACCATCAGGATATTGAGATTTTCACTGGATTGCACAGTATTTGTCTTCACTATTTACTTTTGGGCATTTATTACTATTATTATTGGTTTTTAATTCTATATTTGTGGCGCAGTTTTCTTTGTTACCATGTTCTCTATCTAAGTCTGTCTCAATTTTCGATGTAAAAAGTCAGATGGGGCATATACACGGTCGGAATATACGATGAAAAGCTCCAATCTGACTTTGGCCCCTTTCACACGAGGTGGACTCCGCTTCCACGGAGTCCGCCTCTGTCCGCAGGCTCAGCGGGAGATCTCTCCGTTGATCTCCGCTGAACCGGCGGATGACAAGTCCCTCTCCGCTCAGTGAGCGGGGAGGGGCTTGCTAGCGCCGCTGGTCTCTATGGAGAGATCGGATGAAAACGGACAGTGTATCCGTTTTCACCAGATCTCACCCGATCCGATCCGCCAGCGACGGATCTGGATGTAGAGCCATACGTCTGCTTTTGGCGGATCGGACCAGGTCAGATGTCAGCGGAGATGTCTCCGCTGACATCCGACGCTCCATAGACCAACATGGAGCGCCCGTTCAGATCCGCCGTCAAAACTGACAGGCGGATCTGAACGGTCCGTCCATGTGAAAGGGGCCTTTTTCTGTCGGAATGTCTGAACGTGTGTACGCGGCATAAGAGGGAGGGAGGGAGGACAAAGTATATAGTTGTTGTTTAGGTGACCCAAGTTTCACTTCAATGGCCAACTCTAGGCTAAATAAGAAAAAAAAAATTCTGTAAGGCGAAACAATAAAAAATAAAAAAAATCTTGCTGCAACACTCATCTCCTTTCTGGTGCTATCCCTCAAATTACTTCTTCATCACAAGATGTTCTTGGTATTTCAGGTTTTTATGATGCGGTTTGCCATTCAATCCAGAAGTCTGAGAATCTACAGTAAATACAGGGCTTTATGGACTCATCCCTGTGTGAACGTCACTTATGGAACACTATGAAGTGATAAGAGCAGCGCTGCTCTGCACAAAAATATCCGATCTCCTCAATACAATGTGCAAATACTGCTATACAAGGGGGGTTATTTACGAAAGTGCACTTGAAATTGCACTGAAAGTGCACTTGGAAGTACAGTCACTGTAAATCTGAGGGGTAGATCTGAAATGGGGGAAGCTCTGCTGATTTTATTATCCAATAATGTGCAAGCTAAGTGGATTTGCCTTTAGTAAATAACCCCCAATGTGTCTAACAATACATACAAAAACCTCATAAACAACTAAGTGAAAAATATAATAAAGTGCTAGTGCATCAATTGGTGCAACGTAAGTGAACGTGCAACAATATATCATTAAAGTGCTTGTGTAATAAGTCCATAAGGGTTCCCCAAAAAATTGGAAAATGAAATCACATACAAAAATTGTTCAAAAAACACAAAATTATTTTCAACTAGAATGTGTACTCCAAACTGTTCTGTAGTAGAGTCCCCAAGTGCTTCACCACTGTGTAACTCCTTCACCACTCGCACTAAAATGGACTCACCAGGTGTATATGCTGGTAAGATTATAAACCAGCAAACAAAACAGTCTTTCTCCACGGATCCCCGACTGCAACTCCCTTTCCTTACTGGTCTCTCAGTCAGACTTCCATCTCACAGTTTACAGCCTGTAATGTGGGAAACAAAGAGAAGGCAGGAGGCTCTCATAGCATAAAACCGTGTCACAGGCTAATTCAAATTATTTGTATTCCACTCGCATTTGAAAAGTGCCCAACCAGCACTAGGGAAGAACACGCTCAGCTGTTAATAGTTGTTCAGCTCCGGACAAGCCATAGACCGCGGGTGTGAACCAGCCTTTGCAATGTCTTCGGCGTCCTTGCCCCACCCTACATACGTTTTGTTGTGTGACGTCTTCAAGGAGCGGCACATATATCCGCGGTGCTGTTACTTTTTGATACATTACTTATGGAACACTGGCGGGCTGAAATCCGGGCCATTTAATAAAGGATGAGTCACTGCAAAAAGTAATCAATTTGCATGTTTAACCTCTTCCCGACCGCCCACTGTCATATGACGGCGGCAAGAAGCATCTGTTGTTCCGGGCCGCCGTCATATGATGGCATTTCCTTTGCGGCCACTAGGGGGCAACGATGTCTGCCGGGCACCCGCGATTGCCCAGTAACTGAGCAGGATGTGGATATGTGTGTGTAAACACACAGATCCACGTGCTGTCAGAGGAAAGGAGACCGATGGTGTGTCCCTTGTATATAGATCGGTCACCTCCCCCAGTCAGTCCCCTCCCCCCACAGTTAGAATCACTCCCATAGGGAACATATTAACCCCTTGATCACCTCCTAGTGTTAACCCCTTCCCTGTCAGTCACATTTATACAGTAATCAATGCATTTTTATAGAAGGGATCGCTGTATAAATGTGAATGGTCCCAAAAATGTGTCAAAAGTGTCCGATATGTCCGCCGCAATATCGCAGTCATAATAAAAATCGCAGATCGCCGCCATTACTAGTAAAAAAAAAAAAATAATAAAAATGCTATGAATCTATCCTCTATTTTGTAGACGCTATAACTTTTGCACAATCAATATACGCTTATTGCGTTTTTTTTTACCAAAAATATGTAGAAGAATATATATCGGTCTAAACTGTTGAAAAAATTTGTTTTAAAAAAAATCGATATTTATTATAGCAAAAAGGAAAAAATATTGTGTTTTTTCAAACTTGTCCCTCTTCTTTTGTTTATAGCACAAGAAATAAAAACCGCAGAGGTAATAAAATACCACCAAAAGAAAGCTGTATTTGTGGGGAAAAAATGATAAAAAATTTATTTGGGTACAGCGTTGCATGACCGCGCAATTGTCATTGAAAATGCGACATCGCTGAAAGCTGAAAAATGGCTTTCAGGAAGGGGGTGTTCGTGCCTGGTAGGCAAGTGGTTAAAGTGGTTTTTAGGTGCAGCTCCCCTCCCAAATACTTATCTGAGCCCCATCACGGTCCATCGGCACTGCTCTCTCTCTCCCTCCTCACTGGACTCAGTGAGAGCAGCGGGAGCCATTGGCTACTGCTGCTGTCCATCAAATCCAGTGATGATGGAAGGGGGATGGGGTCGAGCCGCACTGTGTGTGTCAATAGATGCACACAGTGTTGCTTGGAATTGAGTCTACACAAGTGCCCCAAACAAGCAAGCTTACAGGGGGGGTGTACTTGAAGGAAGGAGAAGCCATGGGGACCCCAGAAGAGAAAGATGGGGGCTGCCAATGTTTACACCCCTTTATGAAGTAGCAAGTCACATGGGGTGTATAAAAAAATTATGAATGGGAAAGTACTCTCCCGGGAATGCTGCTGAGGGTGGGTGTAGCGGGTACAGGAGCCTACAGAAAGGACCAACGGCACACAGAGCATGCCGTGAATCGCAGTAACAATGCACATGCCTGCTGTACCATGTACTTGTATGAAAAAGTATCCTATTCTCTTTGAATTGCTTCCTTTGTGTGAAATCCCTGGTGTAGAAAAGATGTAGCTGGATAGCCGCACTCCAAATTATTCAACTTTATTTCAAAAGATATAATAAAATCATAGCATCTAGGCTTGTGTACAGACTAACTGCACAGCTGCTGACATGTTTCACACCGAACACGGTGCTTAGTCATAGCTATGACTAAGCACCGTGTTCGGTGTGTATAGTTGAATAATTTGGAGTGCGGCTATCCAGCTACATCTTTTCTACTTCAGTTCCTGTTGCAAACAGAGCCAGCACCCTGTGGGAGTGTGGAGACAGCTGTTTTGGGAGAAGTCATTACCTTGGAGCGGTGATTCTTTGTGAAATCCCTGGTGTTCCTGCCAGTCTCTCTGCTTTCCTATTAGAAACTGACCACACTAAGCAGGATAACTCAATGTGGTCAGTTCTCTAGCTGTGCTGGGAACTCAGTGTTGAACAATATTTATGGAACTGGTTGCAGATTACAACCAGCCCATAGCAATCACACTTAAAGGGTAACTTCACTTATATATACAATACATACTCCACTAATTATAATAATGTATATAGCATATAGAATTGCTACACAAGCTATATTGCAATTTAATGTATATTGAAATGTATCTTTCCTTTATAAATAGCAGCACTATAATTTTCTGTAAAATTCAATGCATTATGGAAAACTTGGAGGAATTCTGTACATAATTATTATTATACAGGATTTATATAGCGCCAACAATTTTGCGCAGCGCTATACAATATGAGGGCCATCAATCTTGGCAAGGAAATCAGGGGGAAGAGGGACGTGGGGGAGGAAATATTATGAGCTTGGTGCATAAAGCACCCCCAGAAATCTTCTTTTCTGCTTGGGTGAAGAGCTCTGCACTAAGATACAAATCAGGTTTTAGGCATCCTCTGCAACAAAAATTTCATTTTTGGTGAGATTCTCCCTGAGGGTTAATCACTTCTAAAGGGATGCAGACTAGAGCTGCACGATTCTGGGAAAAATTAGAATCACAATTCTTTTGCTTAGAATGAAGATCACGATTCTCAAAAACTGTTTTTTTTATCCCCCCTACAGTGCAAACCCTCTACAGTGCAGACCCCCTACAGTACAGACCCCCCCTACAGTACAGAATCCTCCCCTACAGTACAGACCCCTCCCCCTACAGTGCAGGACCCCCCTACAGTACAGTATCCTCCCCTACAGTACAGACCCCCCCCTACAGTACAGTATCCTCCCCTACAGTACAGACCCGCCTACAGTACAGAATCCTCCCCTACAGTACAGACTCCTCCCCCTACAGTGCAGGACCCCCCTACAGTGCAGACCCCCCCAGTAAAGAACCCCCCCACAGTGCACAGACCCCCCCCCACAGTGCGCAGTTCCCCCCCCCCACAGTGCGCAGACCCCCTACAGTGAACAGACCCCCCTAACAATACAGACCGCCCCTACAGACCCATAATGTACCTCGGAACACACACAGAGAGCCAAAGGCAGTGGCATTGCAGGGGGGGAGGTGCGAGCAGTACCCGAGTGACACACTGAGCATAGTGAAGCCGCCTCCCCCTCCTCCAGCACTGTGTAGACATAAAGAAGGCGGCTTCACTCTGCTCGGCTGTGACAGCCGCTGCCGAGACTGATCAGAGCCGCGACCACAGAGAGAAGGGGATTGTTGCGCCGGGTCCTGGATCACTATGCCGTCAGGTGTCACTCGGGTGCTGCACCCCCCTGCAATGTCAATGCCTTGGGCTCTCCGTGTGTGTTCCGAGGTACATTATGGGTCTGTAGGGGCGGTCTGTATTGTTAGGAGGGTCTGTGCACTGCAAACGAAAATTGTGGGTAATCCAGCCTGGAGATCGCGTGGGGGGGTGAATCGAGATCGCAATCTTTTCTCGATTAATCGTGCAGCTCTAATGCAGACACTGCAGATTTTCTCATCAGAATATAAAAAAGTGCACCAGCTGATTAAAATTAATTAGTCACTCCCATTGAGAATCACTGTCCAAAGACATAGTGGAGCAAACAGCTATTCCTTCAAACCAGAATAGCTAGGAATCTGCTAAAAAGTTTATTGAAATTACTACAATGTACATTGATCACCCAGAGGGGATTATTTTTATCTCAGCAAAAGTGGAATTACTCTTTAAACTGGTCATACATGCAAATTTCGCCCAGGTTTCTGATGAACCAGTCAAAATGAAAGCTGTGGGTGGTCAGCACCCTCCGCCTGACATAGTTTGATCTGAAAAATGAAGGATCCAGGTGGAAAATTCCAACCCTAGTAGTCACTGCTCAGGTATTCTGACAGCCGCAGATGACAGCTGTCTGCAAATAACAGCCAAACGTGAATCTGAAGTTTGAAGCAACACCTCAAAGTATTAGAGTCCAAAATATAGTTTTATTACAAAGATATAGTGGGTGCAACTGCCAGTGCTTTTCGGGGACCATGCATTGGCATCAGCGCTAAACATATCCTCATATGCATTGAGCGGATGTTCGATAGTAATGTATACAGTATATATAAATAGTGATCTTGTGTATGTGTGAAAACACTCATATACGGTAGAAGCAATGCAAGTAATTGATATAAATATCAGTTTTCTATCAAGCTTATAAATAAGATCAGGTCTAAGGCTGGCCATATACGGAACAATTATTGGCTGATCACTGCTGAATTGGTTGAAATATGAGCTGTGCCCTGCTTGACCACCCAGCTTGACCAACACTTCCAGATGATTTTACCCCGTTCATGACCAAGCAATTTTTTACTATTCAACACTGTGCTACTTTAACTGGTAATTGCACGTCATGCAGCGCTGTACCCAAATGAAATTTCTATCACTTTTTCACACAAATAGAGCTTTCTTTTAGTGGTATTTGATTACCATTGGGTTTTTTATTTTTTGCGCTGAAAACGAAAAAAGACTGAAAATTAAAAAAAAAAAAAACAATATTATTTACTTCGTTATAAAACATATTCAAAAAAAAAAATTAAACAAAGACAAATTTCTTCATAAATGTAAGCCAATATGTATTCTGCTACATGTCTTTGGTTAAAAAAAATCCCAATAAGGGCACTTTCACACTGAGGCGCTGGGGCGGCGGTGGTATTTTTAGGGGCGATTTATCGTAGTTTTAGCAGCGCTTTTTGGCCGCTAGCAGGGAGCTTTTAACCCCCGCTAACGGCCGGAAAAGGGTTAAAAGTGCCCGCAAAGTGCCGCTGAAGCTATAAAGTGCTAGTGCATCAATTGGTGCAACGTAAGTGAACGTGCAACAATATATCATTAAAGTGCTTGTGTAATAAGTCCATAAGGGTTCCCCAAAAAATTGGAAAATGAAATCACATACAAAAATTGTTCAAAAAACACAAAATTATTTTCAACTAGAATGTGTACTCCAAACTGTTCTGTAGTAGAGTCCCCAAGTGCTTCACCACTGTGTAACTCCTTCACCACTCGCACTAAAATGGACTCACCAGGTGAATATGCTTGTAAGATTATAAACCAGCAAACAAAACAGTCTTTCTCCACGGATCCCCGACTGCAACTCCCTTTCCTTACTGGTCTCTCAGTCAGACTTCCATCTCACAGTTTACAGCCTGTAATGTGGGAAACAAAGAGAAGGCAGGAGGCTCTCATAGCATAAAACCGTGTCACAGGCTAATTCTAATTATTTGTATTCCACTCGCATTTGAAAAGTGCCCAACCAGCACTAGGGAAGAACACGCTCAGCTGTTAATAGTTGTTCAGCTCCGGACAAGCCATAGACCGCGGGTGTGAACCAGCCTTTGCAATGTCTTCGGCGTCCTTGCCCCACCCTACATACGTTTTGTTGTGTGACGTCTTCAAGGAGCGGCACATATATCCGCGGTGCTGTTACTTTTTGATACATTACTTATGGAACACTGGCGGGCTGAAATCCGGGCCATTTAATAAAGGATGAGTCACTGCAAAAAGTAATCAATTTGCATATTTAACCTCTTCCCGACCGCCCACTGTCATATGACGGCGGCAAGAAGCATCTGTTGTTCCGGGCCGCCGTCATATGATGGCATTTCCTTTGCGGCCACTAGGGGGCCAGGATGTCCGCCGGGCACCCGCGATTGCCCAGTAACTGAGCAGGACGTGGATATGTGTGTGTAAACACACAGATCCACGTGCTGTCAGAGGAAAGGAGACCGATGGTGTGTCCCTTGTACATAGGGACACTGATCGGTCACCTCCCCAGTCAGTCCCCTCCCCCCACAGTTAGAATCACTAACATAGGGAACATATTAACCCCTTGATCACCTCCTAGTGTTAACCCCTTCCCTGTCAGTCACATTTATACAGTAATCAATGCATTTTTATAGAAGGGATCGCTGTATAAATGTGAATGGTCCCAAAAATGTGTCAAAAGTGTCCGATATGTCCGCCGCAATATCGCAGTCATGATAAAAATCGCAGATCGCCGCCATTACTAGTAAAAAAAAAAAAATAATAAAAATGCTATGAATCTATCCTCTATTTTGTAGACGCTATAACTTTTGCGCAATCAATATACGCATATTGCGTTTTTTTTTTACCAAAAATATGTAGAAGAATATATATCGGTCTAAACTGTTGAAAAAATTTGTTTTAAAAAAAAATCGATATTTATTATAGCAAAAAGGAAAAAATATTGTGTTTTTTCAAACTTGTCCCTCTTTTTTTGTTTATAGCACAAAAAATAAAAAACGCAGAGGTAATAAAATACCACCAAAAGAAAGCTGTATTTGTGGGGAAAAAATGATAAAAATGTTATTTGGGTACAGCGTTGCATGACCGCGCAATTGTACTTCAAAATGCGACATCGCTGAAAGCTGAAAAATGGCTTGGTCAGGAAGGGGGTGTTCGTGCCTGGTAGGCAAGTGGTTAAAGTGGTCGTACAAGCTAAAGGTTTTACCTGAATGGTAAAAAAACTTTTTAGGTGCAGCTCCCCTCCCAAATACTTATCTGAGCCCCATCACGGTCCATCAGTGCTGCTCTCTCTCTCCCTCCTCACTGGACTCAGTGAGAGCAGCGGGAACCATTGGCTACTGCTGCTGTCCATCAAATCCAGTGATGATGGAAGGGGGATGGGGTCGAGCCGCACTGTGTGTGTCAATAGATGCACACAGTGTTGCTTGGAATTGAGTCTACACAAGTGCCCCAAACAAGCAAGCTTAAAGGGGGGGGGGGGTGTACTTGAAGGAAGGAGAAGCCGTGGGGACCCCAGAAGAGAAATATGGGGGCTGCCGATGTTTACACCCCTTTATGAAGTAGCAAGTCACATGGGGTGTATAAAAAAATTATGAATGGGAAAGTACTCTCCCGGGAATGCTGCTGAGGGTGGGTGTAGCGGGTACGGGAGCCTACAGAAAGGACCAACGGCACACAGAGCATGCTGTGAATCGCAGTAACAATGCACATGCTTTCAGAAGATAGAGCCGGCAACTCATCCTTAATCCATTTTAACAATAAGCATGCATTAGTGATGTCATTGGATTTAAGATCACTCATTTTCAGCTGAACAGCACAGGTTTTCCAGATTTTTAAAACCAGTACCATGTACATTGTATTAAATGGTCTGTTACCCCAGCATTTCATATTCCTGATATGTGCCTGCAGTATCATGTACTTGTATGAAAAAGTATCCTGTTCTCTTTGAATTGCTTCCTTTGTGTGAAATCCCAGGTGTTCCTGCCAGTCTCTCTGCTTTCCTATTAGAAACTGACCACACTAAGCAGAATAACTCAATGTGGTCAGTTCTCTAGCTGTGCTGGGAAGTGTTGAACAATATTTATGGAACTGGTTGCAGATTACAACCAGCCCATAGCAATCACCCTTAAAGGGTAACTTCACTTATATATACAATACATACTCCACTAATTATAATAATGTATATAGCATATAGAATTGCTACACAAGCTATATTGCAATTTAATGTATATTGAAATGTATCTTTCCTTTATAAATAGCAGCACTATAATTTTCTGTAAAATTCAATGCATTATGGAAAACTTGGAGGAATTCTGTACATAATTATTATTATACAGGATTTATATAGCGCCAACAATTTTGCGCAGCGCTATACAACATGAGGGCCATCAATCTTGGCAAGGAAATCAGGGGGAAGAGGGACGTGGGGGAGGAAATATTATGAGCTTGGTGCATAAAGCACCCCCAGAAATCTTCTTTTCTGCTTGGGTGAAGAGCTCTGCACTAAGATACAAATCAGGTTTTAGGCATCCTCTGCAACAAAAATTTCATTTTTGGTGAGATTCTCCCTGAGGGTTAATCACTTCTAAAGGGATGCAGACTAGAGCTGCACGATTCTGGGAAAAATTAGAATCACGATTCTTTTGCTTAGAATGAAGATCACGATTCTCAAAAACTGTTTTTTTTTATCCTCCCAACAGTGCAAACCCCCTACAGTGCAGACCCCCTACAGTACAGACCCCCCTACAGTACAGTATCCTCCCCTACAGTACAGACCCCCCCTACAGTACAGTATCCTCCCCTACAGTACAGACCCGCCTACAGTACAGAATCCTCCCCTACAGTACAGACCCTCCCCCTACAGTGCAGGACCCCCCTACAGTGCAGACCCCCCCAGTAAAGAACCCCCCACAGTGCACAGACCCCCCCCACAGTGCACAGACCCCCCCACAGTGCGCAGTTCCCCCCCCCCCCACAGTGCGCAGACCCCCTTACAGTCCACAGACCCCCCTAACAATACAGACCTTCCTAACAATACAGACCGCCCCTACAGACCCATAATGTACCTCGGACCACACGGAGAGCCCAAGGCAGTGGCATTGCAGGGGGGGAGGTGCGAGCAGCACCCGAGTGACACACTGAGCAGAGTGAAGCCGCCTCCCCCTCCTCCAGCACTGTGTAGAAATAAAGGAGGCGGCTTCACTCTGCTCGGCTGTGACAGCCGCTGCCGAGACTGATCAGAGCCGCGACCACAGAGAGAAGGGGATTGTTGCGCCGGGTCCTGGATCACTATGCCGACAGGTGTCACTCGGGTGCTGCCCCCCCCCCCCCTGCAATGTCACTGCCTTGGGCTCTCCGTGTGTGTTCCGAGGTACATTATGGGTCTGTAGGGGCTGTCTGTATTGTTAGGAGGGTCTGTGCACTGCAAACGAAAATTGTGGGTAATCCAGCCTGGAGATCGCGTGGGGGGTGAATCGAGATCGCAATCTTTTCTCGACTAATCGTGCAGCTCTAATGCAGACACTGCAGATTTTCTCATCAGAATATAAAAAAGTGCACCAGCTGATTAAAATGAATTAGTCACTCCCATAGCAACAGCTATTCCTTCAAACCAGAATAGCTAGGAATCTGCTAAAAAGTTTATTGAAATTACTACAATGTACATTGATCACCCAGAGGGGGTTATTTTTATCTCAGCAAAAGTGGAATTACTCTTTAAACTGGTCATACATGCAAATTTCGCCCAGGTTTCTGATGAACCAGTCAAAATGAAAGCTGTGGGTGGTCAGCACCCTCCGCCTGACATAGTTTGATCTGAAAAATTAAGGATCCAGGTGGAAAATTCCAACCAGATGTAGTCACTGCTCAGGTATTCTGACAGCCGCAGATGACAGCTGTCTGCAAATAACAGCCAAACGTTAATCTGTCCAAAATATAGTTTTATTACAAAGATATAGTGGGTGCAACTGCCAGTGCTTTTCGGGGACCATGCATTGGCATCAGCACTAAACATATCCTCATATGCATTGAGCGGATGTTCGATAGTAATGTATACAGTATATATAAATAGTGATCTTGTGTATGTGTGAAAACACTCATATATGGTAGAAGCAATGCAAGTAATTGATATAAATATCAGTTTTCTATCAAGCTTATAAATAAGATCAGGTCTAAGGCTGGCTATATACGGAACAATTATTGGCTGATCACTGCTGAATTGGTTGAAATATGAGCTGTGCCCTGCTTGACCACCCAGCTTGACCAACACTTCCGGATGATTTTACCCCGTTCATGACCAAGCCATTTTTTACTATTCAACACTGTGCTACTTTAATTGGTAATTGCACGTCATGCAGCGCTGTACCCAAATGAAATTTCTATCACTTTTTCACACAAATAGAGCTTTCTTTTAGTGGTATTTGATTACCACTGGGTTTTTTATTTTTTGCGCTGAAAACGAAAAAAGACTGAAAATTAAAAAAAAAAAAAAAACAATATTATTTACTTCGTTATAAAATATATTCAAAAAAAAAATTAAACAAAGACAAATTTCTTCATAAATTTAAGCCAATATGTATTCTGCTACATGTCTTTGGTTAAAAAAAAAATCCCAATAAGGGCACTTTCACACTGAGGCGCTGGGGCGGCGGTGGTATTTTTAGGGGCGATTTATCGTAGTGTTAGCAGCGCTTTTTGGCCGCTAGCAGGGAGCTTTTAACCCCCGCTAACGGCCGAAAAAGGGTTAAAAGTGCCCGCTGAAGCGACGCTTTGCCAGCGCTGCCCATTGATTTTATTGGGCAGGGGCACTTTAGGAGTGGTGTATACACCGCTCCTCCAGTGCCTCAAAGATGCTGCTTGCAGGACTTTTTTTTAGCACCCTGCCAGTGCGAAAGTCCTCGGAGTGAAAGGAGAGGCGCTTTACAGGCGCTATTTTTAGCGCTATAGCACCTGTAAATCGCCTCAGTGTAAAAGTAGCCTAACGATAGTTTATATACTGGAATGTTTATTTATTTTTATAATAGTAATGGTGGTGATCAGCTTTATAGTGGGACTGTGATAGTGACATGCCGGAAGTGCTGTAGGAAGCGGTGGACCAGAGAAAAGATGGCGGCCACGGAACAACGTGACTTTTGTTTGTGACGTCACCCGCGTCCTACACGCTGATTCTCGTGGAGTACATTACGATATGCTGTGAATCCTTTGCACTGAGGCTCAGTGCGTTATTTGTAAGTGCACCTTTTATATTTTAATACATCTTTATAAAGATTACGGAGAGCACTAGATATTATTGCTTCCTCTTTTATCTACCTACCCACCCGGAGTCGATGGTGAGAGCCCTCATGATCTAGCAAGTTACCGGCATCTATCCAGTTCTACTCAGAGATCCTGTTTGCTCATCCCTTAAGGGAACTGCCCGTGAGACCTAACTGATTCAGTCAGGGGTCCATTTCTTGTGGTGAGCTGCTAGGAGTACCGTTGGTGGAGGTTGTCACTTAGTCATCTAATCTATCAATATTTGTTGGTGCTTTCTAACCATCTTACATGAAGATTTTATGTGAAGAGCATGGACTGTTTCTTTTTATCATCATTTATTTAGAATTGTTTTAAATGTTTTGCGCTGCACTGCTTTTTTATATATGGTCAAGGAACCTGACCGGCAGCAGTTTAACTGTGCTGACGGTATGAATTGCCTCATGTATGATGAAGCTATTATTTCCCAGCAGAACCCCATACAGCAAGAGATTGCTGGACAGACTCTACTACTTTCAGATCAGTTGGACCTTTCTGTACTGTCACTGACATCACCAGTGACACTATACAGTGATCAGTGCTTATAAGACACACTGTCACTTTACTAATGACACTGGCTGGGAATGTGTTAACAGGCGCTTGCTGTGATACCCGAGTCAATGAGACTCGGATGATCACAGATCGGAGTAAGGGGTCGATCCCGACCCCTTACCATGTGATCAGCTGTCAGCCAATGACAGCTGATCACGTGATGTAAACAGAAGATCGGTAATTGTTTTTTTTTCTTCTCACACTGACAGCATCGGTCACCTCATCTGTGCCCACCAGTACCACCTGCTAGTGCCACCTACCAGTGTCCACAGTACCACGAGTCAGTGCCCACCAGTACATAACAGTGCCACCTATCAATGCCCAAGAGTGCCACCTATCAATGCCCATCAGTGGTGCCAATCAGTGCCACCTAGCAGTGCTGCCTATCAGTGTCACCTACCAGTGCCGATCAGTGCCCATCACTGCCACCTATTAGTGCCCTTCAGTGCTGCCCATAAGTGCCATCTCTCAGTGCCCACCAGTGCCACCTATTAGTGCCCATCAGTGCTGCCTTATCAGTTCCCATCAGTGCCACCTTATCAGTGCCCATCAATGCAGCCTACTGGTGCCCATCGGTGCAGCCTACCGGTGCCCATCAGTGCAGCCTCCTCAGCGTAGATCAATGAAGGAGAAAAATTACCTGTTTGCAAACTCTATTAACAAAATACAAAACAGTTTTGTATTTTATTTTGGTATTTTTAAATTTTTTTGAAAAAAAGGTGATCAAATACCACCACAAGAAATCTCTATTTGTGGAAAAAAAAGATGATAAAAATAAAAATTGCCCCCGCAATTGTCATTCAAAGAGTGACAGCGCTAAAAGCTGAAAATAGGTCTGGGCAGGCGGGGGGCTTAGGTGCCCAGTAAGCAAATGGTTAATAAAGTTAACCACTTCCCGTCAAATGATGGCGGCGTGGTGTGGCTCTCGTTCTGAGACTACATCATACCACGATGCCCCAGAACAGCTGCTCTCGATCACCCTCGGGGGTGTGCAGCGCGCTGGCCGCGCTGTATTCCTAGGACACGGGGCGACCCCGATCTTGGTAAAGAGCTAATGACGTGGCTCTTTACCTATGTGATTGGCTGTGTCCAATCACAGCCGGTCACATGTAAATGCAAAAGTGCCGTCTATTGGCTCTCCTCGCCTCACACTGACAGAGTGTGTGGCGAGGAGAGCCGATCGGCAGCATCTCCTCCCAGGGGAGACCAGCACAGGTAATCAGGGCACTGATCATCAGTGCCCTGATTACAGTAAAGCCCCAGCATTGCCCATCAGTGCCACCAATAGGGATGAGCCGAACACCCCCCCCCCGTTCGGTTCGCACCAGAACCCGCGAACGGACCTAAAGTCCGTGCGAGCTTTAGAACCCTATTAGTTATAATGGATGTGAACGTTCGAAATCAAAAGTGCTAATTTTAAAGGCTAATATGCATGTTATTGTCATAAAAAGTGTTTGGGGACCTGGCATGTATCAATGCAAAATTTTTCTTTAAAAACGGCTGTTTTTTCAGGAGCAGTGATTTTAATAATGCTTAAATTGAAACAATAAAAGTGTAATATTCCTTTAAATTTCGTACCTGGGGGGTGTCTATAGTATGCATGTAAAGGGGCGCATGTTTCCCGTGCTTAGAACTGTCTCTGCAAAAAGTGTCATTTTTGCAGGAAAGAAAGCTATTTAAAATCACTCGCGGCTAATGTTAATTGACGGCTCCCGTAACACAGAGAACAGTCATTCATTGAAAGTCATTCATAAAAAAAAAGTCATTGATAAAAAATAAAAAAAATTAAAAAAAAAAAGCGTGGGGGTCCCCCTAAATTCAATAACCAGGCCCTTCAGGTCTGGGATGGATATTAAGGGGGACCCCAGCCAAAAAAAAAATGGCGTAGGGTCCCACTCAAAATCCATACCAGACCCTTGAGGTCTGGGATGGATTTTAAGGGGAACCCCAGCCAAAAAAAATGGCGTGGGGTCCCCCTCAAAATCCATACCAGACCCTTATCCGAGCATGCAACCTGGCAGGCCGCAGGAAAAGAGGGGGGACGAGAGCGGCCCCCCCTCCCGCCTGAGCCGTACCAGGCCACATGCCCTCAACATTGGGAGGATGCTTTGGAGGTCTAAGACCCCCAAAGCACCTTGTCCCCATGTTGATGAGGACAAGGGCCTCATCCCCACAACCGTGCCCGGTGGTTGTGGGGGTCTGCGGGCGGGGGGCTTATCGGAATCTGGAAGCCCCCTTTAACAAGGGGACCCCCAGATCCCACCCCCCCCTGTGTGAAATGGTAAGGGGGTACTACCCCTACCATTTCACCAAAAAAGTGTCAAAAATTGTAAAAATGACAGGAGACGGTCTTTGACAATTCCTTTATTAAAATCTTCTTTCTTCTTCCTTCGGTTTCTTCATCTTCTCCTTCCGTCATCTTCTTCCATCTTCTTCCATTTTCTTCTTCCTCCGATCCGCTTCTTCTTGCGCTGGTCTTCTCGTCCGGCATCTTCTTCCATGGCGTCGGCATCTGTTCTTCTGTCGGGCCGCTCCTCGCAATGGGAGGCTCCCGCTGTGTGAGGCTTCGCTCCGTCTGACAGGTCTTTTATAACGGAGGGCACCTGGTGACCCGCCCCCCTCTAACGTCATGGGGAAAGCCATAGAGAATTCCCCATGACGTCCCCGTGCGCCCGAGGGGGCGGGGTCACCAGGTGCCCTCCATTATAAAAGACCTGTCAGAGGCAGCGAAGCCTCACATAGCGGGAGCCTCCCATTGCGAGGAGTGGCCCAAGAAGAGACACCAACGCCGACGCCATGGAAGAAGATGCCGGACGAGAAGGACGAGAAGACCAGCGCAAGAAGAAGCGGATCGGAGGAAGAAGAAAATGGAAGAAGATGGAAGAAGAGGACGGAAGGAGAAGATGAAGAAACCGAAGGATGAAGAAAGAAGAAAGAAGATTTTAATAAAGGAATTGTCAAAGACCGTCTCCTGTAATTTTTACAATTTTTGACACTTTTTTGGTGAAATGGTAGGGGTACTTTTGTACCCCCTTACCATTTCACACAGGGGGGGGGGCGGGATCTGGGGGTCCCCTTGTTAAAGGGGGCTTCCAGATTCCGATAAGCGCCCCGCCCGCAGACCCCCACAACCACCGGGCACGGTTGTGGGGATGAGGCCCTTGTCCTCATCAACATGGGGACAAGGTGCTTTGGGGGTCTTAGACCCCCAAAGCATCCTCCCAATGTTGAGGGCATGTGGCCTTGTACGGTTCAGGTGGGAGGGGGGCCGCTCTCGTCCCCCCTCTTTTCCTGCGGCCTGCAAGGTTGCGTGCTCGGATAAGGGTCTGGTATGGATTTTGAGGGGGACCCTACGCCATTTTTTTTTTTTTTTTTTTGGCTGGGGTCCCCTTAATATCCATCCCAGACCTGAAGGGCCTGGTTATTGAATTTGGGGGGACCCCACGCTTTTTTTGGGGGTTTTTTATCAATGAATGACAGTTCTCTGTGTTACGGGAGCCATCAATTCATTAGCCGCGAGTGCTTTTAAAAAAGCTTTTTTCCTGCAAAAATTACACTTTTTGCAGGGACAGTTCTAAGCACAGGAAACCTGCCCCCCTTCACAGGCAACCTATAGACACCCCCAGATGTGATACTGCAATGCTGTACTAACAGCACGCACACACAAATCCCCAGAAATAAAGCACATATTGTCAGCAGTCAGCAGCACACTGACACGCTGACACTGAAACACAATATGCGAGGCCGCGGCGGCGGCGGCCTCTTATACCGTAGGGCGTGTACTAAAGCCCCTGAGCTATAATTGGCTACAGGCATCCTGCCTGTAGCCAATTATGGCTCTCCTTGCTGCCAGCGCTGTGATTGGCCAAGCATGCAGGGTCACAGTGCATGCTTGGCCAATCATCAGCCAGCATTGCACTGCGACTGGCGCAATGCATTGTGGGCCGCTTGCATCACACAAATTTGATGCGAGCGGCCCAAATAGTTCTGGGCTCGCCGAACGGGCGAACGCCCGATGTTCGATTCGAACATTGGTTCGAATCGAACACCGGGCCCATCCCTAGCCACCAATCAGTGCCCATCAGTGACACCAAGCAGTGCCCATTAGTGATGCCAGTCAGTGCTGCCTTTCAGTGGATGCTCATCAGTGCCGCCTATAATGCCCATCAGTGCCACCTATCAGTGCCGCAATTTAGTGCCACCTATCAGTGCGGCATATTAGTGCCTCCTCATCAGTACCACTGCCACCTAATCAGTGCCCATAAGTGCCACCTCATCAGTGTCCATCAGTTCTACCTCATCAGTGCCCATCATTGCAGCCTATCGGTGCCGCCTCATCAGTGCCAGCTTTGAGTTGGTGTTGATTGCCTCCAGTTTTGTTATCTATGAACTGGCGATTTTTCTTTTCTTAATGACTTGTAAAAGTGACGCAAATATAAGAACTACCTAAATCTGTCGGAACTGTTACCGAAACTATCACATGGCTTTCACGAAGTCGGTGCCGGACAACTTAAAGGGACCATATAGCCAGAAAAGTGTCATAAATGCTTTATAGAATTCCCCCCAGTGAGTAGACAATACAAGGCAATAGTTGGAATTAATAATGTTTATGTTCTTTGTACAAACATAAGGAATAGGTGAATTCCTCTTATATAGAGAAAGGTGCACCTTTCTAATGAATGTGATAACAGTGGATCTTCATTACACCAAGTTTAAGCAATTCCATGGAAATGTCTAATGTTTAATTACAACCCTGCAAGTCAGAAAACTGACTGCTTCCTAACAAGGGAGGGAAAAAAATAAAAAAATCTATTGGAATGAAAAGCATAAAATCCAACCTGGCAGGACCCCCAGTGATAATCTGGTACCAGGTGGTCACTCAAACTTTAATACATTACCGCAATTAATTATTTAGCCTCCCCGGCACCAACCTGTGCATGTTGTAATTTATGAAAAGCCCTAATAAATGCATGTGATGGATTAGTAAAACATTCATAGCAGGGGGGTGCACATCCAATGACATCAGCCACCAGCAGATAAATGTTATTATACTTTCTAACAGAAAATCAGATGCAAAGGATAGAGTGGCCCCTGCTTGGGATGAATGAGATGGCTTTTTCTTTTCAGCCCCCAAAAAAATCCACTTGAAATTAGCCTGCATTTAAAAATAAATAGTGAGTAATGAGGGGGGCTTGTGCTCTGGATTGCATTGTGCTGGCAGCTCCCAGGGGGCAGATGAGAAGTGCCTGTGTGCTGGTGACAATGGAGGCCAGTGAGTGGCAGGGAGCTGCTCTCATTAGCTGCCTTGTGACCCCGGGGGCTGGGAGTGACAGCCGGGGGGCTCTAGCTGGCTGCCAGACAGGGGGGAGACCACCAGAGGCTGAGAGAAAGCAGCAGCCCCGGGATTGCAGGCTGGGAGATGTCAGCGCACAGGATCGGATGGTGACCGCTCTCCTCCAGGCTGAGCTTGTGCCTAGACTGCCCGGTCAGAGCTGTGCCTAGACTGCCCGGTCAGAGCTGTGCCTAGACTGCCCGGTCACATATGTGCCTAGACTCCCAGAGCTGTGCCTAGACTGCCCGGTCACATATGTGCCTAGACTCCCAGAGCTGTGCCTAGACTGCCCGGTCACATATGTGCCTAGGCTCCCAGACCTGTGCCTAGACTCCCCGGTCAGAGCGGTGTCGGGGCGCACAGCATGCTTCCCATAGAAGAGGTGGATGCCGGCCGGGGACGGGTGAGAAGCCGCTCTCTTCTCTAGAGGAAGCCGACACTTGGCTCCGGGTGGTCCGCACTGGGCACTACTATGGGCTTACTAGCAGCTTACTTGGTGCTCGCCGTGCTGACCTGGGGCAGTGCCAGGGCTCAGGGGGAGTACTGTCACGGCTGGGTGGACGCTGCCGGTAATTACCAGGCGGGATTCCAGTGTCCGGAGGACTTCGATACGGTGGATGCCACCATCTGCTGCGGATCGTGTGTACTGCGCTACTGCTGTGCGGCGTCTGATGCCAGGCTGGAGCAAGGCGGCTGTACCAATGATCGGGAGCTGGAGGACACCGGGGTCACTGCACGTGAGTAAGCCTGGCACCTACTGTTCCTCGGACTTCACCATAACTGATCCCACTGCCAACTGTAACCCAATTTCTCCATCATTGATCCCACTGCCAACTGTACCCCAACTTCTTCACCATCATTGATCCCACTGCCAACTGTACCCCAACTTCCCCATCACCGATCCCACTGCCAACTGTATCCTGTAGTTCCCCATCACTGATCCTACTACCAATTTTATCCCCAATTTCCCTACCACTGAGCCTACTGCTAAATAGACCTTCACTTCCCTATCACTGAACCTACTACCAACTGTACCCCCCAACTTCCCCATCACTGACTGTACTGCCAACTGTGCCCCAACTTCCCAAACACTAATCACACTGCCAGATGTACCCCATCTTACACATCATTGAACCAACTGTATCTCCACTTCCCCATCACTGAGAATGCAATTGGACCTTCATTTACCCATCACTGAACCTACTGCCAACTGTACCCCCAACTTCCCTATCACTGAAACTACTGCCAACTGTTCCCCAACTTCCCCATCACTGATCCTACTGCCAACTGTACCCCCAACTTCCCTATCACTGATCCTACTGCCAACTGTACCCTGCTATCCCCGTCACTAATCCTACTGCCAACTGTGCCCCAACTTCCCAATCACTGATTGTACTGCTAGCTGTACCCTGACTTCCCAATCACTGATTGTACTGCTAGCTGTCAGCTGGACCTTCACTTACCCATCACTAAACCTACGGCCAACTTCACCCAACTTCCCCATCACTAATCCTACTGCCAACTTCACCCAACTTCCCCATCACTAATTCTACTGCCAGATGCACCCCTGATGTATCCATTGCTGAACCTCCTATCATCTGTTTGCCCAACTTACCCATTGTTGCACCTACTGTCATCTGTACCCGAACTTACCCATCACCGAAACAACAGCCAAATATATCCCCAACACCAATCAATGTGCCTACTTTTAATTGTACCCCTGCCTTACCATCACTGAACCAACTGGCAGCTATACCCACAACACCCATCGCTGCCATTCCCCACTGCCAATTGCACCTCCAACTTCCCCATTAGTACACCTACTGCCAGTTATACCCCAGTACATCATCACTGCACCTACTACCAACTGTTCCCCATATGTACCCATCAATGTGTCTACTGCCACTTGTACCAGCCTTTCAGTTTCACTGCACATACAGCCAACTGTACTTCTGATTTTCCCCATAACTGCATCTTCTGCCAGCTGTACCCAATACTTCTCCATTAAACTTACTGTCACCTGCCCCTGATATAACCATCACCTACTTGTTACTGGCTTTTTACACATATGCAAGCAATCCCTTCCTTACTTCTTTGTGCTTGTCTTTTTATATTCTATAAACTTCTTAATAGGTTTTCAAAATATATTTTGTTCAAGAAAAATATTATTTTATAAACATTGAGAAATTATAGAGAATGTGGCAGTCCATATTACGTCTGCCCTGCAATTCTTGGTTCAATTCCTGGTCAGGACATGGCATGCCCTCCCTGAGCTTGTGTGGGTTTCCCCTGGGTTCTCCAGTTCCCCCCCACACTCCAAAGACATCCTGGTAGCATAGTTGGCTCATGTCTACATTGGTGCTAGTGTGATGTTCTACTGAGTGTGGCCAAGATGGCTTTTTAACCATCTGCCCCAACAGCAGATAAAGCACTCTGAGGCAGGGAGAAAAGTGCTATAGAAATATAAAATAAATAAAAAATACATTAATAATCAAATTAAGCTGGCCATAGACTGCTCGAAAATTCAGTCGATTCCTGCTGGCTCAGCCAAAGCTTAAGCAGTGTATGGGCTTGCCGGCACCGCTTAATTTGGCAAAAGTCGATTGTTCAGTCAACTTTTGTGGAGGGAGCTTGTAAAATTGTCAACCAAACAGCACCTGCAACCAATCGGACACTGTACAGGTTGTCACAATATAATAGCCCAGCAGGGGGGATTTGTCCATGTGCAGTGTTAGCATGAATGGAGGAATCTGTTGGATCACTATCTATACATGTATGGCATATGGCTGAGATAATATGCACCAGCCCAGGATCATATGCATCAGATGTATTTCTAGGCTGATGTCAGATCAGGGATTTTGTAGTAGAGATGTCGAGACATTTTGCAGAAATCACAATTTATTGGCTATCATGCTACAGCATTGAATAGTGTTCTGCTACACATCACTCTCCTTCAGCGATCTGAGCAACATTCCATAGAGATGCATTAAGATCGGCTGTCACTGGCAATTTTCCCACTGACACAAAACACTGCCTAATCTTGATCACTGAGCATCAGAGCAGCAACACACTGTAAGGACATTCCGACAACAAAATCCCATGGTTATTTTTCTACGGATGTTGGCTCAAACTTGTCTTGCATACACACGGTCACACAAAGTTGGTCGGAAATTTCCGAACGTCAAGAACGCGTACGACGAGCCGAAAAAAATTAAGTTCAATAGCCAGTGCTGCTCTTCTGCTTGATTCTGAGCATGCGTGGCACATTGTGCGTCGGAATTGTCTACACACGATCGGAATTTACGACAACGGATTTTGTTGTCGGAAAATCTGAGAACCAGATCTCAAATTTTGTGAGACGGAAATTTCCGATGGAAACTGTCAGATGGAGCCTACACACGGTCGGAATTTCTGACAACAAGCTCCGATCGCACATTTGCCGTCGGAAAGTCTGACCGCGTGTACGCGGCATAAGAGTAGTGATCCCATAGAAAATCATGCATTTCTTAGAAAGAAACTGTTAATTAAAATTGGGGGTTAATTGCTGCTGCTGCAAAAAAAATGTGCATCTGACATCAACCTTACATTGCTTTTTACATGCTTTAATTTACTAAAGAAGCAGACTCTTCACTTAGTAAAGCTGTGTGTGCTACAATCATCCAATCATGTGCAAGGCAAATTTCTATTTCTAAAATTACTTTGCACATAATTGGCTGATCACACAGGTTCACTTGGCAATTTGTAAAAATGTACTTCATTGCATTGTTATATTACACTGATAATCAACTTTACCTGTCATAATGTTATGACTTATCGTGTGACAATGGCACCTGAAAGTGGATGGCATATATTGGATAGCAAGTGAACATGTTGTCTCTGAAGTTGAAAGCCAAAATAATGGGCAAGTGTAAGGATTTGAGTGACTTTGACGAGGGCCAAATTGTAATGGTTAAATGACTGGGTCAGAGCAACTCCAAAACTGCAGCTCTTGTGGGATGTTCCTGGTCTGCAATGGTCAGGACCTACCAAAAGTGGTCCAAGAGTGGAAAAGCTGTGAACTGGTGACAGGGTCATGGGTGGCTCATTAATGCACATAGGGAGCAAAGGCTGGCCTGTGTAGTCCGATCCAATCAAAGAACTACTCTAGCGCAAATTGCTGGTTCCATTAGAAAGGTGTCAAAACACACAATGCATTGCAGTTGGTTTTGTATAAGGCTGGGTAGCCGCAGACCGGTCAGGGTGCCCATGCTGGCCCATATCCACAGCCAAAAGCACCTACAATGGACATGTGAGCATCAGAACTGGACCATGGAGCAATGGAATTAGGTGGCCTGGTGATGAATCATGTTTTCTTTTATACCATGCGGATGGCCAGGTGTGTGTGCGTCACATACCTGGGGTAGAGATGGCACCAGGATATACTATGGGAAGGCAAGCTGTATTGCTTTGTCTAGTGGAGTCCATGCCTTAATGGGTCAGGGCTGTTTTAGTGGCAAAAGGGGGACCTAGTTAATAATAGGTGGGTTGCCATAATGTTATAGTGGGTGGTCATAATGTTATGGCCACTTTTACATTGGCAAGGACATACAAGCGTTATATATGTTTCTAGGCCATTTCTTAGCACATATACAGTAGATGCATGCAACAAGTTTAAATAGTATAACCCACACTGTTTTTTCCTGCACTTACATAAACCAGACTCAGGTGCTTGTTGTGCATGTAGCCTAAAGCCTGGTACACAATAGTAGTTTTTTTTTCCATTCAACCCAGCAGGGCTGAATTTAAAAAAAACTGACAGCTCAGGAGGAGCCATTATATCAACAATGTGATGTTAGTACAGCGATCTCCCCTGCTGTGCTATTGTGTTCTGAAAGGGGGATGGCCTCCCCGCCAGAACACCCCTGTCAGCGCTCTCAGCCATTGGCTGAGAGCACTGATTGGGAGAAGATTGGCAGACCTTTTACGGCCATGCCCTATTGACAGAAGCTGGTTCAACTGCAGTACACACTGGCCGAATGTCGGCCGGTTTCTATTGAATCGTCCGATGCCACCCGATCTGTGTGTAATAGGCTTAAAAGGCAATCTCATTACAATACTACTTTGTGGAGAATTCCCTGTCATAGACACCCTTTAGAAACCTGTCATCCCCCACACTGGAATTGTACTTGCAGCCAATTCATGGATACTGGACACGCCTCACACCTTGGCCACTGTGGCCGTTGCACCGAGAGCTAGATGGCCGAGAAGTTTTGTAGTAGCAAACTAGTTCTTCATTGGGTCCATCCTGCTGTTTGACAGCACACAGTAGTTGTCCATTGCCGTATTTGAGTAATGGCATCGCCACTATCGTGGCCTCTTTTTTTTTACTTTTTGCTTTCATCCAGCAAATTTGAGTTTGTGTGCACAAACATAGCCAGGCAGTATAGTGGCAATCTACCAATCTTTCACTTATGCACCCGCCGGTCTCTGCCAGGCCCTAGATACCTGAAAGACACCAGCAGCACATATTGCACAGGCGGCAGAATTTTTAAGATGGTGGTGTGTAAGAGGGGTGGCGGAGGCCAATTATTCAGTGGTTTAGTTCTACTTCTTCTAATGTGGTGGAAGTTAGAACTACAGTACCTGTTTTTTTCTCCCATAACAGTAATGTTGCTGAAACTGATGCAAATGCTTGCCTGAGTCTCTAAAGGAAACTTCTAGCAGAAAAGTGTCAGTACTGCATTACTGAATTCTCCTATATTGACTTGCAAGCTATCGCTTTTGCCCCAGTATATGTGGCACAAGTTTTGATGTCACTGCTCTCAGAACTTGTATTTGAAGAGAAATTATGTCACAACTGTAAATTATACATTTTAGTTTTGGGGAGCTGTGTTGTCACCCCTTAAAATAGAACATATCTGGAACATAACAATCTTACTATTTTACAATATAACATGGGAAGTATACAGGTAAAAGGTGAGCTGTATCTGAAGATCAGTGTTCTCAGTACTGTAGAAACATGGAACTTATACTGTAAGTAGAGAGCAGAAAAATACAAGGCATTATGACAGACTTACATTGGGTTTTGATATAAAATTAATTGTTGTCAAAGTAAATTGCATGTGGACACTGATTCCAATGAAAGTTTGTGTCATATAAATAAAAAAAGATGGTAGAATTCCTGTCTGATCTCTATAGTTTACACTAGAATTAAAGTGATATTAAAGGCTCTCTTTAAAAAACAAAAACAAAAAAAATGTCATACTTACCTACTCTGTGCACAGAGCAGCCCTGATCTTCCTCTCCTTGGGTCCCTCGCCGGCACTCTTGGTCCCTCCCACCTGCCTCCACAGCAAGCAGCTTGCAATGCGGGCACCCGAAGAGTCTTGTTCACAAGCCGTGGCTCTGCGTGTCCATTCAGACATGGTGCCTGCTGCTGTCTCAGCCAGTGAGGAGGGAGAGGCCCCAGAGAGCCAAGGAAGATCGGTAAGTATGGAGGGGCTTGGGGGGCTGCTGCACAGAGAAGGTTTTTTACCTTCATGCGTGAAGGTAAAAAACCTTGAGCCTTTAGAACCACTTTAATGTTTTTTCCATTGCAATTGTGTATGGTAATCATTTTCTAACAGAATTTATTTTATTCCTTCATTGAGATATTGGTATATCATATAGAGCAAGCATATCCTACCCAACTGAAAAAGACTGATTGCTTAGGATAATTGCTTTAAAGCAGCCTCTCCCAACCTTTTCAATACAGAGGAACCCTGTGTCGTCTGAGCTCCAGGCTTCCGCCTGTGTATCCTGACAAACTACTGAGTTACACTACCAGCTATACCAGCATCCTAGCAGCAAAAATGTATAGAATCAGATCATCTACTCGAGCAACCCGCTCCCACGCATCATCCTCCATACCAGACTCCTTGCCAGAGACCCTTGCAATCTTCAGCCCGGACATGTCAGTGGGCACTAACTCTAGATTAAGGGGGGAGACGAGCCGTCTGGATGGTGACATTAGGATGCTCCTGCAGGCCTCTACCCACCAAGCAAGACATCGAGGCCCTGATCCTCCGGGTAGAGGAGGCGCACCGCCGGGACATCCAAGCAGTCAGGGTGGAGGTCCATGAGCTTTTGGAAAAGGTGGACAATGGAGAAACAGCGATATCTTCACTGGAACACCGTGTGGCAGCCCTGGAGCGATCCCACGCCTCCCAAGCTGATACCGCGGTGGACCTTCAGCTTCATTTGGAGGATTTGGAAGACAGGAGCTACAGGAATAATCTACGGCTGCAGAACCTCCTGGAAGCTACGGGCACTGAGAATCTCAATGCGACTGTGAGTGTCATATTCCAGAAGGTTCTAAAATCCCATCAGATCATTGTGGAAGTGGATCGAGTCCATAGAGCCCTGGGCCCTAGATCTACTGACCCCAACAGACCCCGGGACGTGGGGTGCCACCTGCATCGCTACCCTCAAAAGGATTTAATTCTCTGCAAGGCATTGGAGGCTGGGGAAGTAGACTTTGATGGTGCCCCCATCCCTCCAGGATCTCTCTAGGGCAACTCTCCTGCACAGGGGCCGCCTACGTCCTATCCTGGATCTGGCAAGGGAACAAGGCTGCACGTACAGATGGGGCTACCCGCTGACAGTCACCTTCTGGAAAGCTTCTGCCTCTTTCACCCTCCACACCGCTGGACCTACCGGAGCTATTTACCTTTATGGATGCAGAACCCATCCAGGTTCCAAATTGGCTCCAGCTCCTTCCACGTCCGGTGGGTCGCCCTGGCCTTTCCGGACCCCGGAGTCCTCAGGCTCGTCAACAACAGCCCCGGAGGAGGTCCCGTGCACCCTCCGGGGGGGGGGGCATTCCGGGAATCCTAACTATCAAGAACTCTACCCCACCTACAGAACGGATGGGGAGTGTGGGACTAATGGCGGACGTTCTTAGTAGTCCCCGCCACTTTCAGGTTTGTGTGGAGTGGAGGGCTGGGGCCAGCGTGCCAATGTCTGGATCTGTCCTTTATTGCATACTAGAGAGACACTGTCCCTCTATGATACCTCTTATAAGCACATGTTGATATCATGATACAACTACTATAGAGACGAGGTCTTTGTGACTCAATGTTTTTTCTGCTTCTCAGTCTACAATTAGCAGTAATTAAAAGACTTCCCCTATACCTCTTAGCCGAGGTCTTTGAGCCTAAATGTTTCCCTGCTAAATGCAATATTGCTTTGTACATGCCAATAAAGCCTACCAGTGCCCCCCGTGTGCTCGCCTTATGTCCGAGTTGTATCTACATTATCCCTGTCACCTCTGATGTGTGGATTGCTCGGCATATAGTGGGCGTGCACTACAGGGACACCGAATGTATTGGTCTGCCTACTCCCATATTCTACGTGCTCCTGCCAAGTGCTTCTGGGCCTGACCTTTAGCCTTGGTTTACTCATAGAGGACTCCACAGTTTTGCAGGCCCTAGCATCTGTCCTGTGTCTCCTCTATGAAACCACATAAGGCCCAGACCACAGGTGACGTTGACTGGGAGCCCTTGGTATGATCAAGGTTTGCTGCATATAATGATATTCTTACCATTACTTACCATTATTGGTAAAATTACTGTACCCGTTCTTTATGACAGAGATTATTCCCACTGGATTGGAGTACATGTATCATGTGTAGTAATCCAGCCTTTGGGACGCTCCATCCCCCTTCCCCCCCACCCCTACTTTCACTTCACCCTTCCTTTACCTCCACCTTTCTTCCACCCCCTTTCCCCCACTTCCCTTCCCACTCCCCCCCCGGGTGTCTCAAGGTTGTAATGGGTTCTGTTGAGGACAAATGGGAGGGTGACATGTATTTACTGTATACCAAGAAGACCGATCTAGGGGAGGCCAGGAGTGTCCACTCCCCCTTGTGAGAAATGGGGTGTTCTTATATCTGTGATCTTTGAACATACACCCTCACCCTCTTTAGAGAAAGACCTTCTCATGCGATGCACACAAATTACAGACCTCCTACAGTTTAAGGCCAAAGCGGCACTGCAGATTTGCTGGAAAGTATCGTACGAATCTGGTAATAAGTGTGGCAGAATTCTGGCTAGAGCCCTTGGGGAACAGAAGTTTACGGCGTATGTCCCATACCTAATGCCACCACATGGACCCAAAGTTACAATGCCGAACGACATTGCAAGGGAATTTGTATAATCTGAAAACTGTGTCCTCATCATACATGTCTTCCTCTCTCATGCCCCAATTATCGTCTGCGGACAGTGAAGCACTAGAAGATCCCATCACTATAGAAGAACTTCGGGGAGCCGTAGGGGCAACTAAACCGGGCAAAGCGCTGGGCCCAGATGGCTTCACCGTAAAATATTGTAAAGCACTTTTACCCTCTCTCCCATTCATGGTCAGACTGTAGACACCTTACAAGCCCATATATCAGTGATCCCTAAAGAGGACAAGGATCCAGCCTCCTGTGGAAGTAACAGGCAGATTTTGCTGCTCAATCTGGACCTAAAACTTTTCACCAAAATCTTAGCGACTAGAATACAGAACCATCTGCCCGATCTGATCCATTTAGACCAAGTGGGATTCATCCCAACCCATGAAGCTAGAGACAACACCACCAAGGTCCTAAACTTACTACAGGTAGCAAACAAATCCCGGTTCCAATGTGTGTTCCTGGGCACTGACGTGGAAAAGGCCTTTGACAGGGTGAATTGGAGATTTATGCTTTCAGTTCTAAAGCATATAGGAGTGGGCACCAACATGCTCCAATGGATCTCCACAATTTATTCCCACCCCACGGCTCGGGTTCGTGCTAATGGGGTCCTATTGGAGCCCTTCAAAATTACAAACGGGACAAAGCAGGGCTGCACACTCGTCTTTGCCCTGTCACTGGAACCTTTCTTAAATACCATACGTCTGAATCCAGACATCACTGGAATAAACGTCGGGACACCCAAAAAAAAGGTTCCGGCCTACGCGGACGACCTGTTGTCCTCCCTTACAAACCCCTAACTCTCGCTACTGAACCTCCTTAAAGAATTTGAGAAGTATGGGGCCCTCTCTAACCTCAAAATCTATTTCACCAAATCTGAAGAGATGGGAATTAATCTCCCGCAGCCAATTCTCTCACAACTTCAGATGAACTTTAGATTAAAATGAATGATGCGGCGCTGACATACCTAGGCACACTCATTCCTTTAAATATGTCCAAGACATTTGAACTGAATTTCCCTCCGTTATTGAAAAAAGTCTGTGCTCTTTTGGACAAATTAATTACCGGACTCCACTCGTGGTTTGGTCGCTGCAATATTCTCAAGATGAGTATCCTTCCTAATTTTCTATATCTCCTACAAGCCTTACCGATCTACATCCCATCTAATTATTTCAAACAGATTCAAGAAATATTCTTCACATTTATTTGGGTCCACAAACGTCCACGATTAAAGCACAGCCAGCTCATGCTAACCAAACAATGTGGGGGACTAGCGGTGCCAGACATACGTAAATACTACCAGGCAGTACACCTGAGTAGACTCATTGATTGGAATAGACATTGTAACATCAAAGTTGTGGGTCCAGTTGGAACAGGCTCAAAGTGCCATACCTCTCTGTAGAACACCCTGGTGTTATAGCTCCTTGCAGAGGGACGTGAAAAACCATCCCCTAATCGGCGGGACTGCATAGATCTGCTCATCCTTACTTGCGCAAACACCCCTCTCCTCCCTGGCCTTGACCGTATTCCCAATACTGGGGAATCCACTTTTTACCCCTGGATATCAAGATACCACCTTTCGGAATTTGATGAACTCTGGTCGTTCGCAGGCTTCTCACTTCTTAATTGATGGGTGTTGGCCATCGATCCCCGACCTCATCAACCCCACCGGCCCCTTTCCGCTTGGAGTTTTGGAGGGCTCTCCAACTAACTCACTTCCTCAGATCTCTCCTCGTCCCTGAGCAACTTTAGTTGGCCTCTTACAACTCTAGAGGAGTACTGCTCGGAACCAGGAGTGCTGCCACACACACTCTCGGCTAACTACAACCTACTAATTACAGCCCCGGAATCCCACTCTCTACAATGCTTCCAGGAGCGGGAGCGAGATCTTACTCGCACACTTAGTTCACAACAAAGGCAACATGTCCTTCAATTTACGTACAAGTCTCCATCTGCACGAAGGTGCAGGAAGCTAACTTTAAACTTCTGACCCGATGGTATAGGACACCGGTGAGGTTACAAAAAATATTTCCCGCAACTTCCGATTGCTGCTGCAGATGCCAGGAGGAACAGGGCACCCTCCATATTTTTTGGACCTGTCCCAAACTAGAACATTTTTGGAAGGAGGTATTGCACAAAAATTCACGGAACGCTCCATTACCGGACGACCCAGCTTTTTTCCTGCTCCATGCCTCCAATATCCCTGGGAGAATCTACAAAAAAAATCTATCGTTCGCCGTATCCTTGACGCCGCCAAAACATGCATTCCTCTTAAATGGAAATCTCCACAAGCCCTGACCTTTGGGATGTGGCTTAAGAAAGTGGAGGAAAGAAATAAACTGGAAGACCTGGTACTCTTGGCACGCCACCAACAAGAACACTACTCCAAAACTTGGTCACTATGGAACATGTTTGTCTTCTCTGATGAGGGCCAAACCCTTTTTAACAGCGACTCTGTTGACTAAACTTACCCTATTATGATTCTGAATATCTTTGGTACTGCAGAGATACCAAATTCGCAATCCGAACAATGTATCTGTGGACCGTGACTTTACATTTCATCTCTCTCCATGCCCCCCCCCCCCCCCCGTCTTCTTCCTTTCACTAGGTTTTTCTTCTGCTTGTTTCCTTCCTTCCTCTTATACTCCAATATCTTTTTCGTTCTTCCTAGAGTCGTGTTTCTATGGCTCTATGGTATCCTTTTTCTTTTATACAAAATTGTATAAAAATGTCTGTGAACTCGCACGGCTTCATTCCCGCAGCTCAGTGTGAACCTAGGCTAAATCTGGTAGTACATCTAATGCCGCGTACACACGACCGGACTTTCCATCAGAATAAACTCCGACGGTCTTCCCGACGGAGTTCCGACCGAACGGACTTGCCCACACAAGATCACACCAAAGTCCGTTCTTTTCGAATGCGATGACGTAGGACGGGACTAGAAAAGGAAGTTCAATAGCCAGTGCCAATAGCTGCCCTTGCGTCGTATTTGGTCCGTCGGACCAGCATACAGACGAACGGTTTACCCGATAGAAATTGATTCCGTCCGAAAGATTTAAAGCATGTTCTATTTCTAGGTCCATCTGAATTTTTGAAGAAAAACAATCGGAATATCCCACACAAGATCGTAAATTGCGACAAAAAAGCCCAAAAAGGAAAACTAATGTGTTTGATACCAATTTAATAGGTACAAATATGAATGTCCTTATGTGCGTTTGCAGAATTATTTTGTGTTAGATTGTTTCACGTCCAGGTTGTGCATGCAGTCATCTGAAGGCCAATGATTGTAGGTAGCATTACACTTCAAGATAGGACTTCAAAATGGGATGGGGATTATAGCCAAGTGGAAAGATCATACAGTTGTAGCGCTGGTCTTATATAGAAGGCAGTGGCTAATTCAGAATCAAAGCATCTGCCAAATGTACCTATGTTTGGGTAATTGAAGCTATTTGTAATAATTTGTTGGATCAGGAATTTATATTTTTCTCAGCTGTAAAGATTCCTTTCTAGGGAACAGAACTGTAAAGCAATGACACAATACCAACTCTTATGTCATTCTGGGCAAATACTCCAAAGCTCCAACAACTGCCCTGTAGACCTATAATCAGAAGCTGCAAAATTTATTTGGCAAATTCATCATTCTACAGTGTGAATTTCCCTATATAGCTCCCTAGGCGGCATTTATGCAAGCAGCAGTATATTTTTATATCTTGATCTAAATCCTAAAATCATCTTGAGGTAAAAAAATATATATATTTTCTTTGTTTGCCCTTGGCACAGTCATGGCTAGCAATACATTTCAGTAAAATCATTTATGCAATGCATTGGGGGGCTCTTCTGTAGTGCTGAGTGAGGGTTGTAATATTATACCGGGACCTCCTGTATTTCATAGGCAGTGCAGCATGCTGACGTGTACATTCTCCATTTAGTGGTAAAAGCTTACCCTGGGACCTCTTGGTTTTATATAAAGCATAACAATTTAAAACATGTAAAAGGCATTCTATGCATTAAGGTAAAAAAACCTTCGGCAAGCAGCTCCCCCTTATACTTACCTGAGCCCGATCTCGATCCAGGGATATGCACGAGAGCACTGGCTCTCCCCCTTCTAATTGGACTGAGAAGCAGCAGTGGGAGCCATTGGCTCCTGTTGCCGTCAATCACAGCCACTAAGGAGAAAACGACGGTTGGGACCGAGCCGACTGTGTGTTAATGGACTCAGGAGCAAACACACGAGTGTCCCCATAGCAAACGTCTCACTATGGGGACACTCTGCAGGTGAGAGGAGCCTAGAGTGGATAGAGGAGAGAGGAGAGATGGTATGTGAGTGAAAAGAAGCTGGGTTTAGCGAATCGTGCAGTGCAATGTAAAAATTCTGGATTTTCCTTTGTACATGATTGGACAATTTAAAGTGTTACTAAACCCACAACAGTAAAATCAGTCTGTATATGCAGTAAAACATGCTTGTTATACTCACCGTGGAACCTAAGGGGGTAATTCTCTGCATTGTGTAGGCTGTTTAATCCTGTCTTTTCTGATCCTCCCCTTCTTGCATTGCCCCCAAAACATGTCCGGATATGAAAACTTTGATATGTTGATATTCTGTCTCTATCATTTAAAATAAACCTATGATAAAAAAATTATAGACCCTTCATTTCTTTGTAAGTGGGCAAACTTACAAAACCTGCAGGGGATCAAATACTTTTTTTTTCCCCCACTGTATACTGTATGGGATATGTACTGTATATTGTCTTGTCTTCGTGCTTTAGTACTTGCATATTGACATACAAAGCAGTAAAACATACTGACCAATCAAATATGAGTTTCTAAAAGCTAAAGTAAACAGATTTGATTGCTGATTTGTTGCAATTAATGCATTGTGTTATTGAATAAGACAAAAAATAAACCGCGGGCTATCTTTAAAGATAAAACAGTCATCCAAAAAAAAAAAAACCTCATGAAAAGATACAAAGAAAATGAATTACACTATCTCAAGATTTTCTTGGTTCGGATTCCTAGGAAGCATTAAGTAGCCAATTTCTTCCCCACTGTAACCCAAACCAAAGTTTTGCTCAGAGTTCCACTTTAATTTAAACAGAATCAGCACAGCAAGTTTATTATAGTATATTATTATATTATTGCATATTTTAACATTCTTTCCCAATGAATACATGGGACAGAAACTGAGATGTTCCTCATTAAGGGAAATGCAACTTTCCAAAATATGCAAATAGTTTGTTGGCAGCTTTATGATATCAACAGAAGTCTTTTCATAGAGTGGAGTGTGTGGAGCTGGCAGCAGCATGACACCAGCAATAGACAAGGACTCTCTAGCTTGTCTCAGTGGTGGCCTATTATTTTTAAAGCCACCTGGCCCCTGGCTTTGTAATAACTTGGGAAGATAGGTTGGGTTGTAAAGGTGTATGGTCAGAGAGAGAAGGTAAGAGATTTAGTCAAAATATTAATGGTCTAGCTCTTGCTATGGTTTGAGTTTCAGTGATCTGACTTTAAACTATACACTAGTTGGCTGCATAATGGTACTTAAAGTGATTTGTTAAAAAAAATTGCTGCTCCACTGACACCAAGCAGGTCTGGATTTCTAAGGTATTGCAATTGGGGACTCCTTGAGATACCACTTGATACTCCTTGAATATTAGGATTTATCTTGCCGATATCTTTATTTTTTCCTGATGAATAGTCCAAATTCCAATTGGCATTCAAAAGCAATATTCCTACCTTAGCAAATCCGGTTATGCAATCCAATGGGCTTGTTGTCCTCTCACTAGGAAACTTCAGTGCCTTCCTACATCTCTAAGATACGGGCCTGACTTTAAACAATAGGCACAATGTGGTGAGGACCATCTATCCCCCAGTGGCTGGGGGAGTGGGGTCCTCCCTGGTACTTCATGCCTCCTGAGAATCACAGAAGCAAATAAGCTTTCCTCTTTTAAATATTGATTATGCGGTGCTACATGCAATCCATTTCACCTTAAGAGCCGGTTCACACCAGGGCGACTCAGGATCCGATTTCAGGTCGCCCCGAGATGCCCCAAGTTGCCCCCAAGTCGCGCTGTAATGTTAGCCTATGGAGCCGTCTTTATGCACACTACAGAAGTCGCTCCGACTTCAAAAAAGGTTCCTGTACTACTTGAAAACGACTTCGACTTCTAGGTGACTTGTATCCATTGAGTTCAATGGAAGTCGCCTGCAAGTCGGATCCCCTGTTCATTTTGACCATCTCCTTCAGGCAAGTTCACAGGAAGTACAAAGGAATTTAACCCAGTTAGCCTTGATGTTGCCTCGAAGTTGCCTTGCTGTTGCCTCGGAGTTGCCTTGAAGTTGCCTCGAAGTTGCCTGGCAAAGTCGTGCAGACTTTGTGGTCGCTGTAGTGTGAACCGGCACTAACTGATAACTATCTTTTGATAATTTGTGTCAATTCGAAATGTGTTGGGCTAATACGATCTTCATCAAACCAATGTGTTGATCAGACGGTTATTTGTCCTGTCAACTGCATCTCATTTTTTATTGTATTGTGTTATGGAATATGTTTTTAATTTTTAGTAAAATGTACTCTTTTATATAAATACTGTAGTGATTGATGCCCTAAGAAGTCCCATTTAGAGGGTTTTTTTCTATTTTGGTATACTAAATTAGGGATGTGGGTCTCCCACTCTTCTCCCTAACGGCAGACCTTCCAATCATTCTAAAATGTAAAAAAAAAAAAACTAAACTAATAATAGTTTTACATATGGCAGCATCTGCACACCTGGGCCACCCAACATTAGAGAAGATTTATTTCTCCACCTTTACACACTGGTACTGGCTAGTATTCTAGCACTTATCTTCTCCCTCACTTTCTCTCCTCTTTGCTAACATGACCCAGTGCTGACAAAGAGGGGCAGGAGAGGGGCAATCAAGGATGCTGTACAGGTTCCCTATGTCCACCCTATAACATTGAATGACACATATGCGGAGTCTGATAAGGCTGCACACCCCGATAACAAATATTTGAGAAAAGAGGAAAATTCCCCATTGGGTTTTTTAGCAGCAAGTTGAGTCAAAAAGGTTTTTGTAAAAAGATATATTGGTTTTATTAACAAAAGGACAATTGGACAATAATAGTACAAGAGTTAAAATATGAGCTCTGGTATACAAAATGCGAGGCTAATAGATTTGAAAAGGGGAAACAAAGAGTTAAAATACCATATGAATTAATTTGAAAAAATGTGCATTGGAAAATATCAACCCACAATATTTAGATTATGGTTGTACTGTCCGATGTTCAGTAAATGCCTCTATGTCCACCCTTATCATATGATGTTGTTGTTAGGATGCCAGTGGCAGGTCCGCATGGTGCCCAAAGTTATAAAGCTGCAAACCTTTGGCTTTGAGTAACAAAAAGGCTGCCTTGCTGACCATTTTGTGACAATTTTTAGGCATTTGCAAAGGCACCCCTGAAGAACACAAAAGGCACACTAGGGTACAACAGCACACTGGTTGAAAAAGTCTGGTCTTTTCTACTTTTATGGCCTCCCAACACAATTTGCAATATGTAACAGTAAAAAAAAGAAGAAAAAAAAAAGTATACTTTTGTTTTGGAACGGCTATACAGATGGGGAAATGGTTCTAAGGAAGTCATTGTCAGAGAAATATTGTTTTTAAGAGTATGACCTTTTAGTCTTGAAATAGGACCAAATGTTTGTATTATCTTTAGGTTTTATTGTATTGAAAATACCTAAAGCTAAAAGTTTTTTTTTTTGTTTGTACCTCCTACAAGGAAGTTAGAGGAAATCCCTCCATAGTGAGATAATCTCCCCTCTTAAACAACTGATACTGAAACAAATGTCTCCACTGGAAGAGTTCCGTTATAGTCCTCCACTGACAACTTCACTCCCTTAAAATAGCATTAAACCCTGTTAAAGATACTGGGTCGCATATCTTATTATGAACTGTATGTGCATCAATCAAGCACATGTGTAATGCCGTTTCAAAGAGTTTCCCCTGGTCCCTCCTCCCTAATATTACCGGGAGCAGGGATGGCAAAAATGTAAGTGAACCATTTGTTTTACTCTAATTATGGCACTTTTTTTTTTTTAATAGCATTTTTTGTACACTGCAGAAGAGGTGGGCAAATTATAATTCCTCTTCACAGTGAGACTCAATATGGCACCTGTGCCTTCACCCAGAGCAACTCAACGTTCGTCCCGGAGGGCCATAGCAACCCCCAAAATTGGCAGTGAGCTTGGGGTATACTTCATGTCAATCTCTAGGAAGCAGATGACAGTGGCAGCAACATTAATTAACATAACATACTGTAAGTAAATGTGGCTTTGTGAAAGAGTATTTAATTTATGTTTAATAACACTTTAACCACTTGCTGTCCACCCCATAGCAGATTTATTGCTACATGGCGGCTCTTCTGTGGAGGATCAGATATATACAGTATACGTGATTCTGCACCTCCACCTGCAGGGCAGATATGTGTTATAGCGCAAAAAATAAAAAAACGCAGTGGTAATCAAATACCACCAAAAGAAAACTATTTGTGAGAAAAAAATGACATACATTTTATTTGGGTACAGCGTTGCATAACTGCACAATTGTTAACGTAACGCAGTGCTTTATCGCAAAAAATGGCCTGGTCATAAAGGGGGTAAGTCTTCCGGAAGTCAAGTAGTTAATCTATCAGAGAATGGGAGGAATGAAAATTGCTTGATTCCCCCTCCCACAGTGCTATTGTAGTCTGCCGCCAGGGAGCTTTTCTGGTCAGCAGAACACAATGATTAGTGTTACCAGCTATAGCAAGCAGTAGTTTAGATAAGTTTAGATCTTAAATTCTCTATTATTAATATAATTGGGGGTTAAAATATAATTAGACCCAAGAATTAAAAAAAAAATTACATATTTCAGTCTACCAGTCCTTAGATGTGCTGGCAGCAAAGATAGGTACATTTCCTGTACAGAAAAATGTCAGAGATCCAGTATCTTTGTAACATCCTGTGCATAGAACTGAAATCTCAGACAGTGATATCAGCCTTCTCAGTTATATTCTATAACCACCCTTCCTCAAGTACTGGAGGTGAGAAGAAGTGGAGGAGGGGGATATTTGCAATCCAAATCAGGAGATCAGTACCTAGGGTGACAATGCTGCCCTTGGACACAAAGGGGTTGGTTTACTAAAAGGAAAAACAGACTGTGCACTTTGCATTGTGCAGTCACTCCAGACTTAGTAAATGAGCAGAAGGTGGTTGACTTCCATCATCCAATCATGTGCAAGCAAAAATGCATTTTTTTAACATTTTCCTTGCATGTGATTGGGTACTCTTTGCAAAGTGAAGCGTTACCTCATTTACTAAGCTCTGGAGCAACTGCACTTGCACAGTCTTTTTTTCTTTAGTAAATCAACCCCTTAGTGTCAGATTTGTCCGCCACAATGTCACAGTCCCACTAAAAAAAATAATCGATGATCACCACTATTACTAGTAAGAAAAAAAAAATTATATAAATATATCCCATAGTTTTGTAGACGCTATAACTTTTTTGCACAAACCAATCAATATATACGCTTATTGGGATTTGTTTTACCAAAAACATGTAGCAGAATACATAGTGGCCTAAATTGATGAATAAATTAGATTTAACATTTTTGTTATTGGATATGTTTTATTGCAGGGACCTGCTAAAGTATTGTAATAAAGTAAAAAACATTTTATTTTTTTTTTTTCAAAATGGTTGGTCTTTTTGTTTACAGTACAAAAAATAAAAACCGCATAGATCAATCAATATACGCTTATTGGGATTTGTTTTACCAAAAAAATACCACAAAAAGAAAGCTCTATTTGTGGGGAAAAAAGTACATCAATTTTATTTTTGGTACAGCATCGCACAACCACACAATTGTCAGTTAAAATAGCGCAGCGCCATATTGCAAAAAATGGCATGGTCATGAGGGGGGGGGGGGGTAAAACCTTTGCGGGGCTGAAGTGGTTAATACTTTTTTGTTTTAGAACAATTATATTTAAACATTATTCAGTTTACTATTCAGCATTTTTATAATGGAAGGCAACAACTACAGTGGAACCTCGGATTGCGATTAACGCGGTTTACGAGCTTTTCGCAATACAAGCTATTTTTAAAAGCATAAACTTGACTCGCTTTGGGATCGTTGTCTCGCAAGACAAGCAGGATTCAAGCCGATGAGGTGTGCAGTACCGCATTTAGCCAAAGGTGCGGGGGCGCCGTTCCCGAGTGGTCTCCGACGCCCCCGCACCTCTGGCCACATGCGGTACTGCATAGACAAGCAGTGGCTGTGGAACGGATTATCGGAGTTTCCATTATTTCCTATGGGGAAACTCGCTTTGATATACGAGTGCTTTGGATTACAAGCATTCTTCTGGAACGAATTATGCTTGTAATCCAAGGTATTACTGTATAGGTATAGAGTAGGGGAAGTTATAAGACAGCCCGAGCTCTGAAGATGAGCATAAAAGAGAGAAACAAGAAAAATAAAAATGGACAACCAGGTGCCAGTTAATCAGTAGATATTTAAATGTCTGATTATGTACATCTTTCTATTCTATCTGGATCAGTATTCTACCAGGATAGCCCTGATTGCCACACATGTGAATCAGGAGGGAGCTGATTTTCAGATTACTCATGGCAAATTACATACTCCCAGAGGTCTTGGTTTTATATTTTGTTATAAGTAAGAATAATATGCTTCTTTGCAGTCCTGTTGAGTAGATGTCAGATGTATAAATGTGAGATGTACCCCACATATGCTGTGTAAGCAGTAGCGTGGAGCAGGCCCCTGCCATGTAATAAAAGTTCTGGTAGGTTATGTGTGCTCTCAGCGGTCTACATTTTGCCGGCTGCCTGACTCACATGTCCCATGTACTCACTGCTAGCTGCTAAGCTACCTGAGCCTGTGAGCAGGAAGCGAGCACTTTCACACCATAAATAATGAGGCAGCACCCTGTTCCAACATCAACACACTCCAAGACAGGCAGGGGGGAAAACACATGTATAAAACATGCTGCAAAGTCTCAATGGCCCGCAAGAATCAAATGCTCTGTTCTGCGACTCCTCTGCAGCATTCCCATGTATTAACCCTAGGTGTGGGGCTAGTGGAGTCCTGAGGGCCATCAAAAGATAAAATTCTTTGCAAGACTCACATTTAACATTCATAAATACAAATATTTAACACATTTAATGTATCAGCATTAAAGGTGTGATGAAAGAGCAGTCATAAAGCTGCCATGGGGTCACATGCACAGGCTGGAATTTCGTAAGTGGTAAGCATCTCCTGCAGTGATGTGTTAGTGTAGGGGAACCGCTACATGGGCAACACTGGAAAAATTCTGGGAGCCCCGCAAGTGTAGAGCTTGGCGCTTGATTTCATGACCTGAAATAAAGAACCTCTTGGCAGGACCACCATTTGTGGTGCTTAGTGTGGTGACTCTTAAATTTAATGATCATATCGTAAAGAGATCTCCAGTTGCCTGGCACTGTTCGTTTTAAATTAATTTGCAGTGATCCCTGAAATTAGATATGAAATGTAGGTCTCTTGCCATACTACCAGTGAAATAATGCCCATGCATACAATTAAAAAGAATGAGAGTCTGTTGGGTTAGGTTTTCATAGTTTCTCAACCAATTTAACTTTAATTACTAACCAATTGCATTTTAATTACTAATTAGGCTTTGCTATATTATTTTGCACTTATTTCTGCAAACCGTCTGTAATTAGATCTCCCATCTCATCTGTCTCCAGCGATTTGATAACTTGCCAATTGTCTATGTAATACATTCCATATGTGTATGCTATATTGCAAAGACCTTGTCTTATCTATTCATTTGACTGAATATACAGTATACAGGCAGTCCCCGAGTTACGAACGACTCCTGCTTACGAACGACCTCAAACGCTGGCCACTTGTTCTCCACACTGGTCCTAGATACCCTTCGAGCACCTCCGGACACATCCCACACTGCCGTATTACGCCCCAGATAACATAACAGGCACCCGGAACATCCCACATCAATGCACAGGTGTCAGTTACACTTACGAATGCAGTGCACTGACGGGAAGTTGCACTTACAAATGCAGTGTTGTGACTTACTAACAACTTCGACTTACGAACAAACCTACAGTCCCTATTGTGTTCGTAACTTGGGGACTTCCTGTACAAGATAGGTGCATGTCCTAGTCAGAAACAATACTAATAAAAACTCTTAAAAGAGAAGTATGTTTTTTTTTATTTTATTTAAGATTCATACTTACCTATGTGAATGGAGCATCAGATCGATGCTGCAGCTGTCCCTGGCGTGCCCCTCCCCCCAAATCTATACCAGACCCTTATCCGAGCATGCAGCCCTGCAGGTCAGGAAAGGGAGGGGACGAGCGAGCGCCCCACCTCCTGAACCATATCAGGCCGCATGCCCTCAACATGGGGGGGGGGGGGGGGGGGCAAGGTGCTCTGCGCTCCCACCCCAAAGCACCTTGCCCCTATGGTGATGGGGACAAGCGCCTCTTCCCGACAACCCTGGCCGGTGGTTGTCGGGGTTTGTGGGCAGGGGGCTTATCAGAATCTGGGGGTCCCCTATAACAAGGGGCCCCCCTGATCCCAGGCCCCCCCCTTATGTGAATAAGTATCGGGTACATACAGTGCCTTGCAAAAGTATTCACCCCCTTGCATTTTTCGTGTTTTGTTGCCTCACAACCTGGAATTAACATCGATTGTTTGAGGATTTGCAGCATTTAATTTACAGAACATGCCCACAAATTTGAAGATTTTTCTTTTTTTATTGTGAAGCAAACAAATAGGACCAAATAACAGAAAAAGTCAATGTGCATAACTATTCACCCCCTAAAATCAATACTTTGTAGAGCCACCTTTTGCGGCTATCACAGCTCCAAGGCGCTTTGGATAAGTCTATATGAGCTTGCCACATCTTACCATTGGGATTTTTGCCCATCCCTCCTTGCAAAACTGCTCCAGCTCCTTCAAGTTGGATGGTTTACACTTGTGAACAGCAATCTTTAAGTCTGACCACAGATTTTCTATTGGATTGAGGTCTGGGCTTTGACTAGGCCATTCCAACACATTTACATGTTTCCCCTGAAACCACTCAAGTGTGGCTTTAGCAGTGTGTTTGGGGTCATTGTCCTCCTAGAAGGTGAACCTCCGTAATAGCCTCAAATCACACACAGAGTGGTACAGGTTTTACTCAAGAATATCCCTATATTTAGCACCATCCATCTTTCCCTCAACTCTGACCAGTTTCCCAGTCCCGACTGCTGAAAAACATCACCACAGTATGATGCTGCTACCACGTTTTACTGTGAGGATGGTGTTCTTTGGGTGATGTGATGTGTTGGGTTGGGTTTGCGCCAGACAGGAGTTTTCTTTGATGGCCAAAAAGTTCAATTTTAGTCTCATCAGACCAGAGCACTTTCCTCCATACATTTTGGGATTCTACCACATGCCTTTTCGATAACTCAAAACATGCCATTTTGTTTTTTGCTGAAAGTAACGTCTTTCTTCTGGCCACTCTGCCATAAAGCCCAACTCTATGGAAGGTGCGGCTTATTGTCATCCTATGTACAGATACTCCAGTCTCTGCTGTGGAACTCTGCAGCTCCTCCAGGGTTACCTTAGGTCTCTGTGCTGCCTCTCTGATTAATGCCCTCCTTGCCCAGTCCGTGAGTTTTGGTGTGCGGATGTCTCTTGGCAGGTTTGCTGTTGTGCCATATTCTTTTCATTTGGTTATGATAGATTTGATGGCGCTCCTAGGGATCATCAAAGATTTGGATATTTTTTTTTATAACCTAACCCTGACTTGTACGTCTCAACAACATTGTCCCTTATTTGTTTGGAGAGTTCCTTGGTCTTCATGGCAGTGTTTGGTGGTGCCTCTTGCTTAGGTGTTGCAGCCTCTGGGGCCTTTCAAACAGGTGTGTATATGAAATGACAGATCATGTGACACTAAAGCTGGCCATACACGGGTCGAATTTCGAAAGAACTTCCTTTCGAAAATCTTATCTAAGAATTTTCGTACGAATTTCGCACCATTAGTGGGCTGCAGCCACGGCCGATTTTCGTGCGGCCATCAAATTTTAAAAATCCGACATGTTGGAAATTTTTTTTAAAAACAAACAATTTTCAAACCAATGATGGGAGAATCGTGCAAGAAATGTAATCGAAAAAGAAATGCGCATGTGCAAGAAAAAGAAAATTCCCGGAAAGAAAAGAAAATTCCCGGAAAGAAAAGAAAATTCCCAGACACGAAAATTCTTTTCTGTAGGAACATGAGGTGAAATTGAAGGTTTGGTTGGTCGAATTTCAAAATCAATTGTGGCATTAGATTGCACATAGGTGGACATCATTTCACTAATTATGTGACTTCTGAAGGTAATTGGTTGCACCAGAGCTTTTTATGGGCTTCATCACAAAGGGGGTGAATAAATACGCACATGCCAATTATCAGTTTTTTATTTCTGAAAAATTGTTTTATGTATATATATACATTTCTAATTTTACTTCACCAACTTAGACTCTTGTGTTCTGATCCATCACATATAATTCAGATTAAAAAAACATTGAACTAAAGGCTGTAATGTAACAAAATAGATAAAAAGCCAAGGGGTGAATACTTTTGCAAGGCACTGTACTACTCCTACCCATTCACCAAAAAGGCAGTCTCCTCCCTCCGCTGTCTTCTCCTGCCCTCTCTCCTGATGCTTTCTCTCCCGCCACCATCTTCTCCTCCGACCGCTGGTTACCCGCTAAAAAAAATTAAAAAGCCGCTGTTCTTCTGTTGCCATCTTCCTCTGTTGTGTTGTTGTGCGTTGTCTGGCTTCACCTGGAGAGCCCAACCCTGTGATGTCACAAGGGCGGGCTCTCTGGGTGATGTCATCAGACAGCCATGCCCCAATGCGGCAAGGAACAAGACAGAGGGAGAGAAGACATCGGGGAAGATGGCAGCAGAAGGAGAAGACGGTGACGGGAGAAAAAGCACTGGGACAGACAGCAGGAGAAGATGGCAGCAGAGAGGACAGCGCCGGGAGAAGACAGAGCTATTATTAAAGGAATTTTCTAAAAGCAACTCATTTTTCTTTTACATTTCACTGTCTTTTTGGTGAATGGGTAGGGGTAGTATGTACCCAATACCCATTCATATGGGGTGGGGGGGGGATCTGGGGACCCCCACTGAGTGCCTCCATAGTAAGCCATTTGCTATGGGGGCACATATGCCTGCTGGCTCCCAAGCCCTGCTCTAAGTGTCCACTGACACACAGAGCTCATCTTGAATAACCCCCCCCCACTGTCTGATTGTAGCAACAGGTGCCAATGGCTCATGCTGCTGTGTCTGAGCCAAATGAGGGGAAAAAATCTTCTGCCTTTAGAACTACTTTAAATTCTACAAAGACTGATGACTTGACAGCTTCTTCTCAGTCTTCCAAATTTTAGCGATAGCCCAGAAACATAGTTTATCACTGAGCTGATTGGTCAGAGTAGGCACTTCTAATTTCATTGCTCTGCAGTAGGCAAGACTTGCTCTGTTAGAGAATTATATTTCTGGTTTTAGTGCAATCCAAGATAATATGAACATTATATATTAATATAGTAAGATTAAGATGCACTCAGTGTGTACGCTATACGTAAAGCTAGATTTACACCCATGCATTGCAGCAACATGTGTACAAAGCTACAGCAATGCACATTGCTGCACAATAAGATATGCAATATGTTAGAATGTCATTGTAATTGAAAGGCATCACAAAGCAAAGTACAGCGGTAGTCTACCACACACAAGTACAAGTCAAGTGTTGTGGTGCATTGCATTTAAAAAAAAAAAAAAAAAAAGATGCTGCTGCAGGGGGTGTTTTTTCCTTTCATTGCCATACATTAGCAGCCCTTTCAAAATGAATGATATACTGTATAAAATCCTGAATGCCAATAAGTGTGTGGTAACACAGCTGAAGTATGAAGAGTTCAAGGAAAACTGTACTGACAGAAATATGTAAGCCGCCATTGCTGTTCTTTTGAAAATGCTTCTTACCTGAACGTATTTAGGTTTACATTTTTTAGGTCACTGACTTAGAATGAGCAGAACATCTGATCTGTATGCTCCTGGTCACTCAAACTACTAGACACGGCTGACAGACCCCTTTCATAAGGGGCAGAATCTGTTTTTTTTTTTTCAGGTTTGCTCTGCAGGGATCTGTCTGCTGGTCCACCGCTGAGCAGAGTGGAGTGGGTGGATGACCGATCTGTGTCTGCTCTGCTTATTCAGAGCGGACCCAGCCTGCTCTGTGGGCGGTTGGATGTAAAGAGACCGGCTATCCATGTACACCCAACTGACCTCCGATCTAATCCGGCCAGATGGAGGGGAATGGATTCCATTCCGCTTGTGTTTGCCGGACCAGACCAGATTGGAGGTAGCTGGGTGTTACAAGTCCATTTACATCCAACTGCCCATAGAGAAGAATGGAAGGTCCAATAGGGTCCCGCCTGAAAAATGGACAGGCAGACCCAAATCAGACTGCTTGTAAGGCCCCTTTCACACCGGGGCATTTTTCATGCGGTGCAGCGCTAAAAATAGCGCCTGTTCACCGCATGAAAAAATCCGGCCCCTTTAACTCCAGTGTGAAAGCCGGCGGGCTTTCACACTGGAGCGGTGCGCTAGCAGGATGACAAAAAAAGTCCTGCTAGCAGCATCTTTGGAGCGGGATAGGAGCGGTGTGTTCACCGCTCCTATACCGCTCCTTCCCATTGAAAAGAATGGGAGACCGCGGTAAAACCGCGGCAATACCGCCGCAAAGCGCCGCTACGGCGGTGCTCTGCGGGGGGGTGTTTAACCCTTTTTCGGCCGCTCGCGGGGGGTAAAACCGCACCGCGAGCGGCCGAAAACCGCGGTAAAAACGACGGTAAAGCAGCGCTAAATATAGCGCTGCTTTACCGTCACCGCGGCTCACCGCCCCAGTGTGAAAGGGGCCTAAAACACATGTCACAGCCCATAACCCCTCCCCTCCCCCTAGTGGTTAACTCTTTCACTACAACTGTCATTTATACAGGAATCAATGCATTTAAATAGCATTGATTGCTGTATAAATGACAATGGTCCCAAAAATCAAAAACAATAAAAATCGCTGATCGCCGCCATTACTAGTAAAAAAAAAAAATATTAATAAAAATGCTATAAAACTATCCCCTATTTTGAAAACGCTATAACTTTTGCGCAAACCAATCAATCGCTAATTGTGATTTTTTTTACCAAAAATATGTAGAAGAATACGTATTGGCCTAAACTGAGGAAAAAAAATGTTTTTTTTATAAATTTTTTGGGGATATTTATTATAGCAAAACGCAAAAAATATTGCATTGTTTTCAAAATTGTCGCCCTATTTTTGTTTATAGCGCAAAAAATAAAAACCGCAGGGGCGATCAAATACCACCAAAAGAAAGCTCTAGTTGTGGGGAAAAAAGGACGCCATTTTGTTTGGAAGCCACGTCGCACGACCGCGCAATTGTCAGTTAAAGCGACGCAGTGCCGAATCGCAAAAAGGGGCCTGGTCTTTTGGCTGCCAATTGGTCCGGGGCTGAAGTGGTTAAATGACAATTTTTTTTTTATGCATTTTTGTGTAGATATGAAATGCAAGTTATTTTTGACCCCAGATCTCATATTTAAGAGGTCCTGTCATGCTTTTTTTTTTATTACAAGGGATGTGCATTCCTTGTAATAGGAATAAAAGTCACACTTTTTTTTTTTCAAACAGTGTAAAAGTAAATGTAAAATAAATAAGAAAAAAAAGATTTTTTTTTAAACGCGCCCCATCCCGCTGAGCTCGCATGCAGAAGCGAAGGCATACGTGAGTAGCGCCCGCATATGAAACACATGTGTGGTATCGTCATGATCGGTAGAGCGAGAGCAATAATTTTAGCCCTAGACCTCCTCTGTAACGCAAAACATGCAACTGGTAGAATTTTTTAAATATCGCCTATGGAGATCAAGGGTAAAAGTTTGTCGCCAGTCCATGAGAGGGTGCAATTTTGAAGCATGACATGTTGAGTATCAATTTACTCGGCATAACATTATCTTTCACATTATAAAAAAAAAAATGGGCCAACTTTACTGTTGTCTTATTTTTTTTAATTAAAAAAAGTTGATTTTTTTTTTTTTAAAAAGTGCGCCATTTTCTTCTCTGGGATGTTAGAAAAAAAAAAAGTATAATATTTGGGGGTTCTAAGTAATTTTATAGCAAAAAACAATGTTTTTAACTGGCCTTTTAGGGATAACTGTTCTTAAGTAGATCTAGGAGACCTGTGAAGAGTTTACATGGGAATCCTACTAACCTTTTTTACATTTTTCTTTGCAGAACCAGTTTATGTTCCATTCCTCATCGTTGGGTCCATATTTATTGCCTTTATCATTGTGGGCTCTTTGGTGGCCGTCTACTGCTGCACATGCCTGAGGCCAAAACAGAGCTCTCAGCAGCCAATGAGGTTCACCTTGCGGACTTACCCCCCAGAGTCTCTTCCTATGATTCTCACTGGTACTGGTTTACGGACTCCTTCAAGACAGTCTAGCACTGCCACTAGCTCCACATCTACTGGAGGATCAGTACGCAGACTCTCATCTTCCAGGACAGACCCTGGCTGCCTTGTAACGTCACCACCTCCTCCATACTCTTCTGCACACTCAATCCATCTGAATCCATCGTCTACTTTTCTGGTCTCCACACAATACTTCTCTTACCCACTCCAGGCAGATGGAAACTCAAACAAAACCTGTCCTGATTTCCGGCAGTAAGAGGGACTGGTGAGCTGTGAAGCACTTCTGCGAAGAAAATGACTGTTTTGGACTAAACTACATTGTGTGACAATGCTGTCAGAAGGAGGAGACTAGACTGACTTCATCCCACAAATGAAGAATGACAATTTGTCATATATTATACCTTCCATAAATGTCAATCACATTGTGACCAGAAATGAATGGACTGCTAGTAGTAAGTTCACTAAATGACACTAAAAGCTCAATAAAAATGTACATGCATAATAGCAGCATATAGAAGTATGTTCAGTAAGTGCTGAATAAACTGAACACCGCGGCTTGGCTTTCTTCAGGGAAAGACATGTATGGATCTGCTCCTCTGAGACCCTCACACCTTGCCCCACAATCTCCGAGTATACAAGCTGCAGATTCCACTTCAACAGAGTAGCCCATCAATGCTTTTACCAATTAATTGAATACAGCCTAAGACATGCATACAGTATATGGGTATAGCAATGTATCCATAATTTGAAAAATGTCATGTGGGAGAATGTGTTGTGCCAGGTGAGGCATCACAAGGATCTAAGATTTGTGGCAAACAGGAACATAATAAAGCATGGAGTCAATACAAGTTCACCTATCCAGGTACACTACAGGTTTACCTTTATACAAGCCAACATCACTCCAGTCCTCCTGAGCGAAACTAAGGCCCCAAACACACTATTAGATTTTCTGCAGATTTTTGTCTTCAGATTTACCAAAACTATGTAGTGCAAGGGCCTGCCTGATTGCATACAAATTGAAACTCTTAAGGTTTGACCTCATATTATAAGCTTTTGGTAAATCTGAAGACAAAAATCTGCATAAAACCTAATAGTGTGTATGGGGTCTAACACCAACACCCCTAGACAAAAACTTTTATTAAAATTTTTTTGTTGAGTTGTGGCCCACGCCGGTGTCTACCTTCTTTTCAGCCCTGGCGACAAAAAGTTGAATAGGGCTATACACCGACTGGTGTATGGTCTTATTCAAATATATTGGTAATAGGTGTGACTACACAAGCCTCTTTGCAAAAGTAGTAAATTCTGGAGTGGGTTGCAACTGAGGTACAGAGGTATTAGTGCAGTTTAGCTCATGGCTGGGGGGGTTTGGGGTTTGACATGCGTTTAGATAAAAAGGTAAATCTTTCCTTTGGGCAAAACCTCAAGCTGCTAAATGTTGAAATACATATTTGTTTACAGTTTTACCTGTAGTACAGTGAAACCTCGGTTTGCAAGTAACGGTCGCAAAACGAGCACTGTATTTCTAAAAATTCTAACTCGGTTTGCGAGTGTTGCCTCGCAAAACAAGCAGGATTCAGGCCAAAAGCGGTGTGCGGGGCGCCGGAGCCGAACAGTGCCGATCGTCGGCGTTCAGAAATGGCGTTTGGAAATGCACAGAAAGGCCCAAGGACAGTTGGGCTGACCTCGATAAACCTCGGAAAGGCTCATGAACGGAGTATTTCCAAGGTTTGCTGAGGTCAGCCAAAGTGTGCCTTTTCGGCCATTTCCGAGGCTCTCGGGTCTCTGGCTGCATGCATCCCATTGAAGTCAATGCGGAACAAATTATTTTCGTTTCCATTGACTTCAATGGGAACATTCACTCCTGGAACGGATTATACTTGTAATCTGTGGTTCCACTGTATTAGTAATTCAGCCAGTCTTGTGATTTGCACACACTTTTTACCCTGCCCAGCCAAACCGGAAAAAAATGTAGTTACAGATTAAGTAATTCATATTCCTGGTTCAGTAATGCAGCTGTGTTCTCTCCATCTCCAGCCCTTTCTCTGGGCAGAGAATCTACATCATCACCTATGTCTAGTGAGTATGAGCTGACTCTGGAAACCGCAGGCTGACCAGCAGAGATTTGTGTGTATTGCAAGAATGTCTGGACAAAATTCTAAACTTGCTGCAGTCCAAAATTTTAAGTATGAAGGTAAACCTCTTTTTAGATTTGGATAGAGTGGCGACCCTGCTCATACTGGTGCAAGTTATCAGGCATCTGTACAAAAGGAGAAATCACATTAAAGTGGTTGTAACCCTAAAAAAAAAAAAAAAAAAAAAAGTGAGTTCCTGTTCCCTTATAGCAGATTACACAGCACAGTGCTTGCGCTGCCTAATCTGCCCCTCTCTAAGCTGTAAAAAAAACTTGGCTGATCCTGCCACTTCCTGTGTGCTGACCACAGTAATCATGGCTGTTGATCCCGGATTACCGTGGTCAGTTTACGTGCCTCCATCATCCACAGCTCCTCTCTCTCTCTCTCCCCTCTCCCTCTCTCTCTGCCAGCTCCTGTGTATCTCTTCCCCTCTCAAACCCTCCCTCCTGCCGCTATTAGTAACTGGCAGTAAAAGTAAAGAACAATAACAGCCAGCTCCTCTGTTATACTAATCGCTCCTACACGGTGTAAATGTTTTTGTAAAATGAAGCCTATAAATACTTTATCTTTGATCTGTTCTTGCTGGTCACTTGACCTTCCTAGCTGACATTGGAGGGGGAACTCAGCCCCTCCCTCTGCATCCTGTAGATTGGAGGAATAGAGGAGCCGACGTTACCAGTCATAAGAGAGCAAAGATAAGGTATTTACAGGCATTGTTTTAAAAAAGCAATTACACAGTGTAGGAGAGATTAAAATAACAGAGGAACTGTTGGTCAGTTCAGCAGGAACTGGCCAATATTCGGCATGCATGTACAGCTGTCAATCCACCAGAAGCGGGTCTAAGGACCAGCTTTTGTAGAAGGGTCATGCTGGAAAACCAGCATCCGATCAGTACTACACAACACATGTAACAACCCTGAAAAAAGCAGGATTATGCTGCAGCATTAATGTGAACCTAGACTAAGAGAATCACCTTCTCCCTTATTATCTTGATAAGCAGTATTGACAGTAATGAAAGTGGGCGAACAGTGAACATTTTGGTCTGCCCGATAGTGGTTTTAGCTTTCCCCTTCTCTATCCGCAATGGGAAAAAAATTGCCTTTTTATAGACTTCCAAGATGGATGGCGGGACAGAGAAGAGTTAGGGATAGGGCAAAGGCAGAAACATGGGCTGTCTGACAATTGTATGTTAGCACATTCTTGGTTTCCGGGTTTCCAGGTAGCTTGGAGATACAATAGTACATATGTGGGCACCACCACAGGTTTCTTTCAAGGTCTGCTGCCCGATTAGCACTTTTTAGGAGATCACAGGTTCACTTCTATGTAAATCTTATCAGTGTTAACGTTTTTCTTTTTTCGCTGTATAGTTTGTATATATATATGTACTTTGGGGCAGCCATATTGGTTTATTATATATAAAACTGTGTCCTATACCACGCTTGTGATTCATTACTCACCTCTCCATTTCTGGTCTGACCTGACTGAAGATAACACATAGTACTGAGAAATATGCACACTTCCATTGCTGACCTCCAGAGAATACCAATTGTCTAGCAGTCTCTGGCACCAACACTAAAGCTCCATTCACACTTGTGCGACTAAGTTACATGACAAGTCACACCCTATATTTTCCAATGATAACCATTCATATATGCGTGACTTAAAGTTGAAGCAACGTCTTTCATGCAACTTGAGGCCCATAGACTTCAATGTTAACCCTCAGAAGTTGCCGACGTGGAGTATTCTCTATACGCTATTCGTAATCCATGTCTCCTGCGCTAATAAGCGCCCTTTCAGTCTTTTGGTATAATGCATCTTAGTACAACCCTGTTTTCCGAGTAAAACAGACATAACCACCGTCCTCACATCCTTAGCTCCACAGGCAGTCTTGCCTGAAAAGCCTGTGTTTTGTTTATAATAGCGATGACAATAGAGCTTGATGGCTTCACAATCGGCCAACCAAGCACAGGAGTTATACAAATCTCAACCAATGAACAATGACTAGGGGAGTGTCTGGGCGTGTCTGTGCAGGGGCAGTGTGTATGATTTCCCTCCCCCTGTCCTTGTAAGCCATGCTCTTCAGCTAGACAAAGAACGCCACATGGCTGGCCTTAGAAATCATGAACGATGCCCCCGACCAAAACGCACTCAAAGACTCCCGTTTTTACCATTGGCGTGAATCCTTATTCTGCATTAGTCAGAAAATAACATACCCCGATTATTCTACCATTCCTGTAAATGGGAGATTATCTGCAGGGGCACGCCACAGCCCCTCCATGTGCTGATCAGACAGAGACAAGAGCCTACATCCCCCCATAACCGATAATGTCTTCGAGTGAACACACGCCCCCCCCAGACGATCATCTGTGCATTGCACATGGGCCCTTCACTGGGGGACATATCCTCACTCTGCAAATACTTCTCTACATCTTACAGGAAGCTTTCCACTAACAAATGGGCCTTAAACCAACATCAGTCTTGCTCTTTACACCGGGCTGCAGCAGAACTAACTGGGAGACACTGTGACAATACATATTGAATACAACTTAATACAATTTCCACAACAGTTGCATGAAAGTCATATCTGAACGTTATACAATGCAACTTGTGGGCAACAGTTATCCACTATCACTAGTCAAAGCCAAAGTCATATTCATGTTGCACCCATCCAAAGTTATGTCAAAGTTGCACTCCAAAGTCGGCGCAATTTTGGAGTTCTACAAGTGTGAAGGGAGCCCTAGTTACAAGCCTGGAACGAGCATGTAGTAGATTAGGTTAGATTTCCTGGTCAGTACACTTTGGTATTTGTGACTATTGGGTCAGTATAACAAGTTTCCTGTATAGGGTAAGGGTAACAGTTTATGCCACCTTATTGCCCGATATACAAGGACCACTGAAAGTAAACCACAGCTTACCTTTACTTTCCATATTTCCTTCTCTCTAATCTCAGAATTTTGGACTGCATGCTATTTTAGAGGAAGGATATGGAGTCTACCCAAGTTTTATTGTGACATTCCTGCTTCAGAACGAAGCAGAAAATGGTAGCTTCCAAAAAAATTATAGCTATGAAAAATAAAAAATGCTTTTACTATACAGTAAATACATATAAAAAAAGGTAAAATTTGAAAAGCCCTTTAAGTACAAAACTTGTCCCAAAATATACTAGACCCACATACCCATCTACTTACAATTAACAGTGAGTATTCCCACATGATAAACAAACGTAACCTATGGTACACAGAAATCTTACATTATGAAGATCAGTTCCTGGTTACATGCAGCCTAGGGACCTAGTGGAAATATCACAAAAAAGTTGGACATGGGTGATTTAGGGGATGCAGAGTTTTAGGAGAATTTTTTTCTATAATGTGAAAGAGGGCTGTACAGCTTAGATGAAAAAACCTGACACAAATCTCCCAAAATGCACCTGGAAGCGAGTGCCTAGTCTGCACATTTTGCATGTTTTTGGCTATGTTGTGGGGCCACCCATGAGATTTTTGGTGTTTTTGTGTGAGATAATGTCTAGTGGGTATAGAAAAGAATCACTCCCCCCTTTAAAATAATACCATTTTGTTGCTTTGCAGCCTGAGATGAAGACACAGTTTTTGGTTTATCCAGCTGTATTTACAAGTGCAACGTAGAACATCCAAGTAAAAGAAAATAGGTGCAGGAACTCACCCTCCTTGCCCAACTCCCTGCCCCCAACCATACCCAAACCCCACCCCCAACTTCATTAGAGAAGTACAGCAGCGTCAAATAAATTGTAATAAGTTGAGGCTTAGAACTGCATATCACACAAAGTGCATGGTTCGGGAATGTGTAACACAAAGTACAGGACTTCATAACACACAGGGCTAAGGAGTGTGTATTGTGCAGTTGTGAGCAGTGCACAAGGCGCAGAAAAAATAAAATAAAAAAAATAAGCAAAAGTGATAGTACTTGCATTTAATGCGAAGAATCCCTTGTTCTCAGGAATATGCAGCATGTAGCCCTGTGTACAGAGTGCAGGGGGTCATGAATGTGCAACAGAGCCCAGCAAACGGAGAGCAGTGGTAAAGCATTTGTAATATGCAGTCCAGCATACAGAGTGCAGGGCTCAGGAGTGTGCAACATAAAAACCATTGTACAGAGTACAGCATTAAGGAGTACCATCCAGAGGCCTTTAATATGTAACATACTACACAGCATACAGAGTATAGTAGTTCTGAGTATGCCGTGCCATACATTACATACTTTTGGTCACCAACTCTGTGTGCTTTACTGGCCCCCAATTTTCCATGGTCTTCCCCCTTCCCTCCAGTATCACCCCAAAAATGATCCTCACCCCTGTTTATCTCTTTGCTTACCACTGTGTCCATCAACACCTATCCTCTGCAACCCTAATCCATAGCTCACCTCTTCTTTCCCCTGTCCACATTTCACCATAGCACCCCTCCAACTACAGCTTATACCCCCAATTCACAACTCACCCCTGCACCCCCATCCACAGCACTCACCTTTGCCACCCCCATGTTTTACCTCCACACCCCCAGCTCCCACCCTACAGCTCTCACCTCTGCACAACCTACCCCCCTCCACAGCTCTCACTTTGCACAACCTGCCTTCTGCAGCTCTCACGTCTGCACAAAGCTCCCCCTCAACTCAACTCTGATCTTTGCACAAATTCCCTTTCACTTTCCCAGCTCTCCTCTCTGCACAAAGCCCCCAGCTCTCCTCTCCCCCCCCCCCCCCCCCATACACTTTCTCTGCTCTCCAAACAAATCCCCCACAGCTTTTCCAGATCTTCCCTTGTACAAACACAAACACACACACACACACTTTCCCAGCTCAGCTCTCCTCTGCACAAACCCCCCCTACACTTGCTCAGCTCTCCTCTCTGCACAAATCCCCCACATACACTTTTCCAGCTCTCCTCTCTGCACAAATTCCCCCCTTCCCAGCTCTCCTCTTTGCACAAATCTCCCCCCCCCACTTTCACAATTCTCCACTCTGCACAAATTCACCCTAGCCCATCTCTCCTCTATGCAGAATTCCCCCCACCACACACACGCTCTTTCATAGTTCTCCTCTCTCCGTGAACACAATCTGTTAAGCTCTCCCCCCTCCCCTTTTTCATTCACCACTCCCTCACCTCTTCCATGGTCACTGCTCCATATGGCATGCTTGGGCTTTTATTTATTTTTTTTAGCCGATCAGAGAGCTGTAGTTGAGGCCAGGGCAGAGTTTCAGGGCTCCTCAGCTCTGTGCTACAATGTGAGTAGCAGCGGGAGGCGGGTACAGAAGCTGCGTTCTGAATGAACACAGGCAGCTGGGACCTGGGGAACTCGACTGTAGCAGCAATGGGTGCCCAGTGCAGGAAGCCAGCAGAGGAAGTGAGCTATACAGAAAATGTCCTTTACTGGCATCTGTGTCAAATGACAGGGGGGAGCGGAGAGAGCTCCCAGAGGTGCCGAAACGCTGTTCTGGCACATTCGGGCTGAAAAAAAGCACTGTATAACACCATGTCAGAAAAAAAAAAAAAAAAACAGAATCATTGAGTTGGAAAAAGGATCACCCCCTTATGTCAGTATTTTGTTGTGCCACCTTTTGCTTTAATTACAGCCTTTAGTCTATTGGGATATGTCTCTACTGACTTTGCACATCTAGACTTTGCAATATTTGCATACTCTTCTTTGCAGAACTGCTCAAGTTCAATTAAATTTGATGGCGACTGTTTGAGGACTGCAGTTTTCAAGTCATGCCACAGATTTTCAATAGGGTTTAAGTCTGGGCTCTACCTAGGTCATACACGCACATTCACTTTTTTGTCCTTCAAACACTGTGTGGTCATTTTTGCTTTGGGTCATTATTGCTGTGTGCTTTGGGTCATTATGTTGGAAAGTAAACCTTCTTCCTATTGGTGACTTTCTGGCAGAGGGCGAATTTTCCTCAAGAATTTGACGTTATGTTGCTCCATTCATTTTTCTTCTATCCTGAAAAGTGATCCAGTTCCTGCTGCAGAGAAACAACCCCATAAAAGGATATTACCACCTCCATGCTTTACTGTATAAATGGTGTTATGTGGATTGCTCAACTAATTGCTGGTGCAATGCTTTGCAGGATCCCTTTTTTTTTTTTTTTTTTTTTTAACAAAAACATGTAAAAATACATATTGGCCTAAACTGATGAAGAAATGTGTTTTTTAAAAACATTTTTGGGGATATTAGATCAAAAAGAAAAAAAAAAAAAGTGTTTTTCAAAATTGACGCTGTTTTTTTGTTTATAGCGCAAAAAAAATAAATAAATAAATAAAATGATTATATATATATATAAATAAATAAATAAAATGATATATATATATATATATATATATATATATATATATATATATATACACACCCACAGAGGAGATCAAATATGGCATTTGAAAGAAAAAGAAAGTTCTATTTGTGGGGGAAAAAAAATGCAGACCAATGAATTATGAATTTTAAAAATAAAGGGTCCAATACTGCTGCTATAAAATAGAAAAAATTTGTGAAGTATACTGCATTTAGAGTCCAAAGTCGATGCACAGCAATAAAAATGAATGGCATTGTAGGGGGAAAAAAGCCAGGAGAAATCACAGTCTCTCCTCAAATATCAGCACTCTGTCTCAGAGAGAACTTTGTGGGACACAGCAGGCTCCAAAACTGATGTATAACAGAAATATTCACTCCTTGTTATAAATTGGCCCCAATAGTTGAAAAAAAAAACAAAAAAAAAACCTTTATACTTCATTAAAAAGTAAGACTGTATATTATAGGTATTCTATATATTGTGTGTAACAAATTAATGCTTAATTTACAAATGTAGCCCCTTCACATCGAAGGGTTAAAAAACAAAAAGCATCCAGTTGGATTTTATCTCGTTTTTTTCAGGACAAATTGGGCTTTCATTTGGTGGTAAATGGTAAAGGATATCTCCTGATTTTTCAAAAGAAGAGTTGCCCAAAATAGTAAAAAAATATAAAAAAAATATGTAGCTGTATATTTTTTGTTACTACTATAACCTATCAAACAACCCAAAATAAATTCTCCTGCTTCAAGCTATTGCAGTGATGCTATATGTGTGCAATTTTTTATCCTACCTAAAAACACACTGACACTAATGCTAATTTCAAAAATGCTTTTAAAAAAATAATTCTGCCCAAAATATACTGACTGTGACCTTTGACCCGTATGTACACACATGTATATATACACACACACACATACATATATATAATATACAGTCTACACACCCCTGTTAAAACATCAGGTTTCTTTGATGTAGAAAAAAAAAAAAAATCACACACAAAAAGTAAATAATTTCAGAACTTTCCCCACCTGTAGCCTAGGTTCACACTGTAGCGATGCAGGAACCAGCGCCGGTTTCCGCATTGCATCTCTCCCGCAGGCATTTCACACTGCCCTCTGAACCGCTGCGGGTGTTAATACAGTGTTAATGACACCCCCAGTGCGAACTGTGGATTCGCATGAGAACACCCATGTGATCCGAATCCAGTGCAGAAAAAAAAAAAAAAGTCCCTGCACCTTTTTTCTGTGAATCCAATGCGGGTTCAGCCATACAACTGTATGTCTGAACTAGCATCGCAAAGACATTGCATGTGATCACATATTTGTAAACATTTTTGAAAATCATTTATCATTTTACTTCCACTTTACAATTATGTGCCACTTTGTGTTGGTCTATCACATAAAATACATTTACTTTTTTGGCTGTAACATGACAAAATGTGGAAAATTTCAAGGGGTATGAATACTTTTTCTAGGCACTGTATACACACAGTTGTTTTTTTTCCCTCTCTGCGAGGAGAGAAAGACAGAGCGATACAATGCATCTTTATTCTCCATTTAAAAAGAGAGAAACACAGGGGTGGGCTTCACAGTAACTGATCACTATGATAGCCAATCAGAGACTATCACAGAGATCTGGTGACCTGGAAACAGGACTACCGGGTCCTGATCATTCGCACGGGACCCGGGGCTCCCGCTGAGAAACCGATCTTTGTGCTGGGAGCGCTCTGTGCCGCTCGCTCCCAGCACAAACACATATATGCATATATCCCCAAGGAAAAAAACACTGTCCAGTGGGGCTGCATATATGCGTACTGTTGGCATGAAGGGGTTAAAAAAAAAAAAAAAACTGTCCTGCTTTTGCAAACACTTTGTACAGTGTATAAAAATGTATAAAATCATCAAAACACTTGATCCAAAAAGCAAGAACAAACATAAAATGCACAATTTTTATATGCATTAAAAAGACCATCTTTAAAGTTTAAATTATAACTTTTAATAACCTGAAACAACTGAGACATAACATTGAAGATACAGTGTTAATCATGCACATTCACAAAATAAAAGACAAACACTGCAATAAAATTAAATTACAGAGGATAGAACAGAAAATCCAGTGCCAACACCTTTAAATCTTTCTTTACTTGCTTAATAGGACTAAAAACATGAGAATAACTATACATTAGCAACAAAACATAAAAAAAAAAAAACCTGAGGCATGAATAACACAAACGCCTAGAAACAACTTCATTCATGCAGAACCACAGAGTTCACAATTACAGCAGCAATGAATCAATGGCTGGAGCATATTCCATCACATCACTTTTCATTGATGCCACAGTATTAAAAAACAAAAACATCATCATACACATACACACAAAAAAAAAACACATCGTGAAACATTCAATTAAAACATGTGTTCTATTATGGCTTCTAGAGTGAAAAATAAAAATTTGCAGCAAACAATTAAAAAATCGGTACCTAATATTCACATAAAAAGGGCAAAGAATGTTTACCAAGTAGGCCAAAAAGAATTTAAGAAAAGATGGCGAATGATACTCTTCTGGTGTAAAAATGAAGAAAAAAAAATAAAAAAATAACAATCTCGTATTTTTCAAATGCATACAGTAGTAAAGCTCAGTGCAAGCTTCCAAATCAACTAAAAACAGTAATAGGGATCACATTAGTCAAATATAATCATAAACCATCATACTTTAAAAATATTAACTCATGCAGACAGAGTAGTAGTACACTCAACACAACCACAAGAGTTTTCAGTAAGCCACAGAAGATAAATTAACCTAGAGGACAAGTGAAGTTCTACTCGGAAAGTCGCACACAAGCTGGACATGGAGGAATGGGGGTTGAACAACGTAAAATCAATCCAGTCATAGGTGGTATTTACTTATTTAAATGAGAATCAAGTCTGCAAATAAGCAATGTGGCTTTTTCTGACACAAATACATTACATCAATATTCATTAGTGTGTTCATATTTACCTTCAAACCATATAAAATATACAAAAAAAAAAAACAAAAAAAAAGAATGTTGACGGATCTAGGTGCAATTAAAAAAAAATATATATATATATATCCACAAATAAACTGGGATTTACTAGAAGGCATTTAATAGCTGAATAATTAAAATACCCAAGCTGGTGTAAATTATTTAAATAAAATTTAGTAGACAAACTCCAATTTAAAACTATATATTGATGAGACATATTTAATCAGCAGAATTATAATAGGTACTTAGATCTTAGAAAAAACAAACACATTTCAATAATCATATAAATGTGCAATGGTTTTTTTTTTTTTTTTAAACCATTTAAAGCTATTTACTAAAACTATTAAATTTTAATGTATCTTGTATTTTTTTCCCCCCCTTATAGAAGCACAAGCATCGTCAAGTGAGCTTTCTATAGACATAACCTCTCAGGCAAGAATATATATATAAAAAATTATCTATTGATTTTCAAATAAATTTAGTCAATATAATATCAAGTATTCCCTTCGTATTTATAAATGTTTGGAAATATTCAAAGTCTCATGAATTAAATAGGCAAAGAACTAAAGATTGGTTTATTTTTTGATGAATGTTTTAGTAGCTAACTTAGGAAATAAACGCAGTAGTAATGAAGGTTAAAAAGGAGAGGTATTACCATAATTACATGGCAATTCATTTGCAAAGAATGACTGAGATTTTGACAATTCTCAGTGTTTTAAACTACAAAGCAAATAACTAAAAATTATGATTTTTAATTCTGTTCTGCAGAATGGAAACGCATACAATTTTCCAGAATATGCAGGCACTTTATCTTAAATATAATCCACTGTATTTAATCTGGGTTTTTGGTGAGAAAGGGATCACTTGGACTAACTGCATACAACTAAATTGAGTATTAAAAGCTCACTCCACCAAAATTATTATTCAACGTTTCAATATTCCCTCAAGCTAATCAACAGTTGCACGAATAACTGGCTGTGCATAAATATTTTACCAGCAAATGTGCGAACTTTAAGGAGGCAATTTGGGTTAGCAAAATTAAGGGAATCTGGAAATGCGCAGGATAATTTGATATGGACTTGTACAGAACACGTCTTAGAAGGTCATGACACAACAGCAGCAAGCGCTCAATGCAGCATAAGAGATGGTACTGCCAAAACCAAAGTTAAAATCACCACAATCTTCAGTAAAAAAAAAAATGATTTTAGTAGTGGATGTTGATAGACCAAAAAAAAATAAATAAAAATTTTCTTGAAGATTTTGGCGTTTTTCACTTGTTAAACTTTCGTACAGATTGCAAATACAACAGTTTAAGAGTTTGCAAATGTGTAGCAATACTTGATTTTTGGCCACGTGCCACTTTAAAAGATGCACACAGACCAAAACAATAGAGATGTGGGGTCTGCACAGTAGAAGAAGGGGTTGTGGGCTTTAGGTTTGAAAAAAAAATGGCAGTGGAGCGGTAGCTGGTTCAGTAGATGGCTGAAATATGAGGACAGGCATGTGCCCTGGGCACTTTCATTGTACAGGGCATAGCCACATTTCTGTTAACAAGTGTCCCCTATGATACTGTACTTGCTGAGCTGCAATGCTTTAAAAAATAAAAATAAAAGATCTGTACAATCAAGTGTGTCTAGCTATCAGTTGGCATGTGGGAACGTAGAACGAGGAAGGTTGGTGGTTTCAGGACTGAGAGATACCGAAAAAGTGGCAGGAGGGGGTTTAAATTTAAACCTGTTGCATGTAAAAAAAAAAAAAAAAAAAAAAACTATTAGGCTCGTAGAGTTGCCTGCACATACCAGATGACTTCATCTCAGGCAGCCCTAATGCCACAAAGTCCACAACACAAAGATTGCACCGCCAACGAGGTGCAATATCCCTCCAGGTGCTCTCCCCGGCTCACCACCGTAACTGGATTGTGCAGAAGAAAGTGGCCACACACAGGAACGAAAAGTTTGCTTGAGAGGAATCTTTAGTGTCGTGTGCCAGACAGATGATACAGCACCAAAGTTAGGGTTTTAAACGGATATACTATTGTGAACAAGCACGTTATATCCATGTGAAACGTTAACTTTGGTCCTGTATCATCTGTCTGGCATGCGACAATAAAGATCCCTGTCAAGCAAACTTCTCGTTCCAGTGTGCGGCCACTTTCTTCTACACAACCCCCAATACCACACTGCTCTAATGAAAATGTCAACACTTGCTACTCTTAGGCCATCCCACCTCCTCCTATGCTGATGGACAGCCTGTTACTTTCCAGCAGGAAATTGTGATAGTGGAAGGGTAGTCACTGTACATTAAAAGAGGTATCAAAATTTTCATGAGTGGTGTAAGATTAGGGAATTGCTGGGCGCAGAAGCAGCCATCTCAAGGCATGCAATGGCATTTCTAGGTTCCTGGTAGCTACTGCCCTAAAAGTTTATTAGGGTTTTATAGGCAACAAACATATTTTGATTTTGAAGGTCTGAGCTTAGCAGCCATGTATATCAATATTGAATATATTAGAAAACATTTTAGTAAGCAAATCATTTTAGTTTTGAGTATACCATTATCCTGAATAAAAAGATGAACTTCACTTTTCCAATCATTATTTGTAATACTCAGTTACATAGTAGGTGAGATTGAAAAAAGACATAAGTCCAACCTATGTGTGTGATTATATGTCAGTATTACATATTATATATCCCTGTTAGCATTAGTAAATAGATAGGAATGTATACCATATTTGCTTGTTTTAAACTTTTTTTTGTTTACATTTCTTCAGTTAAAGCTCGTAAACGCTATAAGAAAATTGGGCGAACATTTTCATGCAAAGAATATTCGTATGATTTTTGTGTAATGTGTACACAACTTTCGCCAGCAGATTCCAAATTTTCTTACGAAAATTCCCGAAGGAACAAACACCGGAATTTTTCTCGTATGGGAACAGGAAAAACGATTTTCACTTAATGTGTACCGTTTTCACAAGATTATCGTACAAGAGAAATCAGAAAAGACTGCGCATGATCAGAAACATACAACAAAAAAAAAAACCTTTGTTGTACGAGAATTTTCGTCCAAATTTTCTTTTTTTTCGGTTCCGATTTTCTGTGAAGCAAGGAAAATCGGATGTTCGTTTGCCTGATTTTCTTATAGTGTGTACCCCACTTTACTCCCTGGTTTCTTGTCTAGGCAAATGTCATACATCCCAGGAATATTCAGGGGGAGGGTTTCCCAGCTAAGTACACTCTCCTGCATGCATGCGTTAAGGGAAGAAGGAAGTAAATACTACCTGAATCATTTGCCCTTGCTCAAGATGGCCACGGCCAGATATGCTAGAGGTGTTATTTTGCAAAGTGATTTCTCAACAAAATAAAGCAGAGACATGGATGGATGGGGGAGAGTTGGCGTTGAATATTAAAAATTTATGAAATCATGTTTGTGGTGCTCAGATGCCGTGAAGATCCGCTTTAAATACACCCGTACAAACTGTGCAGGTTGCCATTTTACATATATGTAGTCATGTTGGCTATAAACTGACCAGCAAAAAAAAAAAAGTCAGTCCATAGAAGATTAAATCAGAGAGCTATGGGACCATGGCAAGTAAATTCTAACAACCAGCCCTGCTGGTGAGAGTGTACCTGTGAATAATGCCTGAGCCCTTGATTTGCCCCTGGATGATACAGTAAAGTCAGACGGAATCTTTTCATCGGATATTCAGATCGTGTGTGGGCCTCATTGGACCTAGAAATAGAACATGTTTTAAATCTTTCTGATGGAATAAATTCCTATCAGGAAAACCGCTTGTCTTTATGCTGTTCCGACGGACCAAAAACAACGCATGCTCTGAAGTACGAGATGGAAGCTATTGGCTACTGGCTATTGGACTTCCTTTTTCTAATCCCGTTGTAGTGTTATATGTCACCGCGTTCTAGACAGTCGGATTTTGTGCGATCGTGTGTAGGCAAGACCGCTTGAGCGGAATTGCGTTGGAAAAAAAACGTCAGAGTTTATTCCAATGGAAAAAACGGTTGTGTGTAAGTGGCATTAGAAGCGGTAATATCAAGAGCAAGCCTGAAGCTGCTAAAAAGGCACATCACACATGGGAGGGGAGGAGGAAGAAGAAACAAAAGCAAATCGACAGGAAGCAAAGAACCGCAAATGACACAAGCATGATGCAAGGAGAGCAAAGTGGCTGCTAGTTACTCCATCAAATGCAGCTATACATGGAGAGTATGGGAAGTGGAGGGAGAGCAAAGTATAAAACCTAGTAAGCAAAATGTATTGACCCCACAAAGTTTATAGATGCTCCCAGTCAGAGGGGAGATGTTCAGCATCATCCTGCCTGGCCAATCACAGCCCTAAACACAGTGCAGCAGGTGGAGCATAGAAATAAATGAATGTACCATTTGTTGTGTACATATAGGCAGTCTAGTGAGACTAAATTTTTTCTTGAAGTCAATAAGTACACCAATTTTTTTGAGAAAAATACTACCTACTAACAGGCTCATTTGAGATTACACTACATTGCATGTGCCTTTTTAAAGACAACATATTGGCTATTTGTGGACAGGAAACTACAAAGCGCCGGACCAAGAATGTGTGATTTTCCAGTGGGCAGAAGTCACACAACGCCACTCTTTATCAAATATCTATTATCCATGGGTGACATTGCTTTCTCCCACACAGGAAAACAGGGCAGGACTGGCTTATGTAGGGTGACCGAACTACAAATACTATACCATTCCTGCTGCTCCACCTCCAATCCTCACCTCCTTACAAGCAATATAACCTTCAATGTGAGCGTTCTATGGTGGCCCAGGAAATTATATCAACTTGTTTAAGGATTTTTTCTTCATGTAAACTTTTCCTCACAATAATAGTGCAAAGAAGAAAGTAGGGATATTTTAGATCTTGACTAATACATATTCATTTGTACAGAATGTACAAAATCTCTGTAAGCAGTAAGGTTTTGCTTTTTTTTATTGTAAGATGAGCTATTGTACGTATCAACTGAATAAAGTTTCACTGACAAATATAAAAATCTTGACTCAGTATACTAACCACTATGAGCAGAACACATAACAAGTCTTCAATTTACACAGTTAGATGATCAAGTGCAGTTGAATGATCTAGAAAGTGACACACAATTTCTCCTATTTTAAGACATCAAGGAAGTCAACAATTGTAACTAAATAAAATCAGGAAAAAAATAAATAAAAAGGTTTTAACAGAAACGCATCAACGCTTGCATCTTGAAACACAGAAGCAAGCAGGAGGGCAGCAACTTTTTACTCCACAAGATAAACAGAACAGCATGAATAAGGCTGAAGGTGTAAAATGTCACAGATAATAAAAACAAGTGCCCTTCCAGCAAATGAACGGAGCCCTCAAACTCTGGTTCCTCATTTTCCTTCTCAGTTTTGAATAATACATGTATCACTGCTCTTTAGGTCTTGAAAGACTCTAGCAGTCAATAAAAACTCATCGACTTCTTTGGCAAACGTATTTATTAAAATAGTTTGACACGTAACCCTCCAGAACGACGTAAACAGCGGTCGTGTAGCTTAGCGCACCTTATGCTTTTGTGTTGTTGAACTCTAGTTGGATTTCCCAGCTGGCACATCAGTCCTGTAGAAGGATGCTCTTTGATGGTGAGGATGTAGTAAACTTGCCGGTTAACAAGCAAGAGATCCTGCTTTACAAATCAATAATACTGAAACACCTTTCTGGCTAAGCCAAGGCTTATCGCAAGTATTAGTCTTTAAACCTAAACTAATTTTTATGGTTGCTTGAATATCAACAACTTGTTCTACGTTGATTTTTATTTTTTGTCGTTTTATTGGAAGATAGTTTTCACCACAGATCTTTTGGAACCTTAATAGTAACTTTGATATTTCATGGATGTATTTCACGAGCCTCCTCCAGTGCACAGATGTTTCACCATTCCTCTGGCTTCTGTTTTGTGGTGTCATATGCCCTTATCACTTCAGACTGTGAAACAATACCATTTTCATCTTGGGAGAAAGCGTAACCATCTGTGGAACAAAAAATGAGGGATAAATAACTATCAGCACATTTACCAAATTGGCCATTTGTGTAACAGAGATAAATCAGCAAGGGTGATAACATGTTTAAACCCATCTGAACACATTTCAAATTCCTGGTTTTGGCCGTTTCTGAAGATGGTGGCAATGTCAGGCAGACACTACTTTTTGTCATGTTATGTGAGAACTTGGGAGGATTAGTGCAAATCCTCCTAGCCATTCCAGTCCTCAGGAACTTCCAATGGGAAATGTTTTTTATACGTCCAAGCAAAGACACAGGTGTATTATTTAGTGGCATTGTATTTAAAATAGTTATTTCACTTTTTTTTTTTTAAAGACATGAGCAAAATGGACTTGTTAATGGTTACAGATTACCTTCTTGGGAAAAGTAAAACAGGTTTAACTCCAGAGGTTAGTGCGTCTCAGACAGTTGTTCACTTGTAGTAGGTAGGCTAAGTCTAGATAACCATAGCACGAATGCCGCGTACACATGGTCGGAATTTCCGATGGAAACAGTCCGATGGGAGCTTTTCATCGGATTTTCCGACCGTGTGTATGCCCATCGGTCTTTTTCTGTCGGAATTTCCGACGGACTTTGGATTGAGAACCTGTTCTTAATTTGTCAGATGGATTTCCCGATCGTGTGTATGCAATTCCGATACGCAAAATTCCGACGCATGCTCGGAAACAATTCGACGCATGCTCGGAAGTATTAAACTTCCCTTTAATAGTGCTGTCGAATGTGTTGTATGCCGCGGTGTTATTGACCGTCAGAATTAGGTGTGACCGTGTGTAGACAAGACAGTTTGAGCAAATTTCCGTCGGAATTCCGATGGGAAAACCATCAGAGCTTTTTCCGACTAGAATTCCGACCGTGTGTACGTGGCATAAGAGATCGTAGAAAGGAAGCATTGCTGTATAAATGCAGATTGTTAACCCCTTCTTTATTAGTATACACCGATTCTAAAACAGTGGACCTTCAGTCATTTTTTACACTTTCCATCTATTAAATCCTCTGCCCTTGTTGTTTTAACTTTGGATAGTAAGGCTTCATGTACATGGGACGTTTTAAAACCTCCCCTGAACGATTTAACTTGACAGATAGTAACCAATGTTTAAAAACGTCAGCCACGTTTACATGCCATGTTTTTTATGCTGAAAATAGTCAAAAATGTTTCTCCAATAAAAACGCCTGTAAACGAAACGTGGCTAAAAACGATTTACCACGTTTACAACCTGTTACAGGCATTTGAAATGCCTCTGAACATCTGTCCTGAACGCATTTTTTTGCTTTCCAAAAAAGGATTCTAAACTCAAGTGCCTAGAAAGGACTATAAATGACCCTGTGTACATGTACTGATAAGATAACATTTAAGGAGAGTTGAGGGGTAGCTGAAAAAAACACCCAACTGCTCCTAAACATCTGTTTACCAGCAGCAGTGTACACCTTATACAGCCCACTTCCTGTTTCTTGTCTGGTAAAAAGCCTAGGCTTATGACATCATACACAGCTCTCTCCCACTCTCGTGAAAGTTTGCCAGGAAGGGGGGGGGGGGGGAATCATAAGAAGGCTGCAGAGCTGGAGGTGTGCCTCTGTAAATCTAGGAAGTGAACAGGCAGTAGCTTCAGCTGCCCACAGTTAAAATGGTTGCAGTAGACTTAGTGGAGGGAGATTTCTGTAGCATATTTGGCAAGTACAGAATCACAGTACATATAAAATAATATGCAAAGTGGTTAGAGGGAAGCTTGAGAATGGCAAAGATGTTTTTACTACAAATTATGTGAGCAGACTGCAGTTCCTCTTTAAGAAGTCACCAATGCAAGGGCACTCTACTCCAATTAAACATAAACCAGTGTTTCTCAGCCTTTTTCCATTCAAGGCACTCTTCATAATTATGCACAATTTCGAGGCACCCCTAGTAGTTTTACATATTGCAGCAACACCCACACACATAGAACACCCCGACATTATGCTTTCAAAGCAAATACGTGTTTACACACTGGTACTGACTAGTATTCCAACATTTGTCTTCCATCATTTTCTCTCCACCATGCAGCCAACGTGAGCCCAGTGCTGACAGAAGAGCAGGATATGTGAAGCAGGTGCCAGACGTCGTCCTTATCAACTGATGTCAGCAGTTGTTAGGATGCTGGTGGCTGGCCCACATGGTGCCTGTAATGCTACACAATGAAAACGTATGGCTTTGTGTAACAAAGAGGCAAGCTTCATTCATCCACTGGCTTGTTTTTGTTTTGATGAACTCAGGAGGCACCCCGGGATGCCTATGCCATATACCAAGAAGGAAAGATAAGTAGAACCATAAAAACAACTGGGGCAAGTTATTTGGATTTATGGCATAGGTGGACTTACTGTTGCACAGAAACATGGAAAGGGCAAGTTAGTAAATGACCCATGTATAGAGCAGCATGAAATTTAAAGCAATCTTATCAAGTTTTAAGACAGAGAATCAAAGGCATCAATGTAAAGAGTACACTACATTACCAAAAGTATTAGGACACCTGTCTTTACACACACGAACTTTAATGGTATCAATGTCTTTATGGACCATGCTTTGTGCACTGGTCCAAATCATTTGGTGGGGGGGGGGGGATTATGATATGGGGTGGAAGTTTTGGAAGCATGGAAGTTTTGGGTGGAGGAACTTGATTGGCCTGTCTTAACCCGATAGAACACCTTTGGGATAATTTGGAGCGAAGACTGTGAGCCAGGCCCTCTCTTCCACATCAGTGCCTGACCTCACAAATGCGCTTCTGGAAGAATGGTCAAAAATTCCCAAAGGCACACTCATAAACCTTATGGACAGCCTTCCCAGAAGAGTTGAAGCGGTTATAGCTGCAACGGGTGGGCCAACTCAATATTGAACCCTACGGACTAAGACTGGGATGCCAATAAATGTCATGTGTGTAAAGGCAGGCGTCCAAATACTTTTGGCAATATAGTGCATTTATACTTACCCCTTCCATCCTGATGATCTCTGCTATCTTCATGAGCTACGTTTGCTGAAAAAAAAAAAAAAAAAAAAACTTTCGCTCCCGACACTTCTGCGAGTGTTGGAACTCTGATCTCTCCACCTTCATTCTGTGGCTCTTCCCTCTGGATTCTATGTCACTACAGGTCACAGCAGCGATGTAGGATCCAGAGGAAAGAAGCACAGCATGCAGAATATCACCAGACATCTGACAATCCCAAAAGTGTGCCAGATGCTGAAGATGATCCGACAAGTGTCAGGAGGTGCATCATATTAACTTTTCTTTGCAGGGATATCTGATTATCTGTTTAAAAAAAATGTGACTGAGTCACTTTACAGCACTTTAAAAAAGTTTAATCATAACTGTGCAATAGCTCATTAAAGTGATTGCAAACGATCACCTTGTAAAACAACCCATTCAGTTTAAAATAGAAATGAAAAGCAAAACATTTGTGTGTAGATATAAAAAAACATTATAAATACCTTTTTTTTCCCTTTTTTTTTATAAGTGATCACATTCCCTCTGTTCACTCTGTTCTCAGCTGTACAAGAGCTGGGGGAGGAGAGGCAACAGTACACTGAGCTTCCCAGTGAAAGGCTGTGCAGGGGAGGCGTGTCAGGACAAGTCTGATTATTGGAGGAGAGCAGGCCGAGTTCCCAGCATAGCTAGAGAACTAACCAATGTTGTGTTCTCCTGCTTAGTGCGGTCAGTTTTTAATAGAAAAGCAGAGGGACTGGCAGGAACATCCAGCATTTCACACAAAGGAAGCAATACAAAGACAACAGGATACTTTTTCATACAAGTACATGGTACAGCAGGCACATATCAGGAATATGAAATGTTGGGGTAACAAACACTTTAAAGTGGATGTAAACCCTCAGATATACCCAGTGAAGTAAAAGTCTCAGTTGATACACAGAGATGAAACAAATCTCCCTACATAAGTTTTACATGTATATCTGCTGTCTTCAGCTTTCTATACTCTTTAGAAAGTAAACATTATGTTAGAATTTCTTCTTTCTGTTCCAGCAGTGGGAGTTTCATAGGCAGAGGAACGAAGATACCTGCATAGCTGTGAATAGACAAGCTCTCTGCTAATTTATAGCACCCACTCTGACACAGATTTTCATCTGGTTTTATCTCCTGTGTCGAGAGCCTGTCAGAAGTTATCATGCGGATAACAGAGGAATGGAGCAGCAGAAAGAGACAGGGCTTAGGAGAGAGATAAATAAATACTACAGATATAGGTGCCCAGGTCAGATTACATGAATCAGGTTTACATCCACTTTAAGTGGGCTGCAGGCAGACAGATTAGCTGCTCACAACTACAGGCAAAGTGATCTGACCACCCTGACTTTCAATATTGCAATGTTATATGATGTGGAAAATTATTGGCTGATATTATGTGTAGCGCAAATGTTGTTCCCAAATTTTGGTGATAACAGGTTCAGAACCTCAGGAGAGCATCCTTATTGTAGCAGTGCTTTAAGCAGTCACATTGCTTGCCAAATCGGGGCATGCGTGTCCACCCTTAGTTGAGATGTTCTAGGGCAGTGATGGCGAACCTCGGCACCCCCGATGTTTTGGAACTACATTACCCATGATGCTCATGCACTCTACACCTTGTAGTTTAGCATCATGGGAAATGTAGTTCCAAAGCATTTGGGGTGCCAAGGTTCACTGTTCTAGGATATTGTTACATTGCAGGTCTTGTCATACATTTTTGCTGTATTTGCCAACATAGTGAAATTCATAGACAAGAGAAAATGACCAGTTCACAATGCCTTTCGTTGCAGAGTGTTGAGAATGTCCTGCTTTTTTTGCATCTTGCCATTCAAATTAATGTTGTAAAGCGATGCGCAAACTGTTGGCGCTATATAAATCCTGTATAATAATAATAATTCAAACCAACTTAAAGTTCTTGTGTGAACAAAGCCTTAGTATAACAGACTGAAAGTATAAGGGAATATGGCATTCTTTTACAGCAGATGTCATATGACAAAAATTGATATGAGTGTACGCAGTTGTTTTCTATATATACTGTGCGGCAGTAATAAGGCACTTACGAAGCAGGTTCTGCTGAACAGATTCTGAACGGTACATGTTGACTGTATTCTTCTTGAAAACATTCTTCAGAAGCTGTGCTCTCTCTGTTAAACTATGCATGTAACAAAAGATGGAAATGGTTAAACCACAGCCCATGACAGTCAGTGAAAAAAAAAACAAATAATTACCAGTCAGTTCTAAGTATAACCCGAATACTTTATACTGCTGTGACAGGGCCATATATAGTTAGAGTTGATTAAAAACAAAAAATTTACTTTTTGGCAACATGCACACAAAGATGCAAGTGAAACATGCAATGATGCTCAATGAAAATATCACTGCCTTGGCCTGCTTCAATACCTTGATCTGCGGGGCTCTAAAGACATCCTGATGTTTTTGGCAATATATTTTTATCATACAGATATGAAGCCCTAAGGCCAACGCTGCACTTTAACTAAAAAGAACTTGTGAAATTGACAAATAAGCTGCTGACATCCAAAAAGTCCAGTACAGAAACTCCAATTAAGGTGCAATATCCCCCCCGCCCCCCCAAAAAAGGATGCAGTGCTAATTAAACTCATAAATATGTGAATGTGAATATACGGTACATAAAAAAAAATTGTAACTACCAAAGTGAAAAAAAGAAAAAAAAGTAAGAAACTAAAGCAAGGTCCCAAATGAAAAAAAAACATAAAATTCGTAAATAAGTGTCCATCCAGATGAGCAAAAATAAATTTGCAAAAAGGAAATTGTGACAAAGTCTTCAAAGCAAACAAAGTGCATCCAGATCAGCACCCAAAGTGTATCAATAACCTGCTTACCAGAAAGCAATGACCGACGCAGCAGACATTCCAAGGTATTTGGAATACAGTAGACATTCCAAGGTATTTGGAATACAGTAGACATTCCAAGGTATTTGGAATACAGTAGACATTCCAAGGTATTTGGAATACAGTAGACATTCCAAGGTATTTAGTAAGAGGCATGTACCCCTAGCAACAGCGGGAGTTCCGGATTTTCCATAAGGGTTGAGGGAGACCTTACTTCCCTAGGCTGGGTGAGACTGCTGCATCGGTCATCGCTTTCTGGTAAGCAGGTTATTGATACACTTTGGGTGGTGATCTGGATGTACTTTGTTTGCTTTGAAGACTTTGTCACGATTTTCTTTTTGCAAATTTATTTTTGCTCATCTGGATTGACACTTATTTAAGAATTTTATGTTTTTTTCCTTTGATGGGACCTTGCTTTAGTTTTTCATTTCATTCACTTTGGTATTTACAATTTTTTTTATGTATATTCACATATTTATGAGTTTAATTAGAGCTGCATCCTCTTTTTTTTGGATATTGCAATATATTTTTATCCGCAGTAATTGATTTAAATCTATACACATCACTGGCATTGCTCCCACACAGAAATAATTTCCACCTTCTTGCATAGAAGTGAGAAAAATACTGTATAATATGTTTACAAACTCTCTACAGGGTGCAGAAGGTTGCACAATTATAGTTAACACAGTTGTACAATAATTACAATTCCTTTATCTATCCCATCTAACTGTACCTGTGCCAAAAAGCCGCCCCCACATCACAAATCTTCAGCAATCCCTACATAGCAGCTGTGAAAACTGTAAAAATCAGCTTTACCATCTTCCACGCCTTCTTTACCCATTTGTTTAAATATTTTTTTTTCCCACTGGCAAACATCAATCAATATAACAAGATACAGCCAAATAGAAAAGGAAAAACAACGTATGCAGACAGATTAAACAAAGACTCCAATTCAGACTTTTGAGGGTAAAGTTACCTTTAAAACAGTTTTCACTGCTGCTATATTAAGACTGAAAGAGAGCTGTGATATGAGAAAGGCAGCAATAACCAGAGTACAACATCCTCTGCTGCAGATATTCTTAACATGGAAAAGCAGTCACGTTAAACTACAATTCACATAAAGCTACACAAATGTCTCCTTGCATGCTGTTCTTGGGTTGTTTTTATTGCTGGAACCCACCATTGTGCTGCAACTTGCCCAGCAGTGTAAAGAGGTAAACAACTGGATTTATGGTTGCTCGTCGCAGTTGCATGGAGATTTTCCAACATGTTGGCAGCTATTTGTAAAGGATAACTACCTCTGTCAGGGTCAGAAGGGTCAGACCCCTAGGACGATCACTAGTGCAACAACGTGCACTATCTTAGCCAGAACTGGGGTGTTAATGGCTAGGCTCAGGAAAAGTCTATAGATGCAATACAAAGGAGTTGGTTTACTAAAATTGGAGAGTGCAGAATTTGGTGCAGCTGTGCATGGTAGCCAATCAGCTTCTATCGTCACCTTGTTCGGTGAGGCTTTGACAAAAAAATATATATAAGCGCATTGGTTTCTATGCAGAGCTGCACAAGATTTTGCACGCTCCAGTTTTACTAAATCAATACCAAAGTCTGTTGGCTGTGGTATGTAGAAGGTGGGAGAATAATAAAAATATAACTTTGTTACTACCACAATTAACAACTTGCAGGTGTGAAGGTGTTTTTAAATAAATAAAAGTAATAATACATATGGAAGACTAATGGTTTACTACAAAAAAAGGGTTAATACATTTCTTTAGTAATCTATAACTACTTTAATAATCTACTTTTAATCCATTTTAACAATCCAAAATAACTTGGATAAAATCCTCATACAATTAAAACATACTTTTTATAAACACTCCACTTTAAATACTTTCTATATTTTGCGCCAAGTTGGTTATTGTTCTAGGTAAACCAATACACCCGGTATTTGTTACCATTATACACATCTGTCATGTACTTTTTTTTATCTCTTATAACAGGATTCTGCATTTTGTGTTAAAATAAATATGACCCCTAATTCAGAATAATGGTCTTCCAAAACACAACTAATATGTTTTTAATAATGTATTATATTTAAATCTACATTTTATGTTTCTATAAAATGTACTATTTTAAAGCCCTGAGTTGACATCTTTGTTAGATTTACAAATCATTTCTGACCATTTGGAGAAACAGAACATTAAAAAGATAACTCACAAATACTGTGTTTTTTTTTAAAGGATTACCAAGACAATAATGTAAATATTAAGATTTTTGCATTCTATTTTTGTGCTATCAAAAACATTCAACTCATTTGTTCTTAATAAAATATGAATTGGCAAGGGAAAGGAAAAAAAAAAAAAAAAGCAAATGTTCATTGATAAAGATTCCAAGGCTCTTTATCTTCGACTTGGAATCATAATTATTGTTGCATATGGTTTTATAGCAAAAACTAAGATTGTTTGTAATGTTATAAAAATAACTACTGTCAAATCGGTTCTCGTCTGTTTATTAGCAACTGCGTGAAAGAATGTAGACGAAGCAACAATGACATCTTACCTTTTGCCATGTACAACAGCCCCAGGATCTTGTGATTTAGCCTCAAGTTCCTGAACTTCGTCAACCAAGTTCTTAAAAAAAGCTCTCTTAATTCTTAATTAAAAAGAGGAAAAAAAAAATTGATAAAAAAAAGATTGTGTATATAAACATGAATACACTTGTGACTTTATTTATCCATTCTAGCCATCCATTATACTGTGTGTAAATATTGTATGTAGTTACACTAACAAAGGCAAAAAGGCAACTTATGAGCTAACTAGCAAAAACGTGTTACCTGAATATATCCAAAATGTACTCATTAGGAACAGGATTTTAAAGAAAAGTTAAAATACTTACGCTTTATAAAACACATCCAACAGCAGTGATGTTACAGGAATGAGGAAAAGGCCCATCCAGAAAAGACCAGAACTGAACATCATATCTGCCTACAAGAACATTAAATAAGTAATTAAGTAATATTATGCACATTTTCTGCCAGGCTGCAAAGTTCCCAAACAACTTTGATTATGACAATCACTTTAAATGAAGCACAGATTAAAGGATTGATTTTCTAAATACATCAAAATTCTAAATTATGTTGAATAATATTGTTTTTCTTCTCCACAATTTTATAAAATCCAGAAAAGTGCAGACGGCATTCATTTTTAAATGTTTAATATTTATCTTGATACTACAGAGAATGTATTTATACAAGAACATTCAGAACAGATGAAATATAGCTGTTCTGCACTTAATAAAACCACATCTGCCATGTCTTGGTAATTAGGAGATTAAAGAAGCATACGATTTTCTTGGATGGGTGAGATCATTCCCATGTTTCTAGGGCTCTAAGACTTCAATCCTCCTAATAAGATTTTTTATTTTTTTTTAAGATCTGCTGTGATTAAGTCATGAAACACAGATCGGGATCTATTCCCAGTTCTCCATTTTCTATGTCTCGGACAAAACAATGTATTATTTACTAAAGGCTGGGAAATCACACTCACTGCATAAATGCAACTACCAATTTACCTTATTAAAATCTAAAATGGACATAAATACTGATACTTTTTTCCACAAACATTTTTATTAAGCTGATAAAATTATCTAGTCCACTTAATTCAAATATGATATAGATAAAACATGGTGGTACCTAATTGACAATTTGAAAAGCATAAAAAATTAAAGTAACAAAAAAAGTATCAATTAAAACAAAACTTCATCTTAACATAAAGCAGATGAAAAAAAAAAAAGCAGAGTTCAGCATAAAACATGTTAGCGATTCCTGTGTTTATACAAGTTTGCTAATTAAAGATTTTCAGCAAACCAGTGTGAACATCCTTTAAGATTTATATGTGACTTGGTTGTGAACAAGTAAAATTAACACCTTGGTAGATGCACTGGGGCAGACAAACCCCAAGTAGGAATCTATGTGATTTCCAAATACTTTTCAGGCACAGTGAAGTTAAAGGCTATCCTTAAGAGTCACATTAGTCCTGTGTGTAAAGTAGTGTTAGTGGTTAAAAGCGAATTCTGTAAACTTAGGGTTATAAAACAAAAGGCAGCACAGCATAAGTGAGCATAGCTTCCAATAATTAGGTTGTGCAATGGTTAACAAGCCAATAGTACGCATTTCCATGAAATTTAACTGCTTGCTATTGAGCTCTGGGATTCTAAAAAAACAAACAATTGCTGATCATTCCCTAAAGATAAAACATTTCACTGCATGTGCAGCTGAATCAAGTAGAAAGCTCCCCAAAGTCCTGACAGCATGATTTACGGGAGGATGGGTAGAACTGTCAGTTTATTGGAACCCTCTCCCTTTAATAGAACAGGGAAATAAGACGTCTGTCCATGCTCAGAACGACAACAATGACTCCTGAATAGCCACAACTCCTCAAGCCAACTTGGGTGACTTTACACTGCAGCATAAACACACACAGCAAATCATCTCTATATTGCAACTGTGTAGAAAAAGCAAAAAAACTTTAAAAAAGATCAAAAAGAAAAATATCTGCTAATGACCACTTCCAATTCTTGCATGTGGTTAATATTTCCCAAGTTAGTAATATTTGAGAAAATCTGTTAGTGTACCTTTAGCCAATAAATGTCAAAATTAGAATTTGTTATGTTTATGCCTAACAGTTAATTTTACTGCTCCCAAAATATGTATTTATCATTGAATACTTGTGATTTCCCTAAACCATCTGGTCCTCATGTGCACCATGCAGGTCTACCAGGTGATATTAACCGCTCTATGAAAGAAGACTGAAAACAGGGTAGTTACCTTTATGGGATGCAGGCATTTGTAGCGCAGCGTTTCCACAAAAAGGATTTCCTATATTCCGGCCACCTTGTTTCTAACATGTATAATGGAGCTGAGGCAGTATTGGAGGCCTAAGGATGTTAATACTGACCATTGTAATGCTAACTATGAATGGACCGGCAAGTGGAGCCACTATTCAGCCTAAATGCTCTTTGGCTTTGCAAATGAACATGATTTGGGGGAGGTGGGAAGACTTTCTTCCTGCATCATATCTGAAAGGCTGTCAGATTTTTTTTTCCTTGTTGAATTGCTGAGTTAATCCAAACTTAAAAGATGTAAAGCTGACATTCGCATTAAAGACAGAAGGCTTCTTTGTATATTTTGGATCATGTGGGGGGGGGGGGGGGGGAAATCCCACAGAATTTCCTTCCTTTTTTTTCTCAGCTACTCCTCTCGCTCTGTGGTAACCATTTTTGTTTGTAACTTTTCACATTTCTCTAGACACAAGCTGGTCAGCTGGGAAATGGCAAACCAATGCCTTGGAGACAATGGCAAAAACAGGAGCAGACTGTTCTAAGGATGGGCTCTGTCTGCCTGGGCTGTGTGGTTTACAAATTGTTCCTAATGTGTGAGATTTGCAGCCCATGCCAACATTTCTCTTTCTTATGAAACCAAATGGACTCTGCCACAAAGGTGGCTCTCGTGGGAATTCATAAGGACTCAGAAATGAGACTTGAAAAGCCTTAAATAATGGGCAAGCAGCCCCAGGGCAAAAAAAAAAAAAAAAGTTGCATACATCTTGCATTAAATAAGGCAAGGTATTGCAGACCTTCCTATTATATACATTGGATGAGAGATTGAAAGAAATGAGCAACATCTCATAAGCGCCATTAAAAGGCGACGTCTAGAGAAAAGTGCAAACCAAGCAAGATTTTAGGGTGAATGTATAGATAAAACATTTTTTAGCTTTGTTTTTTATAAATTCTTTATTTTTCATAAGTTTCAAGTTACAATCATTATATTAGTATGCTTTATACTCCATACAATCATATAATCTGTATTATTAATATGTTTTACACTTCATTAAATCATATACTTCATTAAGTCATATAATATATATATATCCAATACACCCTTGGGCCTATAAACAGATTATTGTATAACTTGTCCCCTACATTGCCCTCTTATTCTTAGGAGGTTTTACCCCTTCCACCCCCCAACTTAATCCCAATAAATAAATAAATAAATTTCCTCCGATATTGCCCTGTACTTCTCATCTTGATCCTTCATTGCCATCGTCAAATTTTCCATCTGTTGTATTTCTGCCACTCTAGCTAACCATTGCGTTCTGGTCGGTAAAGTTTCTTTTTTCCCCAGAGTGCGGGTATACATGCTCTAGCCGCTATAACCAGATATTTTACTAGAGAATTTTTAAATTTTCCCAGAGCTATGGGAAGATCTAACAGTACAAACGTTGCTGGTTTATTCCCTAAGTCAACCGTTATTAATTTAATTGTTTCTGTCACCATTTCCCAAGACCCTCTAATTTTGGAACATCTCAAAAAAATATGTGCTAGCGTCCCTTCAACTTCTTGACACCTCCAACACATCTCTGTTATTTGGGGGTATATCCTATGTAATACGCTAGGAGTTCTATACCATCTTGAAATTACTTTATACCCTCCTTCCTGATATCTACTCGCTATTGATGCTTTATGATTAAAAATCAATATCCTATTTTAATTTTTTAGCTTAGGATAGCGTAAGGAAGGTTAGGAATGCCTGTCAATTGTTTTTGTCCCCGTAATGTAGTTTTACCCTTTGTTTGCCCTGATGTCCATTGTCAAAGACAAAAAGTGATGGGAAAAGCAAACATTTTAGATATGTCAACATAACAGGCAAGGGGAAATCTTCCAAAGTTGACACCTGTTAAGTTAATAACGGTTTCTAACTTCAAGTGCTCTAGGACCAAAGATGGCAAAAACTGTCACAGGATTTAACCTACTCTATCCAAAATAAAAATAAAAAAGGCTATGGCTATACATTTAGAATGAAATTATGTAAATCCTTAAATAAATTAAAAAAATGCACTAAAGAGGTGATCAGAAATTTTGGTATACAAATACATCTTGGAGATTGTTTACTGGTGACATATATTGGTTATGGATCACTGAGCAGCACTTAGAGCCCTTTCCTACTGAGGCGTGGGGGGGTCGGTGATAAAGCGCAGCTATTTTTAGCGGCACTTTAAACACCCACTAGCGGCCGGAAAAGGGTTAAAAGCTACTGTATCTTTACCGGCTCTACCCATTGATACACCGCTCTTAAAGTGCCTCAAAGATGCTGCTTGCAGGACTTTTTTTGACACCCTGCCAGAGCACCAATCCAGTGTGAAAGCACTCAAGCTTTCACATTGGAGTGAAAGGGCAGCACAGTGGTGTAGTGGTTAGCAATCCCACCTAGCAGTAAGAAGGGTCGCTGTTTCGAATCCCAACCACGACACTACCTACTAGTTTTCATGTTCTCCCTGTGCCTGCGTGGGTTTCCTCCGGGTACTCTGGTTTCCTCCCACAATCCAAAGACATGCAGGTAGGTTAATTGGCTTCTGTCCAAAAAAATTGGCCCTAGTATATGAATGGGGACCTTGGATTGTGGGCTCCTTGAGGGTAGGGACCGATGCGAGTGTGCAATGTACAGGGAAAGGGACAATTGTAGACACTCACTCAGGTTGAACTGGATGGACTGATGTCTTTATTCAACCGTACTAACTATGAAACTATGAGAGGCGCTTTACAGGCGCTATAGTGCCTGTAAAGCGCCTTAGTGTGAAAGGGGTCTTACCAAGGACAGAGAAAAACTTCAGAGGATATAAAATTGTTGTTTGGATTTTACAAAAAAAAAAAAAAGGATGAATTGAGGAGAATGTAGGACAGCTTAAGGCAAGGCCATTTTAATACAAGGATACAAAATTACACTTGTTTAGGATCTCCATTTAGGGAAAGTTTTCTTGAAAGCACATGTCTAAATTCAATTCAAGATATTAATTATGTTTTTGTTTTGTTTTTGTTTTTTTTCCACTGGTCTAAGTTGGTTTCTACATGTCTCCCTACCTGCTCGTTTTGTATATATTGTAAGTGGACATGTTTGGTTAAATTTAAAATTACAGAAAAAAAATTAAAAAGATAACCTACTTTTATACAGGATAAGCCCCACTTTCCAGGTAAAAAAAAAAAAATCAAAAAAGCTACAGCTCTACTAAAAGCATGAGTCCTAGATAACAAAACTTGTAACATTTCAGTTGCCTGACTAAATTTTTCCTCCGCAAAATGGAATTGCCTAAAAGTCCACTTCTGTATTCTCTGGGGTACAAAAACCACTCTAATTTATAAAGCTCACCACTTTTATCATATTATCTGTATCTCCATGAGGGGAATTTACTTTCTTTATCTGTCCTGGTGACCACTGTAACATCGCCTAAAAGTAAGGGAATAACCAAAACTGTATGTTGTCACCAGAACTAGAACGGAGGAGAAATCTTTCATATGTAACAAATGATTAAGACAGTATTTTCTCACTTTGGAGGGATTTCCTTACTTCTGGTGGTCTCTACAAAACAGGAAGTCAACAGATGTTTTCCCAATGGGACAAAGCAAAAAAAAAAAAAAAAAATCTGACATGTTTAACCATTTCAGCTCTAGAAGCTTTTACCCCCTTCCTGACCAGGCCATTTTTTGTGATACGGCACTGTGTTGCTTTAACTGACAATGCTGCGGTCATGCGACACTGTACCCAAATAACACTTTTTTTTTTTTTACTTTCTGCTATAAAACATTCCTAATAAAAAAAAAAAAATTGAATTTCTTTAAACCAATATGTATTCTGCTACATATTTTTGGTAAAAAAAAATCCCAATAAGCGTATATTGATTGGTTGCACAAAAGTTATAGCGTCTACAAACTAAGATAGATTTATGGACTTTTTAAAGTTGTTTTCACTAGTAACAGCGGCGATCAGCGATTTCTAGCGGGACTGCAACAGTGTGGCAGACAAATCTAACACTAAGTGACACTTTTTGGGGACCAGTGAAAGCAATACAGTGATCAGTGCTAAAAAAAAATACACAGGCACTGTATAAATTACACTAGCGAGGAAGGGGTTAACACCAGGGGCGATCAAGGGGTTAAGGGTGCTCCTAGGGAGTGATTTCCAACTGTGTGGGGGACAGATGCACTTGAGGAAAAGAGATCCTTGTTTCAGTTTAGCCGAAGATTTCTCTTTTACACTCTGGCAGACCACTATTCTTTCTTCCGAACCATTCGTGGGTTCCGGCTGCCATCGCGGGCTGCCGGACCTGCAGATTGGCTCCCGCTGTGTCCAATCACAGCGGGTGCACTCCCTAAGATCTCATGCACAAAATCACATACCTGTATGTGATTTTGTGCAGCTGGGCCACCCCGCCACAGTATATATGCGGTGGGTGACCCGGAAACTGGTTAAACCCCATTCCATGACTATTCTATCTAGCCTGTAATAGAAAAGAAGTGTACACTTACCTATGCTGAAACTGCTCAGTTCGGTCACAAGACCAACTTCCAGGGCCTATAAGAGACGCCATCTCCCAGGCTCTGCAGACATCGTTGCTGCCTCTCCTCTACCCTGAAGCCAATGCTGAAACCCGATCATGGCTTCAGAATAGGTAAAAACAGGTACTTTTTTTTTACAGGGTAGACAGAATAGTCTTAGAATGGGGGTGGGAGTAGATTTAGCCTTGGTTAGAATTTGACTTGAATTCCTTTTTAAATAACCATAAAATACAAGCTGTAACAGGGGTAGGCAACCTCGGCACTCCAGCTGTGGTAAAACGACAAATCCCATCATGTCTCTGCCTCTAGGAGTCATGCCTGTGATTGTCAGGGGCTTGCAATGTCTCATGGGACTTGTAGTTTCACCACAGCTGGAAGGCCGAGGTTGCCTACCCAAAACAAAAAGTGAGCATTTAATAAAAGTGAAAAAAATAAATAAATAAATAAAAAAGAGTCTTACCTGTCCGGACATATCAGGTGCTAAAGGGATTGCTGGCCACAGAGAGGAGTAGACCCCAAAGAAAACAATCCAGAGTAGAATACTTCCCCATATAGCTATGTGACTGAACTATGAACAAAAAAAAAAAAGCATCATTATTGTGTCATTTCACAGCTAATTAATTCTCAACAATGAAAATAACTTAAAGTTCAGTTAAATAACGGTTTATGTTTGCTGGGTATTTCTTTACATTTTTGGTAACTTTTTCCTACATTGTGTTCATCCTCTGCCTGCAAAAAATATTCATTGTCAGTTGTGTTTGGGTTCTGAATAAATCAGAATGATCGTGGTAATATCGCCCATTCCCCCGAGTCTGTATTCCAGATAACCATGCTTCTGCTTACCCTCTTTCTGTCCTCTCATATTAAATGACTTGTTCCTATGAACACCAACTGACAGTGACTGACACAAGGCATCATGACACATAATGAGCAACCAAATTAACAGTTTTCTTACAGGAAAGGTATTAAGTAAAATATGATTAAAGAGGGAGCTTTTGATGCACTTGCCAATTTAAGTAAAAAGAGAAAAGGAAATCCCTTCAGCGCCAAGATTCAAATAATTCAATCTAAACCAGAAATGAGTCTAAGCTAGAAAACAGTCACAACCTTCATTTTAGAAATTTTGTCACATTTAAAAACACATTTTATCCGCAGCAATTTTTGCATTCTAGAGGCAGTTTACCTCATTTGAACCTCCCGTCTATGAGTACTAAATTTTAAAACTCATAGATTGCAATAAGTAAAATAATAAGTGTCATAAATCTACAAAGCTAAAGGAATAAAAACTGAATTAGGAAAGTGTTTGCAGTGCCTAAAACCTGCAGATTTCTATAGAAACGAGACACTGCAGAATCCAGTAGGCTCAGCGACTAATTGGAAATGTTATACACGCAATTTAACACATGGCTGTGAAGAACGTCAAGCTTAATTTCTAAAATCTGAGCAGACCATAGACTGTTCTGCTAGAAAGTTGCCACTTTTCATACATGATTAAGATAGATGGTCATTGAAAGAAGCCAAGTTCAACACCACAAACATGTCATATTTCTCCTGTCCAGTCATATTTCTGAACTTTTTTTCGAACAAGAATTTGGCGACATAAGTAATGAGTGCAACTAGGTGGGTGAACCAAAGCAAAAAGAGGCAACTTGGTTTGAGACTTCATGACCGCCCGCCCTTTCCACCCAGCTCCTCCAGAAGCAATAAAACCGACTATGAATGGAGGATAATCATCCACTTGTCCTCCATTTAGTGATCACACAGAGGAGCTGGGCAGAAAGGGTGGGCACTCTTGGCGAGTGCCTGTCACAGCTCCAGCAGTATTAACCCCTACTGAACCAGATAACTATGGCAGGAAAGGGAGGGCGATTACAACTAATAGACGAGTCAGCAGCACAAGGGACACAAGTAATGACCCTTGTGTTGATTGTTGTTTTTTTGATTTCTGACTAAACAGACTTTAACTATGTAAAATTTTAACAAAAATTTCCTGAATGTGTCAAATAAAAATGAATCAACCTTCCAAAGCTACTGTTTGGAAACTTGGAACAGTTTGTGAATGTGACTACTATAAAATATAATTTTTCCAGCAGAGTGAATGCTTAGCATGAACCACGTACGGAAACAATACATGTTCTCCATTTCACTGTATGGTGTTAAAAAATGCTGACACATCCTCATTCATTAGCTGAAACCAGAGAATTTGCTGATTTGCTTCTGCCTAACAAGCATTAAGGACCTGACTTTGAACCCATAAATGATTTGATCAAACATGGTATTGACTGAGTGAAAGGACAGCTAGAAATTCAGCAGCACCTGTTCTCATAAAGTGGTTTTAAAGGCTGAATGTTTTTTACCGCCATGCATTCTATGCATGAAGGTAAAAAACCTCTGTCTCAATCCAGCGATATACTCAAGAGCCTCGGCTCTCCAGGGACTCTTCCTTATTGGCTGAGACACTATTGATATTATCAATCACAGCCAGTGAGCCAATGAGGAGAGAGAGGGGGCAGGGCCAAGCCACAGCTCTGTGTGAATGGACACGCAAAGCCATGGCTCAGGAGCAAGCTTGCTCAGGTGCCCCCATTGCAAGCCGTTAGCTCTGGGGGAAATTGGCAGGAGGGAAGGGCCAGGAGCGGCAGCGGGAAACCCGAGAAGAAGAACCGGGGCTGCTCTGTGTTTTTGCAGGAGAGACATAGCTTGCCTCTTCTGTGAAATATAGCCTACCTACTTGAAGTTTTTTACACTTTAATTCCACTTAAAAATTACATTACATTTTTTTTCCCATCTGTGTCTCATTAGGGAGATTTCCCTTCACTGTCTGTCCTGTAGAATCAATATTAAGTGACAGCTCTGAGTCTTCTGACAAAACATCCAAGAGGGCGGTGCGCAGCAGCAGTTTTGGGGCCTTCTGATGCCTACACAATCTTATGGAAAGATTTTTGTTGGAATGAATGGTCTGGCGACAGAGTCTCTTTAGTTTGTATGATGTATAAAAATACTATGATAAAATAAATATTTCCTGTAACAAGTACCACTTTAATTTTATTATACAAAACCACAATTGATATAAGAAAAAGGATCATTCAGGCTATGAATATAATGTTATTTTCCTTACCATGGTCCAATGTGAAGTTTCTAAACCTGCTTTCAGACACACGGTTATCACCACGAACTAAAAAGAAAATACACAGGTGTTATTTAAATTAATGTTTTATTTTGTTACTGGTTTCATTAGTAAATATTAGGACAGGGAGGGGTTGCTCTATTAAGTGTAATAAGTGCGATTTTAGCACTTTAAGGGCCCATTCCTGCATTTTTACCTTGCAAGAAAAATCTTTCCCTTTAAATTCTATGGGACTCTTCACACCCCTGCACTATGGGTGCAGTGCGTTTTGAAAAGTGCTGCATCTTTGAAAAACACACCTCCCCATTGAAATGAATAGAAAACGCTGCAAAACTCAACAAAAACGCATTTTGTATGTTTTGCAATTTTGGAGTCACATGTTTATTTTTCAGAGGTGCAGGCAACCAAAAAATAAAAATAAAAAAACACACCAGAAATACACCGACACACAGCAAATTTTCTTTTGCTACAGCGCAGTGTGAAAGTGCCCTAACACTAGCACAGTTAGCTCTTTAGCACTAGGACACCTGGCTCAGTCGAATTTTTGTCAAACTGGTTTGCCAAAATTCAGGCTGCCCATGGCAGTTTTTTATTCTTTGTTCGATCGCTATGGAACTGTTCACACTGGTCCATTGCATTTAGTAAAATCCTGCTTGCTGCATTTTTGGTGCTGTAAAAAAAAAAAAAAATTAAATTAAAAAAACGCAACAAAAACACACCTCCCTATTAAAATGCATAGAGAACGCACCAAAAATGCACCCGTAGTTGTGTTCATCCCCATGACTGAGCTCTGGAGGGGGCGGTAGTGAACTACTCTGGGGGCATGGCCTGGCGGGAGCCCAGGCTGAGATGGTCTCTCTCATACCACCATAGGACTCTATGGATGTGCAGCACCAGGGATTTTTCCTCTCTTCTTCTAGTGACTACAAAAGCTGGAACGAGCGCCATCCCTTGCTGGCACTCCTGCAGTGTTGGCAGCATCACCCACACTACTCCCCATAGTGATTAAGCCTGAGCGGCACACTAAACAAACCGTGGGTCACACTGGTTATACGGAAGCCTGTAGTTATTTATTCTTTGTTCGATCGCTGTCATCGGCTATAGCTGCAGGCAGTGATTATTGTATGCCGACAGGTGGGAAATCTCCCATTGTCAGGATAAAATAGCGCAGCGGGAAGGATTCCCCCATCAACATTGATGGTGTTGATAGTGTAATAGAGTGATTTTCTTTACTTCAATCCGTAGCTGGAAGGAAAGAAAAAATTGTATATTGTATGGCCTACCTTAGATGATCATTTCACTGATCTGCCTTACAAAATCACATCTGTCCTGGTGAAAGGAGTGTCTAAAGAAAATGCATTCTGCATTGTAAACTTACAGTATAAACGATATTCCCAAGTAAAAGATAGTCTGATGCTTTTCCATTTGCAAATACACAATCTGTATTAAAAAATAAATAAAATAAAAAAAGATTGTATTTATTATATAAATATGGAAATAGCCAACATAAATGTAAATGACTTAGATCAATAAAATAAAACAAATAACATTTAAACTTCTGGTAAAACACAAAGGATATCCGGAATGTCCATTGAGGGAAAAAAAAAAAAAATGATATAACTGCAGTGGAAGTTCCAAATCTCAGCCAAATAAAGACAGCGCATTTCCATGATGTCCAAAACTTTGTGCTTTAAGCGGAGTTTCAGCCGTTTCTGTGTTAATTAATATCAGCAGCTACAAAAAGTGCAGCTGGTGACTTAATAAAACACACAATCACCTGTCCCACGATCCAGCCATGCGGCCGCCCGAACCCTCAGTTCTCTCCACCGCCTCTCCCTGACATCATTAGTGTGAGCACCCGGCTGTGACAGCTTGCGGCTTCTGCACGTCCAGATTGGCCGGGCAATCTTCTGGGACCTGTGACGTGTCCCAGAAGATGGCAGGGAGGGAGGGGGAGAGGAGAACTTCTGCTCGAGTCGCCTAGGCGGCCCAAGCCGAAGTGAGAACAGGTACCTGTCAAAACTAGGTAACCGGCTCCCCTCCAAAAAGAGGACATGCCAAATGTGGCATGTAAGGGGGTGAGGAGTCCTTAAAGCGGAAGTTACACTTTTGGTGGTGTTACATTGGAAAGACCCAAAATAGTAATGTACTACTTTCACAAAAATCAAGCACCAAACAGGACCAAACTGACATCAAGCACCACGCAAACATTTGTTATCAATGAAAAACATGTTTACTTTTAGAACAATGTATTTGTTAACTAACATTAATTTGGGGCAATTTTCTTCAATATCTTATATGGATATTAAAGATTTGAACAATAAAGTACGCACACAACTGGGCAGCAAAGTGACTTGGTGATTAGCACTATTGCCCTGCAGTATTGGGGTCTTCTGTTTGAATCCCCATCAGGATATCTGCATGGAGTTTGCACGTTGTTCTTATGGGTACACGGGTTTCCTCCAACACTAAAGTCATTCTAGGAAGTTAAAGTATAACTAAAGGCTAAACCTTTTTTTTTTTTTTAGTTTTGGATAAAGGAGGAGATGGATTAGAACCTGTCTTTTTTTTTTTGCTGTCTGTGCCCCCGTTACGGAGATTCACCCTCCCTAGTTTTCCTGTATACCATTATCACTGAAAGTAAAGAGAAATCACCAAATTTTGGGTTGTCCCCACAAAAGTAATTAAGGGTAAATCTTTCAATGGGGACACTAGCTCTGGTGACCTGGGGGTCTCCAAGGGATTCCCTTAATTTGCAGGGATTTCTTCTCGCTTCCTGTTTGGCTATGGGACAGGAAGTGAAGGAAAATCTCTGCAATGGGACACAGACAGCAAAATAAATAAATAAAAAATATCCAACAGGTTATAAGCCTCCCTTAGGCTATCCAAAACGAAAAAAAAAAAAAAAAAAAGTTTTGCTTATAGTTCCACTTTAATTGGCTCCTCTCTAAATTGGGCCCTAGTATGATATAAGTGCACACAAGATAACTGCCTCCAGATCAGCCCCAAAAACTGGTAAAGTGCTTTGAGACCTCATGAAAAGCGCTATAGAAATAAAATAACTGAACAAAGGTAAGGTATAGTTAGCCAATTATACATATCTATATGTCATGTGACTGTATATTAAACTATTGGTGCTAGCTTTATTTGCGCCTTAAAAATAAAAAATAAAACACCTTTAGTGTGGCTTTAACAGAGATGTACTTTTTATTCCCAATGCAGAACACTACAACGCACAGATGGGTAACATTTGTGCAATATGGTGTGCACTGAAAACCATGCGCAGCAATGTGCGTTGCACATTAGGATGATATTCAAAACTAATGGCACTGCTGTAATGTTTTGCATTTTACTGTAATGGCGCAGGTCTTATGACTCGAGTGAAACCTTTACAGACAAATTCAATTTTTTATCCTATACAGAGCACTAACTGTGCTTTGTAAAGCATTATAACGCAAACACACATGCTTTTGTCCACCCATCAGTGAGATGTAGGCCCAGCCAGATGCAGGTGGGAAGATAATAAAAATATATGTGTGGTGCAGCACCCTGGCAGAAGGCTCCCTTCAGAAAAACAACACTGCGGCAGTATTTAGACTGCGGACTGATCCACAGCCAAAACATTGGTTTCTGGGCAGGCCTCGTCCATGCCAAATATGAATCAGCTGCTTCAACCTTAAACCAGCAGAGCACAGCACTTAAAAACACTAGGTAATAGGAGGCTCCTACGATTTATGTGGCTAACGCAAATAAATTAGGCCCATTTAAACATCACATTTGTAACCATGTGGTCACACTCAGTGCGGTTGGCATCAAATGGCTCCTTGCTAAAGTTTCACACACTCCAGAAACAATTCTGATCTACGTATACAGTCAGGTCTTACAGCAAACACTATAAATCTGCCAAATGCATCAAGTAAATGTGAAAAGAAAAATTGTGTCCAGATTCTGCAAACCAAAACGCATAACAAATGAGATGTCAGTCTGTAGGTTAAACTGAGCCTACTGCCACAAAAACACAGAAATGATTCTTGTCCCCCCCAATAGAAAAGTATAAACATTTTTACACTCATTCCTATTCTCAAAAGGCTAAAAGTACATATTCTGATTTTCTACATAATGCTGTGAAGAAATATTGTCCTTCCTATTCTGTATGTTTTTGCTTCTTTTATCTCCTGATAATTTTTACTTCAAAATGTTTAATTCACGAAAATAAATCTTGCTTTGGTATGGAATAGTTATTTTTCTGCATAAACGTCAAAGGCCTGGAAGCCCCTATTTATCATAAGTTGGGGAATTGTAATTTTTAGCAGACATGCAAGACAAACCCCTAAGGGCCATCTACACTACTGCATTAAAGGATACATTTTTTTGCAGGTAAAAAAAAAAAAATGTGCATATATTATTTTTTGTATTAGGAGCCTGTAAAGCATTGCACCAGCACCAGCCGATGTCATGCAGGTCTCCCGCACACTGTCAGTGCATCTGCTTGCCCATATATCTTGTATGGGTAAGCCCATACTCCTTAGCAGGAACACTCAAAGTAACTACCACGGCGCTCCACAGTGCTGTGAAAGTTCTTTGAGAACTATAAGCCGACAGCCGCTAGGGATTTTGGGACTAGTTCATTCATTCATAGAGCTGTGTGTATGATGAGGCGGCCGTGTGGGAAGAGCCCTGCATGGCTGCACTGTTTTAAAACAGTGACAGCTAGTACGGGGAACTTCTTCCTGTACTGCTGCCACAGGGAGGGGGGGGGGGGGGGGAAGAGGAAAGGGGGAGGGGGGGGAAGAGGAAAGGGGGAGGGGGGGGAAGAGGAAAGGGGGGGGGGGGGGAGGAGAGGAAAGGGGGAGGGAGGGGAGGAGAGGAAAGGGGGAGGGAGGGGAGGAGAGGAAAGGGGGAGGGAGGGGAGGAGAGGAAAGGGGGGAGGAGGAGAGGAAAGGGGGAGGGGGGGGGGAAAGGGGGAGGAGGGGAGAGGAAAGGGGGAGGGGGGGAGGAAAGGGGGAGGAGGACAGGGGGGGGGGAGAGGAAAGGGGGAGGGGGGGGAAAGGGGAAAGGGGGAGGGGGAGGGGAAAAGGGGGAAGGGGAAGGGGGGGGGGGGGAAAGGGGGAGGGGGGAAGGGAGAGGGGGAGAGGCAGCAGCTACAGCATTGGGAACATGTTACATGTTCCACCCTAAAATTGGGAGGAACATGTAACATGTTCCCAAAGGTGAACTTATCCTTAAGGCTCGATTCACATCTATGCATTTTGCTTTTGAGCGTTTTTGCAGTGCTTTTTGCGGTGCTTGCCACGTTTTTGGACACGCGTTCTTACTGCGAAAAGCAAATCGCGGCAAAATCACTGTAAAAACGCGGCACTTGCGTTTTGGATGCGGGTCCATTGACTTCTATTACATGCAAAACGCTGCATTTTGCATGAAAAAAAGTCCCCGACCCTTTCCAAAAACGCAAAGGCACAAAAATGCATTGATGTGAACATGTTCCATAGGAACCCATGTTAAAAAATTTCCATGCATTTCTGCAAAATGCATCAAAAAACGCGCTAATGTGAATCGAGCCTTAAGGCATGTAATGTGCATTCGTGTGAAGTGGTGCCCCAACTAACTTTGATTGCAGCACACTGAAAAAATAACGTATGCACAATAATGTACTACCATGTGTTGTGGTGTGCTGTCTCACAAAAAATAGTGCAGGCACATATTTCTGTGTGTTCTGGTGCAAGCCCATTAAAATGAATGCTAACAAGCTGCAAAACACATGAATGCAACAAACCAAACAGCAAATGCATGAAGGCCCCCTTCATATGATTGCATTAGAGCAGGGGTGCCCAACCAGTGGCCCGGGGGCCACATGTGGCCCTTGGAGCCCTCTGATGTGGCCCGCGACCTCCTGCTCTGGGATGGTGGGTTGGCAATCAGTGTTGTGAATGAAGCCAACGGTAGAGGAAGCAAGCAGCTGCGGAGCAGAGCCGCATAAGCCAATGCTCCCTGTATAGCACCGGCTCCTGTCATAGGCGGAGTGATACCAAATGCACTCTGCCTCGGACGGCAAGTTTATTACTAAAATCACAGTGTATATATGGACATATACATTCTGCAGTGGTTACTGGGCAGCTTTTAAACTGATCCGCAGGTGTAGCGCAGTGTACCTGCGGCTTACCTTCACCACACCTGCAGGATATGACAGAATTCTATGGCAAAGTACAGCTAATCTGCAGGAACGCCACAGGTGCAGGTGGACCGCAGACCATCAGTGTAAAAGTAGCCTTAGGCCCCTTTAACATGAACTGTCTCACCCTCCATTCTCCTCTATGGAGCGGCAGATGTAAACAGACTTGTGTCCATGTACACCTGCCTCCTTTCAATCCGATCTGCTAAAAAAAAAAAAAAAAACGGAAAGTGGATCTGTCCCCTTCCATTTGATCAGATGAGAGGGCCCATAGAGTAGATTGGGCTATGTCTGTTTCCGCTTTGCATACGCAGAGTGGACGCAGAACTGTCATCTGCTCACTGTGGCCCGCGACTGGTTACTAAGTCGCTTAAGTGGCCCTCGCTCTTCAAAAGGTTGGGCACCAATGCATTAGAGCTTGCATATCCACAAGAGAACTGGCTTATAGGGACATGGGGCACGGCATTCACAGTGTTCGTTTTTGTGCGTTAAGATGCGCAGCTAGCCCATTTAAAATGAATAAGCTGAATAGTTAGGCTGAAAAAAGGCAAGTCCATCTAGTTCAACCAATAAAAGGGGCAAAAAAAAACAAACCAACAATCCCAAATACATAATCCTATACCCAAAGTTGACCCAGAAGAAGGCAAAAAACCCTAGCAAAGCAGGATCCAATTTGCTCCAGCAGGGGAAAAAAATCCTTCCTGATCCCCCGATAGGCAATCGGACATTCCCTGGAGCAACTTTATCTATAATTGTTAGTATCCAGTTCATTTAGGAAAGAATCCAGGCCTTTTTTTAAAGCAAGCTACTGAGCTGGAAAGAACCAGCTCTTGAGGGAGACTATGCCCCTTTTTTACAGCTCTTACTGTGAAGAAGCCTTTCCGTATTTGAAGATTACATTTTCTTTTCCTCTAGTTGTAGAGAGAGTGCAATGCATAATGGGAAGGGGGACTTTGTGAAATCATAAAAAGAATTTGATTGACATGTTAGCAAACACAGGTGGGTAAAAATTAAACATTCCCTAGGCTTTTGTGTACCGAGGCTATGATCTCAGTCAGCTCCAGATCTGCACAAGGACATGTGTTAGATTTTTGCCCAAATTTTTTCTATCCGTTCACAACTAGAAATGACAAAAACCAGAACTGGTTCAATTAAATGTGAAAGCTGTAAAAATTAAAAAAACTATACAAATGACTAACACTTTTTACAGAACCATACAGACTACTGTTCACACATAAGTGCTGCTAGTCACATAAGGTTTTATAAGACCTTGTATTCTTGTATTTATAAAAAAATAAAACTAACCATGAGAAGCCAACACATGCCCCATGTGTCACTCATTACCAATGCATACAGAACGTCTCTTACCATACTGCAGGGCTTTCAATGGGAACCAAAACAGGACAACACTGTGCAAAAGACCATTCAGGCAATGAACCCAGAAAACCTAGGAGGAGAGAGAGGAGATTCATTTGTAAAGAGCGGAGTTGGTGAACCAATCAATCTAGCTTTATCTGTGTGCAGCAAGTGTGACTGTCAGGGCACCAGCCTGAAGTGATGTCACACACCAGGCAAAGATATAATGTTTCTATACAGACACACAAGCACTAATACAATTCTGGCAAACAAAACTCTGCGCCATTAGAAAATGATCATTTAGCAAAGTTGTAGGAATGTACATGTGTGATGCCCATACCAAATGGTGGAAATGTCAGCGGACGGTGAGGATAGGTAGCATCTCATCAGCACATTTAGATGTCTAGACTAGATAATTTATTGACTGTGCCGAGTGGCTTAACCATCATGTAAAAATCATTGTAAATGTCCCAAGTGCACTGTACCGTCCACACAAATGTATTAACACTAAGTTTTTTCAGTACTGTGGTCACAATACGGCATATTACAGCATAGTGACTCCATATGAGATCACCCTATACATGCTCATCAGTCTTCTGAAGACCCATTTGATTTTCTGTCCAATCAAGCTGGCATTCATATTTATAGTGGATTGTGTTCTCACTGAAGCCAATGGGACATTTTTTTTTGGAACCTCCAAAAACCTAAAATCAGAATTCAGCTAACCCATGATATACATTTGTGTTTAGATTGCCCACAAGTCTCACAAAGAGTGAAAATGTCTAAGAGCAGTACCAGAACAACTTTTCTCCTCGACTCTGCTGACCATTTCGATGTCAAAACATAAGAGGTAATGGGATAGCCTTATGAGAACAATGTAAGCTGAGAGCATAACCATTTCCGATTTTTTTTTAAATATTAAAAACGGAAATTTTGACTTACCTGAAAATTCCATATCTTAGATTACAGTACAGGACACAGGTATCTTATTCATACACCATGGGATAAAGGTTCATATCTTCAGGTGATTGGAACCTGAAAAGCTTTTGCAGATGCTTCACCCTATAACGCTACCTTACTTTGTCCTCAGTTGCCTGTGTCCTGTACGAATAAGATCAGAGGAATTTTGAATCTGTAAATTCTCTTAAGCTGGCCACAGATGGAGCGAAATTAGTCCGGTTCAGCCATGACTGGCCTAATTTCAATCCATCTAGGGCCATTCCCATTCTAATGGTCGACTTGAATTGGCATGTCAGAAAATTTTCTTTCGATTGGCTGCAGCCCTGACCAATGTATTCTGGAAGGAGTCCCCACTGTCACAATACAACACTACAGCAGAGTATTCCTCCATCCAGCTCGCTTGTGTGGATGGGGGAATCTGTTCAGTTTTTTTGGATTGAAAAAACGCTAACTGATCGAAAAAAACTGATCCATGTATGGCCAGTACAGGACACCATACCTAAACTCACCTTATTACTCTGCATTGATTTGTACAAAACTGAGGACTTACAAACTGGGGTAAAGTTATAGGGGAGGTGCCCTTAGGGGTAGTGTCCTCAAAAGCTTGCCAATGTCAAATCACCTGGAAGGATGGGCCTCTAACCCTTGGTTAATGAATAAGTTGCCTGTGTCCTGTACCGTACGATTAAGATCAGATGAATGCACAGAGATTATCTAAAGATAAGGGCTAGAAGCTTTGAGGTTTGTTCCTCCCGCTCTATCTGCATAGGTATTAAAGTGGTTCTAAAGGCTGAAGTTTTTTTACCTTCATACATTCTATGCATGAAGGTAAAAAAAAAAAAAAAAAAAAAAAAAAACTTATATCTAACCCCCTTTCCCTTATACTTAACTGAGCCCCCTGAGCCATTGGCTCCTGCTGCTTTCAATCAAACTGTGCAGAGGGATCAGTGGGGGCGGGGCCGAGTCCTGCTACCTGTGTCTATGGACGCAGGCAGCGGGGCTCAGGAGCAACCCTGCAGGAGTGCCCACATAGGAAGCAGCTTCCTATGGGGCACTGGATGAAGAGGATGAGCCAGGAGCCCCTGCAGGGGATTGGAGAAGAGCAAAATGATTGCACAGAGCATGCAAGTATAACGTGTTTGTTACATTTGGGGAAAAATATTACCTTTAGAAAAACTAACATGGAACGCTCAACAGAACCAAGAGCTTGAGATTATAGAGCTGCTGGTGGACTGTGCTTCTTGAAAGTGTCAGCATCATGACTGCACCTCATTGGCACTTTAAGGATTAGTTTACACCAGATGCAGTCAAACATTTAAAAAAATTGTAAAAATGTATATGCAACAGAAATTAATGTATTTCAACAAGCTTAGTTTACACCATTACAATGTGCATTTAAAAAAAGTACAGAGTGGTGCATTTTTGTTGCATGTAAAATGCACCAGAACGAACCGCAAATAAATGCAACTCATTAAAGAAATGCATGTAAATGTAAATATAGAACCCATGCACTGAACGTGGAAATTGCACAAAGTGGTTGTTACTCCCCAAAGTGCATCCTTTAAATGAGCACAACATTAGCCTATAGCTTCTACAAGAAACTATTAGCAAGTCAGCACTTGCATGGGAAAGAAAATACAAAAATTTTAATTCAAATATATTTGAGGATAAAAGAAAAAAAAAAAAAAAAAAAAAAAAAAAAAAAAAAAGAAAAAGCATGTGTAGAACAAAATAATCATATTCCCAAACAACAAAAAAGGGAAACTGGCACATATTAAAAATACAGCCAAAAACAAGTTAAATAGATTAAACAGATTAAACAAATTCACTCATAAGAAAAAATAAATAAAAAGGACACTATCTAAAATGGAGCAATTCGTTCTGTGAAAACATAGCTACTTGTTCCTTTTCTATTTTCTGCTGAAAAATATGGCCACACAGGGTTGATCATTATTAATAGGTAAAAAAAAATCCACTTTCCTGCTAGGACATCCATTGTTGATTGAGCAAGTCATTCAGATTTTAGATGTGCATTAGCACTGATCTCATTTAACGCTAAGGACCTATTAACCCCATCCTTGGCAGATGGCCCTGCGGCTGTATATGCTCATGCAGCTCACTTACTGCATCGTTACCTCCGTATTTTGTATGACGGGCAGCACAGGTGGGTGCAAGATAAATGAGCTGCTTCCCTCCCATTCTCCTGACTGATACAAGTCACATACTAATCCGGTCACCCCTGTGGGGCCCTTTTAACCTTTCACCCTTCTTTCCATAACAAGCGTCTCAAATACCTCACACTAGAAATGAAATGCGCCTATTCCCCAACCTATTCAAGCTGAACATTAAATACAAATAATGATCGTGAAAAGAAGGTGGAATATGAAATTTCACAACTCGGTCCAGTAAAAACAGTTTGAGGCTCGCGGAGTGGTTTGCTGTATTTTTGATTAATTGCATTATTCCCCATTTGTCAGGCTGTGAGGCTCAAATCACATTGACATAAAATAGTTTTTCTCCTCGGTTTTTTTTTCCCCCAGCCAGAGCAAGTGTTTCGTGTTAGAAGGTTTTGAGATGGGAAAGCCAAAATAAGCAATATAATACTAAAGCTGAACGCTCCCAACGCAGAAAGTTTCTGCTATAGTAATATCTAAGCTCATTTATTTTATGACAATGAAATTCAGCTAAGACATTAAATTATTGTGTTCTCAGTGAACCATGCTGAAGAAATAGAGTCGTCATATTTTATTGTCTTATAGTGCTTTATCAAAATTAGTTTGTTTCTCTCACACTTTGGTAATAACCACGAAAGTAAAATATAGACTTTTACACATCATTCTTGTTTACTATACGATTTCTAGTTAAAAAAAAAAAAGTTTACTGCATTATTATTTTTTATATTAAACTAAATCTAGAACCCAAACTTTTTCTAGTTTTATTTTATTTTTTGTTGTTTTAGAGAAATCTATCCAAAGTGAGGAGTTAACGTCTTAAAAAGGTGTCCCCGTCTACTTCCTATTTTGGTAGCAACCATAACTTTTTGGATTTCCATTTTACTTCTGCTCTGGAGACAAAGGTTTACAGAAGAGAAAACAAAAGCCTTTAAAATGCGATACCTGAGCAATGGCTGCTTCACTTCCTGTTCACCTTTTTAACCAATGTTCCTTACAGAACAACCTCTCTTAAAGGAGAAGTACAGCAATACATGTTAGGCTGTACTTCTGTGGATCACAGGAGTGCAGTTCGTATTGCACTCCTGTGACCTGTTTTCAGCTGATGTCACAGAGCCAGTCTAGGCTGGGGCAAGATCGTGACAATAAAAGTAGAGATCCTCCCACAACCCTGGACCAGCACCTGGCTCAGCCTCTCAGCGAGCTGCCCAGTGCTCCAGTGAGCCCGGGGGGCGGGTGTGGGGCAGAGCGGAGAACCGATGACTGACAGTCACCAGCTCTCTGCTCACGGATTTCCAAGAACCGAGTGGTTCTCAGTCTTAGAGCTGGCGGGGGGCAGATGCAGCATTGGACCGATGCTGCATCCACCTAAGTATGATTTTGCAAAAAAAAAAAAAAAAAAAAACGCTTTAGGGTCTCATGCACAATGGATGTTTTAAAAATGGCTGTAGCTTTAGCTCTAGAATGCTGCGTTAAAAATGCTTATTTTTGTAGTTTTGCAGCGTTTTTTCATTTTTTAGCAAAACTATACTCCCACAAAAGCTGGAACTAGGTTTCTCCTTGTTTGCTGTCCTAGTGATACAGTTTTACCAGACAGGAAGTATGGGGCAATCTCCAACAGGAACACAGACAGAAGTACATTTACTTTTACCTTTTACTAAAAATCACATCAGCATACAGCTCTGCATACTGGTATTAAAACATCTTACACTCAAACATTTTTTACTTATACTTCCAATTACTGCTTTTCCATTTCCTGGTTAAATGAGGCACTGGTGATGAAATCAGAGCCTCACAGATGCATCCCAAGAAAGCTACATCACCAGAGCCTTCCCCCTCAGATGGTGTGCACGTGATCCAGTAGACATGCTTGGAGATCCAGGCAGTAAAGGGAGATTGATTCACCTGCCCTTAGTGAAAATGGCCACCGTGGGAAGAATGGGAGAAATAGAAAAATAAGGTATGCAAAGAAAAAAAAAAGCCTGCAATATCTTTAAGTATCGGCTTGTAGGTTGATATTACTAAACCTTTCTAAAAGTGCCTTTCACATAATTTTTTAAGATAAGGGTGAAGTCCCTATTTAAAATGGTTGTCCAGTCAGGATAAAAAATAAAAAAGTCAGCACCTACAAATCCTGTAGCTGCTGACTTAATAAAAGGACACTTACCTGTCCATGGGCTGTCCTCACCCAAGCCGATTCTTCAATCAGCTTTGGATCCAGGTGCCAGAATCCTTACTGTGGGCAGCCGGCTATGCTGCTTTCAGATTCACAGCCAGCTGCCCGTTGTGCTTTGTGAACGGTTCCGCAGTCTTCTGGGACCTGTGATGTGTCCAAGAAGACTGCAGGGAGGGAGGGGAAGTTGGAGCGGGTTCCTGTCAAAAGAAGAAACACACTATACCCCCCATCCTCCAAATGATAGGCAACTTTTGGTGAAGATCCGCAATAAGTAGAAGAATGTTAGCACCCCCATTAGGTTTATATTGTTGTCAGTTTCCAAATTGCATAATTATCTTTGACTTCCTGTCTGGTAAAACATTTTTTTTTTTTTTTAAGTGTCACCACGACAGGGAGTGAAAATCTCTCTAACGGAGCAGTAAAACCTGACCGTGATTATAATGCTTTAATACTATTTTTCAAACTAGAAAAAAAAACCTATCCCTTAATTGTTTTCTGTCTAAAATTGATTCTTAAGCCTCATACACAGGATCGGACTTTGTACAAACTTTCCCGTGGATTTTTGTACAAAGAGCGTTGGCCCCAAGTTTGTATTGCATACACACGATCAGACTTTTTAGGCAACAAACATGAACGTAGTGACGTTTCAACGTACTGACGACACTTCAAAAGAGGACGTTCAAATACTCCAGCGCCACCTTTTGTCAACTTCTGTATTGTTGTCTGATCTTTTGCATTGGTTCTGAGCATGCGTGTTTATACTTTGTACAAAAGTCCGATGGTTTTGTGTACACACGGTCGGACTTTGCTCCATCAGACTTTTGTTGGCAGAAAGTTGGTCCCTTCGCACAGCCAACAAAAGTCATATGAAAACTGAAAAAGTTGGTCTGATGGAGCGTACACAAGGTCGGATGTTGGTCCAAATCAGCTAATTTGCATGTTTGTTGTCAAAAAGTCCTATCGTGTGTACGGGCCTTAAGTGTGTCTTGTCTGTATGACAGCGTAAGGGTGCAATATGAGCGTTTGCACTATAAAAGAACTCCACAATATACGGACATCATATACATATTGGAGGAAGAAAGTATTTGAGGAAGGGGAAAGGAACCATTCATGGGCAATGCAAAATCTTTTATCCCGTGTAAAAAAAACTAGAGACTTTCCACCCTGATGAAGGAACATATATTTGGTCCAATCTGATTTTACATAGAGCTCCGATCCTGAAAATAATTTATTTTTAATAGAGCTCCATGCTAATTGGATTAGTTTACTGTAAATCATTTTCTCCCATTGTTCATGCTTTAATTTGTTTGTTTAATAAGTATCTACAGGTCGACAGCCATATGTATGCATGGCATATGCAGTCAGTGCTTTCTACTAACTAGTGCTGCACAGTAGTTGCAATTAAGACCCCTTTCATACTGCAGGCGTTTTTCAGGCACTACAGCGCTAACAATAGCACCTGCATAGCGCCTGAAAAAAAGCGGCTCCATTTACTCCAGTGTGAAAGCAATGGGGCAGCGCTGCTATACCGCCGGCAAAACGCCACTGCGGCGGCATTTTACAGGCAGATTTAACCCCTTTTTCATCCGCTAGCAGGGGGATGGGTTAAAACCGCCCCGCTAGCAGCCGAATAGCGCCACTAAAACGGTGCTAAAATAGCGCTGCTTTACCGATGACGCCGGTGGTGGCACAGTGTAAAAGGAGTCTTAAAGCTACTGACTTGTAGTTTTCCCAGACTAGCTGGAAATGGTATACTAGCTCTGTGGCTTGTTCTTTTATTTTATCAGTTTTGCTGATATGCTCAATACATGGCTCAACATATATACAATATATAGGCACAATCTACAGATTCATACAAAAAGTATGTACACTATAATAAAAAAAAAAAAAAATTCTCATATTTAAAAAAAATTAATAAAAAAAGACATTAAAAAAGTAAACTGTTAAAGTGTGTGAATGATAAAAATAAACGAACATGAAAAGATTACATTTCATGTAGTTGGTAATGAATTTATGAGAAAGACATTGTCTGCATGAGAAAAGAGGACTTGAAGCAAGAAATTAAAAGCCGAGGGATGTTTTTGTACTTTTTGAACACAGCATACAGGATTTGCGTTCACGGTAAATTGTTCTACAAGATTCTTTTACTTTCTAAATGCCTACCATGAAATCATCATTCTGAATTTGTTTCAATTCCAGTTAATTCCTTTTTTTATGTTTGAGATGTGAAACACGTTGCAAAAGGTTTTTTTTTTTTTTTTTTTCCCTCCTAGGAAGCGAAAAAAAAAAAAAAAAATATATGAAGCCTGTGCTACATCTACCACGCTTCCCTCCTCATTGTTGTTTAGACAATTTTCCACAGTGGCTGATAATCCATTACAGCAGAAAATGACAAACACATAAGGCATGACATCCAAAGAGACAAGTGCTTATAAAAGACAACTTCATAATGGCATGGTAGAAAATATTTACAGTACAAACAAGTGGTAGCCACTGCGATCAGTGGTGAAAAGATATTTTCTTTGGGTGAATACACTAGGTTTCCACTCAATTAATCTAATCTTTAGATTTAAGCCAGTGTCACAAAAGGTACAAAAACTCCAGATTTTTAACAAGGGTACATGACGAGAATGTCAATTTGGGCAGCACGTTGCCACCGATTTCAGTATTGCTTCCTTCAGCACCAACGACTTGTAATAAATCAATGCAATAGGGATGGCAGGGGAAGCGACCGCTATCCAGCCCACAGTTTATAGGGCACCTGCACTGAACAGGATTCCAAAAACATATAATCCCCACTCCCACAGCAACAATCTTAGAAGATTTCAATTAAATTAATTGAAAGGTTGGAGTAAATGAAATGAAAGGTTGGAGTAAAATGACAGTAATCAGTAGGCACTGTTAAAGTTTACCATCCTGGAGGCAACCAGTTTATAGGTCAGGTAAGTTAGTAAGAATAAACTAAAGAAAAATCAAATGGTTCACTAAAGTAAGATAGTAAAATAAAAAATCAGCATATAGCAGATTCAAGGAAACAGGAGGTGTAGCTGAGTATAAAAATAGACAAAAAGGAGGCCAAACACATTATCAGTGCTGCCAAAGCACATAAAGTGGAGGAAATTGCTAAATTAACCACTTAAGCCCCAGACCATTTTGCTGGCCAAAGACCAGAGCACTTTTTGCAATTCGGCACTGCATCGCTTTAACTGACAATTGCACGGTCGCACGACGTGGGGGGGGGGGGGGCATGGCTGTGTGTGACACGTCACTGATCTCTGCTCCGATTACAGGGAGCAGAGATCAGTGACACTGTCACTAGGCAGAACGGGGAATGCTTGTTTACATTAGCATCTCCCCGTTTGTCCTCTCCATGAGACGATCGCGGATCGAGATCTGACTCATGGAGGTCACGGCCAGTGCGCACACGATGGCACGGCGGCAAATTTAAAGGGACGTACCTGTACTCCCATTTACCTGTCCGTGCCATTCTGCCAACGTACATCTGTGTGCGCCGGTCGGGAAATGGTTAAGAAAGGAGATAAAACCTTTTTTTTTTTTTTAGGTACATTAGTGATAGAAGGAAAAAATACAATGGAATCACTAAAATGAAATCTGGGCACAACACATGTTGAGGGAGACCTGGATGTAGCAAACCATTTAAACAATTACTTCTGTTCAGTCTACAGTATTGTACCAACAATAACAAGTTGGGGAATCATATTGGCTTTAGTAATGATGGTCCATCTTTAGGATTTCTGGAGACAGAGGTAGCAGAGGAACTGGCTCGGTAAAAACCTAATAAAGCAATAGGCCCTGATAGTATTCATAGTTGCATACTGTAGTTAGTTTGGTTGAAAAAAGTCCATCTAGTTCAACCAATAAAAGGGAAAAAATATAATATACAATCCTATATTTACAGTTGATTCATAGGTATGGAAAAAAAAAAAAAAAAACAGAAAAGCATTATCTAATTTGCTTTTTAACCTCCTCTTCTCAAGAGAATAAATTCAGTTCCCCTAATCTTTCCTCAAAGAAAGAAGGGAAGGGAGGGAGGCACCCCCTGAGTGCAGTATTAAGATATTATTGACACTGAATAAATAACTCACAGAAGGTCAAAGAGATTTGCTCATCTGGTAGTGAGGGTCCGCTTCTGGTCTCCATCCTGCAGGCTCGGGTGGCTGGAAGATGTAAGAGAAGGGCATGGATGCCCTATCAGACCAGGAAGTCCACGTTAGCCAGCATGGAATGCACCAGTGGAAGTGACGTTACCAGGAAGAAGCGCAAGCCGGATGTGGGTCGGGTGGTGTGATGCAGTCTATGCGCTCGGATGAGCATATCTCTTTTGGACATTGTATTTTTTTATATAGTGTCAACAAAATCTTGCTTTTAATACTGCACTCAGGTGGCGCCTCCCCCTTACTCTGTTTTTATTACTATTTATTCATATAAAAATGATCAAAATATGCGCAAAAGCTCATAATAATGTACAGTACTGTAGTAGGAATACTGTACCTCTGTGTTGAAAAAAAAAAAAAAAAAAAAAGAAGGATAAATCACAGTTTTAATGTAAAAAAAAAAAAAAAAAAAAAAGAAAAAAAGAATTACACTCACAATGTTAAGGAGTCTGGAGCTCATCCATGTAAACCCGATGGGTATATTACAGTAAAGCCAGTATACAGTATACAGCGCTATATGTGGCCAGAGATTCGGGGGCAATAGTGGCTCCCAGCGCTTCCTGGAGAACTCGGGAACTGTTGACATCACTTCCAGGTGCTCTGAACGCACGTTATGCCCGCCCCACCCAGCTGAGAGTGTCTCTGGGTGTCTCCGACAGCTTTACTGTACATATACACAGCGGCTTTACATGGATGAACACCAGACTCCTTAACATTGCAAGTGTAATTCTTTTGTTTTTACAGTAAAACTACTGCTTGTATATCAAGAGAAAAAAAAAATTTAAAATGTTGCTCGTTTTTCAAAACGGTCGTATACCGCTCTAGTCATAAACCAAGGTATTACTGTATAATGTTTCTAAATGTAAAATCTGAAGCTAGGGAAAAATAATCCCTTGATAGAGTAGAACATTGGGGGGTACAGTGTTGGCCAGCACTACAGAAGAAAAAGATATGGGGGTACTTATTTCAGATGATTGTAAAATGAGCATACAGTGTGACCAGGCAGTGGGAAAAGTGAATAGAATTCTAGGATGCATCAACTAGGGATCACCAGCAGGAGGGAGGAGAGTCTGATTCCCCTATATAGATCTTTAGCGAGACCTCATTTAGAATACTGTGTCCAGTTCTGGAGACCTCGCATACAAAAAGATATTGAGAAAATAGAGAAAGTCCTGAGACGGGTAACAAAAGTGGTGAAAGGTCTGGGGGATAAAAACATAGCAATAACCCCGGTATGGTTTTTTGCAGCCGGCTTTCTCATGAAATCATTCCCAGCGGCTCATAAGTCGCTGGAACTGTTTCTGGAACTGGTCACTTCGATGGCCTTGGAGGACCGGAGCGACTTCATGATGTCACTTCTGGTCGAGGCTGGAGGTAAATATATATATATATATATACATTTTTTTAAACCCCATGGTGATGGCGCCTCCCAACCCTTTAAGGGGTTTAGGATACCGGGAGGCCTGGGTGGGATTATGCTCATGTGACCCCCGTGATTAGCCATCAAGGTGGTCACATGATCGGAAAGCTCCCAATCGCAAGCAGCGATTGAAAGCTGTTAGCTGTCATTAACTGTCGGGAGCTTGCAGAGTGTGCGCTCTCAGCAAAGCTGTATTCCACCAATTCACGAAATATGCAACTGCTCAGCGCCAAAGCCCACCTGCTGAGAGGCCGCATATTTGCGTGCGACCAGTGTCAATGGGTTAGAGCAAAAACTTTTTTTTTTTTTTTAATATTTTGATTTTAAAGATAAAGAGATTTGGGGTCTTTTTTGACCCCAGATGCCACCATGAAGAGGACCTGTCATCTTTATTTCTATTACAAGAAATGTTTACACTCCTTGTAATAGGAATAAAAGTGATTAAAAAACCCCCAGAAAGGGACATTTACAAAAACCTTTCACACGCTCCTATCCCCCATCCACGATTGTACCCCCAATCAGCATATCGCGGGTGCAATGACAGGAGCCTTCCGACTCCCAGTACACTGTCTGCCTATACCTCTGATACAGACAGGCAGTTACTGAATGGGAGGAAGAATCAACTCCCCAGCGCCCTCGTAGTTCATTTCTGAACTACAAGCTGCCAGCCACAATGGCTGACTGTACTTGTAGTCAGGAAACACTGAATGAATGATACAGCCGTGTTAGCGGAGTCCCGCACAGCCACGCTGTTTTCAAATTGTTACAGCAGGTACAGGGAGAAGATCCCCCAACCCCTGTGACAGTGGGGAGCGCTGGTGGCAGGAGGTGGTTGGATTGGAGCATGTACACCCCAAATATGGGAGTAACATGTAACATTCTCTCAAAAGGTGATCTTGTCCTTTCATTGCCTTGAGTACAATTTGGCGGAAAATCAGATCTTAATTCAACAGCAATCTTTGCAGACCTCTAGGTGATTCCCAAATATTCAGAATTTGTAAAGTTTCAGAGGAGCAAAAAATATTTGATTGGTTATGCATCTCTAAAAATTGTAATGCATGTATAACGTTGGTTTCCAGGATTTAAAACGCAATCAAATACCAGTATAGTATAAAGCAGCCTTTCTTTCACACAGCATACAAATACGCGCGATTTGTTAATGTAGTAAAAAAATATATATAATTTTTTTTCATTTTGTCCATTAAAAAGTCAGCTACTGCCCCGCTGAAAAGCATCACTTACCTTAGTATTGAAATTGAGAGCATTTTGAGACGTCTTATATAATTCAGGGTATTTTAGCATATTTTCTTTGCGACATGTCCTTTCAAATATTCCAAGAGTCAAAGGGGGAAGGGCAGTAAACATCTGTGGAACAACAAAAACTTTACTAAGAAAAAGTAGATGGCCATAACACAGAAACAGGTTACCGCATAAGAAAACACCACCTACCACATTGTACAGACCAATGCACCACCTTTCAAAGAGGATTTGTCCAGAAAAACCATTAATAAAAGCAAACCAGATCTGGAAAAAGAAACAAATATAAATAAGATGCTGAAGAGCAAAAATCATAATCAAAACTGTCAAAGCTTAAAACAAAAAAATTAGATGGGAGCCATTGACTCCCAAGTTGCGCACAGGTGACTTCCAAGCGTGTTGCTCATCAGCAATTCATTTACAGCCCTGGAGGTAAATCAACATCTGGGAGACAGGGCAAGACAGCTTTGATCAGTGGTTTCTCACACTGGATCTCTGCATTGTGACAAAATTATTTTAAAATAAAAAAATGATATAAAAAAACCCATAAAAACAAAAAAAAAACCCGTACTGTTTTTGTATTGCACGAAATCAAGAGTTAATTAAAACATACAAATCGACATTTTGTTTTGATCACAAATCTGTTCGAAATAGGCAATTTGTCTAAAAATTAGATTCAGTAATTCACAAAGAGCAGTTAGCAAACAAGCCAAAAGCCTAGCCAGCAATGAAAGGATTAAAGAAACAAGGCAATGGGGGGGGGTTCCCCCAAGAGACACAAAGAGTGCATGACATGCACTACAAATTAATTTCAGAAACAATGGCCCAGCCTCTGTTACACTGAATGCTCCATTTAGCCACATTATGAAAGGATGAATTGCTACAAATTCACCATTTATCAATATATACCCGGGCTGCCTTCCACAAGAACAGTTGCTGTGGACAAGGCTGTTCCCTCGGTGAGAGCAAAAACTTGTAGGGGAGGGAGGTGGGGAAATAAAAAAAATGAAATAGAAGACTAAAACAAATTGCTACGTATAGAATTAGAACAGAAAAGCTCTGCAGTAACTGGAAAATCAGACGCACTTCCTGGGAGACAAATCTACAACTCACGTCGGCTTAAAATAAAATTATAATTTTTTAAGACATAAGTAAACTTTAACAATTAAATTTTTTTAACATTTTACAGGTGTTGCATGGTTTTCAGAGTTTTTTCAATGTTCGTTTTCTAAATGTTCTTACATTGTAGTTTCTGTGTGCTGAAATTTTAAAGTGGGAAGAAAAAGTATGTGAACCCATTGGAATTAACTGGTTCCCTGTAGTAATTTCCCATAAAATGTGAATTGATCCTCAGTCACAAGAAAAACACAATATGCTTAAGTTGATGACACACAGACTATTGTAATTCCTTGTGTCTTTATGGAAAACACCCATTAGAGTGGTTGTAAAGCCTCAAGGTTTTTCACCTTAATGCATTCTATGTATTAAGGTGAAAAACCTTCTGCGTTGCAGCTCCCCCCTTATTCTTACCCGAGCCCGATTCGATCCAGCGATGTGCACGAGTGCAGTGGCTCCAGCCACCGCCTCTCCTCATTGGACAGATTGATAGCAGCAGGAGCCATTGGCTCCCGCTGCTGTCAATCAAATCCAACATCACAGGAGTGGGAGGCGGATCAGAGTCCTGCTGTCTGTCAATAGACGCAGCAGCAGGACTCGAAATGAGCCCGCATGAGTGCCCCCATGAAAAGCAGCTTTTCGTGGGGGCACCCGATGAAGAGGAGGGGCTTGGAGCGCTGGCGGGAGGACCCAGAAGAGGAAGATCGTTGCTGCTCTGTGCAATTATTTTGCACAGGTAAGTATAGATATGTTAGTTTTTTTTATTCAAAAAAGAAAAACCCATTAAGCATTCACAGTGCTGGAGGAAAAAGTAAGTGGACCCATAAACTACTTATTTCAGCGAAAACCAATTTGAGTTGGTAGTTTGCTCATCTGGAGTCCGATTAATGAAGTATGTTTGAAGGCGTGGTTTAGAGCTACTTTGCTTAATAGATATTCAAACATTTTAAGATTGCTGCTCATAGGAAGCATCAGCTGATGTGAACCATGCCTCGCAAAAAGGAGCTCTTTGAAGACGTACAATCAAGAAAAGTAGTAACAGATAAAGACTGAAGACATCACTGGAACTGGTCAACATCCCTGTTCATCAGTCCACCATATGCAAGTCTTCGAACAGGCAGGGTTGTCAAAGGTATAACACCATGTGGGATACCGCTGCTCTCCAAAGAAAAAAAACAAATTTTTGCGAGCAAGTTTGCTAAAAAAATTTATGGACTGATGAAACAAAAGTTACATAGTTCAGGAAGAATACTAAGCACTATGTATGGCGCAAAAATAACACAGCTTACTAACATCTAAACTTGATCCCAATGCTGACGTATGATGGAAGAAACATCATGATTTGGGCTTGCTTCACTGTCTAATGCCCCGTACACATGGTGGGAAATTCTGACTGAAAAATTCTGATCGGATTATGTTGTCGGAAAATCTGATCATGTGTGGGCTCTAGCGGACTTTTTCCCCTGAAATTTCGGACGGAAAATAATTTGAGAGCAGGACCTAAAATTTTCAGACAACAAAATCCGATCAGACCTTTTCCGATCGTGTGTATAGAATTCCGACGCACAAAGTGCCATACACGCTCAGAATAAATTTGGAGACGAAAGCTATTGGCTACTGGCCTCTTCGTAGTCCCGTCGTACGTTGTGTACGTCTCCACGCTCTGAACGATCGGATTTTCCGACAACGTTGTGCGACCGTGTGTATGTAAGACTAGTTTTGGCCAAAATACGTTGAAAAAAATCAGACGGATTTTGTTGTCAGAATTTCCAACCGTGTGTATGGGGCATTAGGGTTTGGACCACTTGCCATAGAGTGGAAAATTAATTTCCAAGTTTACCAAAAGATCCTACAGGATAATGTCAGGGTGGCTGTCCGCCAGCTGAACCTTAGCAGAATTTGGGTGATGCAGCAGGACAAATGACCAAAAGCATCAAAGTAAATCCACAACAAACTGGCTTCAGAAAAACAAAATGCACATTTTGGAGGGGCCAAGTCAGAGCCCAGACTTCAACTCCCTAGAGAAGCTGTGGAATGACCAAGAAAGCAATTCACACCAGACATCCTACAAATGTGTGAGCTGAAACAGTTTTGTAAAGAGGAATGGTCAAAAATTCCTCCTGAACGTTTTGCAAGTCTGATCCAGAGTTTCTGAAAGCCCTTGCTTGAAGTTATTGCTGCCAAAGGAGGTTTGACCTGGTTCAATTACTTTTTCCTCTAACATTGTGATTGTTTAAGAGTTGTGTTCAATAAAGACACACACAATTAGATCTGTTTATGTGTCATCGTCTTAAGTGCATTGTGGTTGCCTATGGTCACTTAGATGAGGATCAGATCACATTTTATGCCAAATTACTGCAGAAAACAGCCACTGTAATTTTGTGTAGATCACACAGGCCTCTTATTTACACAGAGGAGAATATTACAGACACTGCATGAAATTATCAACACAATAAGAGCGCACTGCTCATAAAACTGTAGTCCACCCGTTTCTAAGGTTACAGGAGCAGGCCGATTGGGCTCAGACGCACCCACAGACCAAAAGAAACCAAGCTTGATTGTTTCAGGACAAGATCACAGTAACTCCGCCCAGACCATGCCTCACTTTCATGTTACACCCAGAAAGGACATGATAGGAATGCTCTCATGCATCTGCCAAATACACTTTGGAAACTGCATGTTTGAAGTCAAGCTATGTCCTCAATGTCCAAAGGCATGCACATAGGAAGGACTTGGAAAAAGCAAGCAAATGTGAGTAAATTCCTGTGTTGTTGGGCTTCTGTGTGCTTCAAGTGGGTTTTGCTTTCATAAACAAGTCTACAGGAATGCAAAACCCACTTGAAGTAGGAGAAATGTAGGTCAGGAGAAAATGAAATGCACCTGTCAAATTCTGAATGATCTCAGAAGTGTCTCAAACTGATGTAATCAACACAAACCCAAAGCCTGTTTAAAAGGCCCTACAAATGCCTCTCGTTGTGAATTTCCAGCACAAGCAACCTGGTAGACTTTGTTCAACATTATACTGAAGAGTGTTGTAACCTAATAAGACTTAATGGGTAGCTGGTGCCACAAGTACTGCCTCTGGTTTCCTGTTTCACAGTGGCTCTTCTCTCTAGCAGTATCCTATGGAGCCATCCTTGTATACAGGGACCAAAAGTTGTGTCTCCTTACACCATGGGTGCTCAACCTGTGGCCCCCCAACTGTTTGGAAACTACAATTCCCATAATGCCTCTGTCTTTGGGAGTCATGCTTGGAACTGTCAGCCTTCCAATAGCTCATGGGACTTGTATTTTTGCAACAGCTATAGGGCTACAGGTTAAGCACCCATGCCCTACACTGTGTGCAATAAAAAACAAACAAACACACAGCCATGTAGACTAGGATGCCAAGACACTCCCCTGCTCCTCCTTGATAGCAGACCATCTGGAGACTACAATGTCCACTGTTCAAAGATGACTGGAAGTTCAGGGAAGCAGCACAGAGCAGGAGCCAGCAGCATTAAATGATGCAAACTAAGTGCTGGGGTATGCATTTTAGGAAAACTGGGGAATGTTTACTTTAATGTGTTCAATGTGTTAAGCTAAAAAATGTTAGGGATTAATGCTACTTTAACCTCTATATCCCTTTTGGTCTTTTAAATATGCAACTGAATTTCTGTTAAAGTGGTTGTAAACCCTCACATATACCCAGTGAAGTGAACAGCCTCAGATGATACACTTAGATGAAACAAATCCTCCTACATAAGTTTTAATTCTTTATCTGCAGTCTTCTCCTCTCTACACCCCTTAAAAGTGCAGATCATGTTAAAAATATTTCTATATCTGTCAGGAGCAGAGAGGAGACGGAGAGACTACAGTTACAATGAGTGAGAGCTGATTGAAGGAAAGATGCACACACCCCCCTCCATACAGCAAAAGAACTGTGTCCTGAACAGACAACACCGCTCTCACCTGACACAATTTTTTTTCATGTGTCTGGCAAACTTTTCAGAAGACATGATGATAACAGAGGAACGAAGCACCAGAGAGAAACAACACTTTGGAGTGAGATGAGTAATCACTGCAGATATAAATGCTTTGCTCAGATTCCATGACTAAGGTTTACAACCACTTATTGTCCAAGAAAACCCGACGGTTTCTGAAGACTGTAGTTCTGTCCTAGGGTAAAAATTCTGCCCTACCATTGATACAGTACAAAGAGCGAGTGTTGTCCACCCAGGACAGGAATCGAGTTACTGGAAGGACCACCAAAGGTAAAATGCCCCCCCCAAAAAGGAAACTAATGCAAGGCAAAACATTTTTGTTCTTGAATTTAGTTGCACTTTAATCCCATGTATAAATGTTTCAATATTTCAAATAAATGTTTTTTAAAGTGTGAAAAAAAAACGTCTTAATATTGCTTTAACTTTCTTTTCCAGGTACAGAAGAAATGTATTTATACTAGCAATCACCTTGACAATTTCACCTAGCATAGATCTCTAGCTTGCTGCTTTAAAAAGGTCACATAATCCCATAGTACTCTTCAATTCCTGTTGTCCGAGAGGTTTATGGAGCTTTTATTTCATCTTCCAGGCACAAAAGGGGAGTGGAGGTAGCCCTGATGCAGCATTTCTGCATATTAAACAGCGGCTCACAAATAGTCAATAAGTCCCTGCTCCCACGCCTGCTCAGCACAAAGACCAGCTCAAAGGAGACATTCAAAACAAGCAGTTGTCTCTGCTCAACACATTCCTTGATGGGCTTCTGGCCTTCTCAGTCCTAGCAATGGCCCTTTCAACATCTGCTAAGCTTGTTTTACTTGGCAGAAAAGGCCTATCTGGGAAACTATCAAAATGCCTTTAGAATTGCATTAAATCTGTTTTCTTTATGCCTTTAAAACGACAGTGAAAAATCATTTACAACCAAAAGCCAAAAGGAAAATTTGTTAAATGCTCTCAGAGCTGATCTGCTGATCTTTAATAAAATACAGAAAAGTGGAAATGATTCACTGGCAATGTTGTAGCAAACAAAATTGCTTTATTCTATTTGACCAGCTAACGGTTTCCACATGTTACAACTGAACATGTCTTGTTGGTGTAAACATGGGCAAACCCATAGGTTTGGGATTACTTAATAAGGCGGTGTAAATGAACTGCATAGAGCGCTACATTAGAGTGACTACTTTACAACTCACTGGCTGTAGTTAGAAGCCGGTTTCATTGCCTATTCCAGACGTATGCACAGAGCCCAAGGTCAAATTGTAGACAGCTTGTAGCGTGAAAAATGGTATCCCTGGCAATGTATTTTGGTTAAGTCAACTGGGAGCGCATCTTGGGTTACTTAAATCCAAACCCATAGAAATGCCAGCAGTGTACTGTTCCTTAATACATTTATATTATCACGTTAGAAAGTCCAACTTAGACTAATTTCTTAAAGATTTCAGCATGGGAATGGCTTCTAAACTAGCTTCACGACTACAGAAAATCTGCAACACAGTCTATGCCAATTTGAAGGTTTTATTCTAGGAGGGGATTTTTTTTTTTTCTAAACAAAATACATTTGTCTTCAGGGAAATGGTCAGACTTGGTCACTGGTGGGGATACTTAAGCTGGCCATACATGGATCGAAATTTGGCTGGGTCAGCAGGGACCTCCTCCGTTTATAGCGTCCCTAGACCTAAACTAGTATTTAACCCCTTAAGTGCAGGCAGAGCCCCACTGCAAGGGATATTTTAGTTGCCTGGAGTTGCTCTTCAAACTTAAACTAAAACATTTTTTGTGGTAATGCAAATGCTTTGAAATTGCAAGCAAAAATAGTGCATGTGTGCAAACTTGCAAATGTGTGTCACCTTTTTCTTTACCCATATTTTGTAATATCCATATGCCATCTTGCAGCTTCTGTTCCAGAACCACTTCTTCAGCATTAGAAGCAGGTACTAAAGGCTGCTGTTTGAGGAAAGTGATTCAGGAAGTTCATTGTAAGAACTGCTTTCTTTGACAGGAACCGGGCCAGTCAGGGCCAGAATTATAAGGGCGCAAATAGGGGCAATAGCCCCAGGCACCCCTGACAGAAAGGGCGCAAATAGGGGCAATAGCCCCAGGCACCCCTGACAGAAAGGGCGCAAATAGGGGCAATAGCCCCAGGCACCCCTGACAGAAGTGGCCCTCTATACAAAAAAAAATATGTAAAGCAATATAAACAAAATATATATACATAAAAATAAAATATTCTAAAATGTACAATAAAACATTTAGTTTAGTTTATTAAATGTATCTTGGGAAGTAATATTTTTGCCAGCCATCAACTGTAAAACTCTGGACCACACAGAGCACTATGACTGCATGTGTGTGTGTGGGAATGTGCAACCTCAGAATGACGTTGCGTTATGCATTTTAAAAATGTTCGAGAATGTAAGCCAACTCTGTGTATAGGGGGGCCCCTGAGCCTGAAGTGCCCCGGGCACCCCAAAGTCTGAACCTGGCCCTGGGGCCAGTTATAGGTCAGTTCTAACCCCATCCTAATCATTCCTCCCTTCTGCCCTTTAACAAAGACCTGTTACTTGTATTAGGAAATACAGCTGTCAATCCAGTGATGGTGCAGGACAGGGCGAGAAAGGACTGTGCAGTGATGGTCTCTGCTCCTGTACAAAATAAAGAGTGTAATCACATACTATAAAGGAGGTGTGGAACACCACTGAGCTGTCCAGCCAGCAGAGATCAACTAAAAAAAAAAAAAAACAAACAAATACACAGTTTTTCCGGTTTACATTGTACATTGTATTTTCAGAGCGTTTGCATTGAAACAATATAGGAGACTATTTCTTCTTTAAAGACATCAGCAAGTTTAGTTAAAACCAGCGCATGGGCACCAGATAATCAAGGCCTTCTTACCCAACAAATCCTCTATCATGAGAGATTGAAAGGTGGTAAAAAGAGCAGAATATGACAAAACAGGTAAATGTTTGTTTCCAAAGGGTCAAATAACAGGCAGTTGAACATTAGCACCTACCTCAATTATATAAAGCACAATGTTCTTGTAAAAGCAGTACAAAATACACTTGGAGACCCTGTTGTAGTTCCAGGCACCATGGACCAATAGCAAGTTTTTCAAATACTTAAACTAAAGAAAAGAAACACAGAATACAAAAATTAATATTGAGTAATTCTAAATGACAGTAAACCCTGAGCTCATAATATTTTTGCCCCCAAAAAAGGCTTAATTTAAATCATTTGGATGGCTGGGTGCGCATGTGCGTAATTTACCTGGGGAAGATATGGCACCAAAGTGTAGTATGGGAAGAAGGTAAGCCAGCAGAGGCAGTGTGATACTTTGGGAAATGTACTGCGGGGAAACCTTGGGTCCTGCCATTCATGTGTATGTTACTTTGAAATTCATGCCTTGACTAGTCAAGACTGTTTTGGTGAAAAAAGCAGAACCTACTCAATATTACGTGGCTGGTCATAATGTTATGGCTGGTGTGGGTGTGTTTTTGTCAAAAATATGCTTTAAAAAAAAAAAAAAAAGTAAGCATGTCCCAACCCAGAAGCCCTAGTGCAGCACAACATAGTTCAGATTGGTTATAGGAACTGTCTTTGTTTATAAGGTTGTACCTGTGCTATGGAGTAATCAGAGGAGTTTGCAGCTTGTAGTCCTTCATTCCCACTTATACCAACACCAACGTGGGCAGTTTGGATCATGCTGACATCATTCGCTCCATCGCCAATAGCTAGAGTGATAACTTTCACTTGTTTCTTTACCATGTCCACAACCTCAGACTTTTGAAGGGGGGACACCCTGCAATAATTCAATAGAAACAACCCCATGAAAAATACAAGAGATGCTGCACTCATAACCAAAAATAAATGTTCATAAAAGTACATAAGGCTTGTTTTTAACCTTGGCGGCATTGCTCAAGATCAGCTCTATGTGCAAGATCCTCATACATATACACATATACGTCATTGTGCCTGCACACGCTGCCCCGCCGCAGTATAAATTGAGGCGGGTTGGAAAGTGGTTAAAACCCTGCTTAATCAGAGCTTCTATTAAAGTATATTTTGTGCACTGATATTTCTGAGACATCACAAACAGTTATCAAGTTCATTATGATTCCATATATTTGTCATCTTCTTTTTGAACAGTTAAAATAATGTCCTACTTTCCAATAATTAAAATAAAAAAATAAAAAACCTTCTCACCGAAGCAGAAGCACAGAGCGCGCCCTTTGATTAAATTTGTCTACATGTCTAGGTGCAGACACACCCTTCTGATGAACCTAAGTGATTGTATTTGTTTATAAGTGACAGATAATATATTTTGTTCCACAAGCCCATTAAAAAAAAAAAAATTAAATAAAAAAAAAAAAAAGGTTTAGCAAGAAATATTTTCTAGAAACTAAAATATTATGCGTGTAGTTTTCCCCAGCACAGAAGCAGGTAAGAGTCTGCAATAAGGTTTCATAAAATCCTTTCAATGTAAACTGTTGACCTGGACGGAACAGCTTTTCTCTACAAAAAACAGTGCATAGTTTTTTTGTTCCTTGTGGTGCTTCAGGAAGCCCATTTAAATGAATGGGCTGTCCCTGATCCAACAGGTGTTTAACGCACCACAGTGGACCAAGCTGGGGTGAACGCATCCTAAAGGGTAAAAATGCCTTGAAGCCTGGAAGTGCATAGAGGGAACACGGGGAGTGGTATTCTAAAACTGGAGAGTGCTAAATCTGGTGCAGCTGTGCATGGTAGCCAATCAGCTTCTAACATCAGATTGTTCAATTAAGCTTTGGCAAAAAAACCTGGAAGATGACTGGTTTCTATACAGAGCTACACCAGATTTTGCACTCTCCGCTTTTAGTAAATCAACCCCACAGTTAAATTCAGTGCTTATGTTGTCACTCCGGCACAGCTAGGTTATTAAAAAAAATAAAGAGAAAAAAAAAACTTTTCATTGATAGTAACATGGTGTCCTGGGGACCCCAAACTGATCACTAGAGATGAGCATGGAAGTCCTCCAATCTCATCTCTAGCCAAATATCAGTCGCGCTCTATTTAGTCCAATCAGGTGTGGGTCGAGACATTCACCACAGTGCAGCACAAAGGGGCAGGATGCTGGTGATGTCACTGCCCTTGTATGGGCACATATTTAGACAATGTCCACTTAAGGGCACTGACATCTCCAACATCCTTACATGTGCTGCAGGAAGAGAATGACCCGGCCAGCAGATTTGTATACTTGGCAATGTGTTCCTATTCCCCCCCGTCTCCCCACACCATCTACCTTGCTGTATCACACAGGGAGGTTGCACAGTATATCAAATGAGGCATGGGAATACTCTAGCAGCGCACTTAGATTATCCAAAAACATTAAAGAGATCCACACCATTTATTTTTCCTACCCAATCGTACTCTACCTATGTACAGAGGCTTTGTAAGCACTTATTAGTTCTAGTTCCTCTCTCATGTCACACTAGGGTTGCCACCTCATCCCTTTAAACCTGAACACATATGAATTACCCAGGTTCTGATTCTGATTTAATGCATTTAAGGCACCGAGTTTAATTACCACCTTAATCAGCCACAGAACTTGTGTTATTAATATGTGTTTGGGTTTAAAGGAATGAGGTGGCAACCCTATGTCACACTCTCTAGCGCTACCTGGATAGCAGCCGGGAAAACTCAGTCTCAAAACAAGAGTTGGTTCTTATAGTCTGTCTGGATAAAAAGGACATCATTCCTTTTTACATCAACTTTTCCTGATTGGCAAGAACCTTTTTTTTTATATTTAGTGCAGGTCAGGTCATGTCTAAAGTTGGTCAATAGAAATGGGGTGTTTGCCATTCACGTATTCCCAATTTCCTGTCAAGCTTTTAGTGAATGGTATGAGTGTTTTAGAGGAGATAAAATGGAAACAGAGTAAGGAAAGAATCACCACTATGAAGGTTAATGTGGAAAGCAGACACTATTATGGTCCTATATAGGAATCCAGAAGGATTCTTAAGTCTGCATATAGCAACATGTACACGTTACGAGAGCTCAAACATTTCAGCATTTTCGCAAAATGAGATCAGCAAAAATATTTTTCCTATGCAAAAATGTCATAACAGAGGCGCAGGTGGGATGCACATTCTATTTATTTTGAAATTCATTACATTGCAGACATGGGACTTTCATTGCTGCATTTACTTAAACATCTGCCTGACATTCATCTACCAAACTTGTTCATTTTGGACTCTAAAATTGCAAAGGGAATTTCATTTAAAAATGTAATCACTGCTAAACCTCAGTTCATATTAAAATTAATCTTTAAATACATATTAATAGACGAAGCCTGCAGCACAGTTATGACACAAGTTGAAATAACTCAGAAGTAAAAGATGATGAACTTACACATTACTTTATGTATTTCTTAGTGTTAATGGATAAGGAACAACTATATTCATGTCCCAATCACACTTGCGCTCTTTTCTAGCAGTTTCCTGTGCACATTATGTGTGAGTAAACTACACAGATTGTAATACAGGCAGTCCCCAGGTTACAAACAAGATAGGGACTGTAGGTTTGTTCTTAAGTTGAATCTGTTTGTAAGTCAGAACAGGTACATTTTTTAAGTGTAGCTCCAGCCAAAAAATCTATTTTTAAGTTTTTTTAGATAACATAGAGAAGGGTTATCATCCCTGTAACATTTGTTTTGCTGTCTGTGCCCCTGTTCAGAAGATTTCACCTCAGCTTCTGTCCCAATGACAATTGTATTTATAAAATTTTGGGTTGTTAGGGAAGCATGGACTGGTGATAAAGCATCAGTGGAGACACCTTTTACCCATATTAACTCTTACAGGAGTGAATTTCCCTTCATAGGGGTAGATTTCCTTTCACTTCCTGTTGTCTCCCTCCGTTTGTAAGTAGGAGTCGTTTGTAAGTCGGATGTTTGTAAGTAGGGGACCCCCTGTAGAACTATAGTCTCTCCATGTTTAAGTACTGGTCTTTGTGCCTTTTTTTCCTCTAAAAGCAGTACAAGAGGTTGTATTATTTTTGTGTAATGGGCAAAAATGTATAAAATGCTAGTTTATGAGTGCGTCCAGCTGTAAACTCTGATTTCCAAATACAGTATATTCTATTTTTATCAAGACTAACCTAAATCTAAAACAATCCTGAACTGTTGTGCATTTTTTAATATAATCTTAAGTATTAGGATAATGTTACTGCAAAGCGCATCAACATATGGAGGTGGCATGTCCAGCGCAGTACAGTATACAAAATAGTGGCCAATGCAAAAGAGCACACCACAATGCACATACAGTACCATGAGTTGGCATGCACTGCAATGGGGGTCTCGTGCATCGTGGCATCCCAATTATTAAAATAATTGGGATGCCTCAATTTGTGACAGTGTATGAATGCCCTGCAATGGCCTGGGTAAGTCTGAATGGGTCTTCAATGAACAATTCAAAGTAGTAACTTCCATACCCTCTCCCCTTTCCTGCTCCATTTAGAAGCCTCCATAAACTCTTAATTAAAGAGAAACAGTCTGGGAAAAAAAAACATCTTCTGGGCTGTGCTCTTCATAAGAAAACTCTGTGTACAAAGCAGTGCACCCTGCATAAAACATTTGTATGTGGAAAACAAAGATTTTACAGTATATTGATATATATATATAAAAAAAAAAAGAATTCTATTTATATATGTGCTTATATAATACACACACACACACACACACACACACACACACACACACACACACAATGGATATACAAAGTCTACACACCTCTTTAAAATGTCAGGTTTCTGTGATGTAAAAAAATGAGACAAAGATAAATAATTTCTGAACTTATTCCACCTTTAATGTGACCTATAAGCTGACCAACTCAATTGAAAAACAAACTGAAATCTTTTTTTTTTTTTGGAGGGGGGGGGGGGGGGGGTGTAAAAATAAAAACAAATAAATAATGTGGTTGCATAAGTGTGCACACCCTCTTATAACTGGGGATGTAGCAGTGTTCAGAATTAAGCAACCACTTTCAAACTCATGTTAAATAGGAGTCAGTACACACCCGTCATTTAAAGTGCCTCAGATTAACCCCCAAAAAAGTTAATTCGTTCTAGTAGGTCTTTCCTGACATTTTCTTAGTCGCATCCTACAGCAAAAGCCATGGTCTGCAGTGAGCTTCCAAAGCATCAGAGGGATCTCATTGTTAAAAGGTATCAGTCAGGAGAAGGGTACAAAAGAATTTCCAAGGCATTAAATATACCATGGAACAGAGTGAAATTACTAAGAATTGTACGTCCCTCCAAAATTGATGAAAAGACGAGAAGAAAACTGGTCAGGGAGGCTGCCAAAAGGCCTACAGCAACATTAAAGGTGCTGCAGGAATATGTAGAAAATACTGACTGTGTGGTACATGTGACAACAATCTCACGTATTTTTGATATGTCTGGGCTATGGGGTAGAGTGGCAAGATGGAAGCCTTTTCAACAAAGAAAAACATCCAAACCTGGCTAAATTTAGCAAAAACGCATCTGAAGTTTCCCAAAAGCATGTGGAAAAATGTGTTATGGTCTGATGAAACCAAGGTTGAACTTTTTTCCCATAATGCCAAAAGAAATATTTGGCGCAAAAACAACTCTGCACATCACCAAAAGAACACCATACCCGCAGTGAAGCATGATGGTGGTGGTGGCAGGTTTCTTTCGCTGGAACAGGGGCCTTAGTCAAGGTAGAGGGAATTATGAACAGTTCCAAATACCAGTCAATATTCCAGTTTTCTGCTAGAAAGCTGAACATGAAGAGGAACTTCATCTTTCAGCATGACAACGACCCAAAGAATACATCCAAATCAACAAAGGAATGGCATCCGCAGAAGATTAAAGTTTTGGAATGACCCAGCTAGAGCCCAGACCTGAATCCGATTGAAAATATGTGAGGTGATCTGAAGAGGGCTGTGCACAGGAGATGCCCTCACAATCTGACAGATTTGGAGTTTTTTTGCAAAGAGTGGGCAAATATTGCCAAGTCAAGATGTGCCATGCTGATAGACTCATACCCAAAAAGACTGTGCTATGTGATAAAATAAAAAAGTGCGTGGACAAAGTATTGGTTTAAGGGTGTGCACACTTATGCAACCATATTTTCGTTTATTTTTACTTCCCTCTACCTAAAAGATTTCAATTTGTGCTTCAACTAAGTTGTACAGTTTATAGGTCACATGAAAAGGTGCAAACAGTCCTAAAATGAATTAGCTTTGTCTCATTTTTTTTTTTTACATCACAGAAACCTGACATTTTAACAGGGGTGTGTACACTTCTTAGATCGTGTGTGTGTGTGTGTGTGTGTGTGTGTGTGTGTGTGTGTGTGTGTATATATATATACACACACACACACATATATATATATATATATACACACATATACATATATATATATATATACACATACATACATACATACAGGGGGTCCCCGGGTTACAAACAAGATAGGGACTGTAGGTTTGTTCTTAAGTTGAATCTGTTTGTAAGTCGGAACAAGTAAATTTTTTAAGTGTAGCTCCAGCCAAAAAATCTATTTTTAAGCTTTTTAGATAACATAGAGAAGGGTTATCACCCCTGTAACATTTGTTTTGCTGTCTGTGCCCCTGTTCAGAAGATTTCACCTCACCTTCTGTCCCAATGAAAATTGGATTTTGAAAATTTTGGATTGTTAGGGAAACATGGACTGGTGATAAAGCATCAGTGGAGACAACTTTTTCCCATGTTAACTCTTACAGGAGTGAATTTCCCTTCCTAGGGGTAGATTTCCTCTCACTTCCTGTTGTCTCCCTCTGTTTGTAAGTCGGATGTTTGTAAGTCGGGGACCCCCTGTATATACACACACAATATATATATATATATATATATATATATATATATATATATATATATATATATATATATATATATATATATATATATATATATATATATATATATATATATATATATACACATATATACACACACACACATACACACATACATACATACATACATACACACACATTTTTGTTTTACTATATTGTCAAGAGTATTGGGACGCCTGCCTTTACACGCACATGAACTTTAATGGCATCCCAGACTTAGTCTCAGGGGTCGGCCTTGGCCCCTTAGTTCCAGTGAAGGGAACTCTAAAGACATCTGCATACCAAGATATTTTGGACAACTTCATGCTTAAACTCTGTGGGAACAGTTTGGGGATGGTGCCAACATGGACTGCGAACCAGTGCACAAAGCAAGGTCCATAAAGACATGGATGAGCGAGTTTGGGGTGGACTGGCCTACACCTCAACTTAATAGGACACCTTTGGGATGAATTAGAGTGGAGGCTGTGAGCCAGGACTTCTCATCCAACATCAGTGCTTGACCTTACCAATGCACTTCTGGAATAATGGTCAAACATTCCCATAGACACACTCCTAAACCTTGTGGACAGTCTTCCCAGAAGAGTTGAAGCTGTTATAGCTGCAAAGGGTGGGCCAACTCAATATTGAACCCTACGGACCAAGACTGGGATGCCATCAAAGTTCAGGCAGGCGTCCCAATACTTTTGACAATATAGTGTGTGTGTGTTATATACAGTGGAACCTCGGATTACGAGCATAATCCGTTCCAGGAGAATGCTCGTAATCCAAAGTACTCGCATATCAAAGCGAATTTCCCCATGGAAGTCAATGGAAACGAAAATAATTTGTTCCGCATTGACTTTAATGTCATGCAATACCGCATGCAGCCAGAGGTGGGGGGGGGGGGCGCCATAGAGCCTCGGAAACGGCCGGAAAGGCCAGAGGACACCTCGGCTGACCTCGGCAAACCTCGGAAACATTCGAGGTTTGCCAAGGTCAGCCGAGTTGTCCTCGGCCCTTTCCGTTTATCTCCGAACAGCGTCGAACGCGGTCACTCGGCTCCGGCACTCCCCACATCAAGCCAAATGCGGTACTGCACTTAACAGTTTCACTGCGCTCCCATCAGAGTTTGCAGAGGGCTTTATCGCAAAAAGGACAGAAATATAGAGCTGGAGCTCTCCATCATAGGGACCTGTACTGAAGAATATAGAAGCTGCCAAGACGAACCTCTTTTGTAAAAAACTTGTTGCCTGGCTAACTCAATAATACAAAAAGGTATGCAGCATGTGAAATCACAACCTGTAATCTGCATAGCTACTTGCAGAGACTCAAAGCCCAAAAGCCAGGCAGCTAGCATATTCATAAGGAGAGGTCGGCAGAGAGAGCCCTATGTGTTCTTTTATAACAGGTTTACTTTAGGGCATCCAGGTAATAAAAAAGGAAAAAAGCAGTGCAAACACCAAGAGTGCATTAAAACCACATACTGAAAAACCACAAAAATATGTAACATTTTATGAGCACTGATATGCCCTGAGGGGTAAGAAAATATTTCATATGAAGGTGGTATAAAGTATTTTCCAAGTCGCACATTACATTACTTCCTGTCTAGTAAACCAATAAAAGAATACTGTTAAGTGCAACTTTTTAACCTCCTTTGGCCTTGAAAGACAGTTACAGCAGAGAAAAGATCACAAAGTAACAAATGAGTATTACTTCATTTTTCAGCAGACATCAATGCCTACATACATCCTTGTTATTAGTAGCATCTTTCAGTTTCCCTGGTCCCTAGATATGGAGATGAGTCTGCAGAGAGCACAGAGCTGCTGAGAAGATTTACCTGCAGCAAATGACAGCTTTACATGACAGGGCCAGGTCCAGGAAGTACTGCCTTACTCCGAACGTCAAGGCATATTTGAGGGACTTGCCATCGATAATTAAGGCAAAGTCATTCTCCTTTCTGAGAGCGTCTCCAAGATTACCGCAGTGGTGACTTAAAATTTCACGAGTGGACTGTATAGGAAAAAAAAAAAAGCATGAAGGACACTTTTACAGAAGTTATATAGTGTTCGAAAGTAAACAAAGTTCAAACTGTACACACATAGTTAAATGGTAAATGGGGTACCTCAAAAATTCTCAGGTGCTAACCAACTGGTCTTAAAAATGTTACTATATTTAAGTGAACTAGTAAAGTGTGGAATCCATGCTGAGTTTTTACTGCTGGTAATGTTTTTAGGTTCCAGATTCCTACTGTAAATGTCCATAAGAATCTTAATGCTAGCTACACAGTTGGTAAGGTTCAATAACTGATCCATCCAGTGCAGCCCAAGTGTTTTTGTGTGTATGCCACTACCATTTTCCTAATGCCTGTAGATTGTTTGCCAAGAAACACATCACAACGTTTTTTAAATGTATCTACACTGCCCACCGACACCAACTGTGGAAAGGAGGTTCCACATCCTTACTGCTCTAACTGTAAAGAACCTATTACTCAGTTTAAGATTGAACCAGTTTACATCTAACTTTGTGTGGCTGTTTTTTTAGGGACATAAAGATTAAATCGTTTTCCCCTATGCTAGAATCACCATTTAGATATTTGTATATTGTAATCATAGCTCCTCTCAAGTGTCTCTTCTCCATGGAGAATAAGTTTATGTTGGTAGATGTCTCTCATAGCTGAGGTCCCCCAGCCCCTTTATTAGCTTTGTTGCCCTTCACTGGAATCTCTCCAGTTCCAGCACATCCCTCCTGAGGACTGGTGATCAGAATTAGGCAGCAGACTCAATATGCAACAAGAATTTTTGTAAAGCGGTAAAATTTGTTTCATCTCTTGAGTAAATTCCTCTTTTTTTAAAGGATAAGTTCACCTTTTGTAACATGTTACACTTATATTCAGGGTGTAACATGTTACAAATGCACGGCCCCTATTGTGACAGCGAGTGGAGGATCTTCTCCCCCCGCTCACTGTCACGATTTAAAAACATTACTCATTCTCAATGAGCTACAGTTGTGTTCAAAATAATAGCAGTCCAACATCACTTACCAGATCACTCACTGTTTTTGGTAAAAGTTATATTTCTACATGGTAAATAATTAACTAGTAGGTGTAGTAAAGTAATACAACACCAACAGACCCAACAGTCATGACATGCATGCTGCTGAGTCTGTAATTAAATCATTAATTGAAAGGGGCGTGTTTTTCCACTTCCCGCCCGGTCAATAGCAAATTGACGTCCGGGAAGTGGTTTTGTTATCCTGACTGGGCGTCATATGACGTCCTTCAGGATAACAGCCGCTGCGCGCCCGTGGGGGCGCGCATCGCGGCGATCGGTGGAGCGGTGTGTCAGTCCAGCGGAGGCTCTTTACCACGTGATCAGCCGTGTCCAATCACGGCTGATCACGATGTACACAGAAAAGACCGTTGATCGGCTTTTCCTCACTCGCATCTGACAGACGCAAGTAGAGGAGAGCTGATCGGCGGCTCTCCTGACAGGGCGGTTATGCGCTGATTGTTTATCAGCGCATATCCCCCTCAGATGCTCACACTAGACCACCAGGGAAGCCCCCAGGGCCACCAGGGAAGCCCCCAGCATGTGGATGGCCAGGTACATCCCCCATGGCAATCCACATGCTAAAAAAAAATCCCAAAATATGCCAATCAGTGCCCCCAAATGGGCACTGATTGGCACATCATATTTATGTTATAAAACAGGGATGCCCAGCAATGCCACCCATCAGTGTCAGTGCCACCCATCAGTGCCAGCTATCAGTGCCCATCCATGCCATCCAGGCCCACCTATCAGTGCCCATCCATGCCACCTATATGTATGCATCAGTGCCACCCATAAGTACCCGTCAGTGCCGCCTATGAGTGTCCAGTGCCGCCTGTGAGTGCCCATCAGTGCCACCTATCAGTGCCACCTATCAGTGCTCATCTGTGCCGCATTAACAGTGCCCATCAGTGCAGCCATATCAGTGCCCGTCATTGAAGGAAACGCACTTATTTACAAAAAAAAATTAACAGTGACAAAGAAAAACTAGTTTTTTTGCAAAATTTTTGGTCTTTTTTTGTTTGTTGCGCAAAAAATAAAAAAATCGCAGAGGTAATCAAATACCACCAAAAGAAAGCTCTATTTGTTGGAACAAAATGATAAAAAATTTGGGTGCAGTATAGCATGACCGCGCAATTGTCATTCAAATTACGACAGCGCTGAAAGCTGAAAATTGGCCTGTGCGGGAAGGTGTCTAAGTGTCTGGTATTGAAGTGGTTAAAGTAATAGCAGTGTGGAGTTCAATTAGTGAGGCTATTCAGTCTGTGAAAAAACACATGTCAAATAGGTGGCCCTTATTTAAGGATGAAGGCAGCAAATATTGTACATGCTGGGTATAGAGCATTTCTCTCCGAAAATGGGTTGTTACAGACATTGTTCAGAGGAACAGCATACTTTGATTAAAAAAAAATGATTGGAGAGGGGAAGCATATAAAGAAGTGCAGAAAATGATCTCAAATGCTTTAAAATGGCAACCAAAACCAGAAAAACGTGGAAGAAAACTACTATTCGAATGGATTGAAGAACAGCCAAAATGGCAAAGAATCAGCCAATGATCAGCTCCAGGGTGATCAAAGAAGTTCTAAAATTACCTGTGAGTACTGTAAAAATTAGAATACACCTATGTAAAGCCCAAGCTATCAGCACGAAATCATCGCAAACTCCCATTGTTGAAAAAAAGGACATGTGCTGAAGAGGTTACAATTTGCTAAAGAACACATTGACTTGCCGAACGAGAATGAGAATGAGTAATGTTCCTAGACCCAAAAAGAACAATCTTGCTTTCATTGGTCTACAAAATGTTGCGCCATTTCTCGTTCGGCAAGTCAATGTGTCCTTTAGCAAATTGTAACCTCTTCAGCACATGTCCTTTTTTTAAACCTATGGGTGACGTCACCATTTCAGGCTTTACCAATCATCTTTAATGTGACTGCACCCAAGCGGCATGATAATAGGCAAGTATAGGCATCTTTCTTACACTGATTAGCAAAGGGGAAGGTGTTAGGAAGGGGGGAGTGAGTATTTTTAAGATTAGTTTGAGTTATCCCAGAATTTTACTTTAACTAGATCAAATCTCATCTCTCACAATTTTCTTAATTTGAAGAAAATCCAGAGAAAAACAAACAATCAATCAATCATACAATAGAACACAAGCAGCCATTGCTGATTCCTCAGATGGGGAATTTGGTATTCACTTAAAAACGTCTAAGACAGGTATTTGCACCCACATCCGGGCATAGACCCCCGTGGGAGTCTACGCCTATTCCTGCCCCCCCCCACACTGTCTGCTGGGACACACACGGGTCCCAGAGACAGCAGGGACCATTCGAATTGCGCAGCGCGACTCGCGCATGCGCAGTAGGGAACCAGGATGTGAAGCTGCAAGGCTTCATTTCCTGATTCCCTAACCGAAGATGGCGACGGCAGCATCCGAGGACCGAGGGACGGTTCGGCCTCAGGTGCCGACATCGTGGGCACCCTGGGACAGGTAAGTGTCCTTATTTTAAAAGTCAGCAGCTGCAGTATTTGTAGCTGCTGACTTAAAAAAAAAAAAAAAAAATAATAATAATTTTGCGGGACTTCCGCTTTAAGTCTGGATCTGTACATTTTTTATTTAAACCATACACTGCTCCTATAGATCATGCCAAGTAGATGAGGCCAGTATAATAATGCTTACTCTAAGGCTTTGCGTGTAACTGGCCAAACTAAATATGTACAAGGAGCAAACTAAATCTGCTTTACACACAAGACACAAGCTTGGCCACACATGACAAGACATACTTACATCAAGAGATCCTTCATTAATAACGATTAAGCCCATATTTTTGGTCAGTAGTCTGCACGAATGTCCTATTGAAAGAAAACAGAGCAGTTCAGAATTTTTATTAAAAACATGTTTTGTTACAATCTTTGTTATAAACACACATGAAAAAAATCCCAACACAAAAATGGCAGTAGAATCTAAATACTATTGGGATTTGTTTTAAGGATGCAATGGGTAAGGACTTTTCCTGTGGTGTTCCCTGGTGCAAAGCATGATGTGAATGGTAGATGGTAGATTAACATACCATTCCAAACAACATTTATTACTCATGACCTGTTCACACCTTCACAATTTAATGCAAGCTTTGTAGAGCAAAACAATAGAGGTTTCTGTGCTGAGCAGTGCAGTTAGAAAAATAAGGCATGTTCATGTACTATGATGTTAAACAGAATAATTAAAACAATGTAAATGCACTACAATAGACGTGATAGATGTGAACCTGGCAAGATAGTCCTGATTTTATTAGGTTATAATCATCAGCTGGGGAGATCCAACACAACTGATCGACTGTCTCCTTAAGCCCTGGTTTACATTGCAGCGATTTAACATCTCAAATCACATGCCAAATCGGTGGCAATTTCCGGCCATGGCACTGCACCAATTCCCAAAAGTAGTTCCTGTACTACTTTTGGTGACTTCAGGGTGCAATTTCAATAGATATCTGTGCAAAAATCCACGAAGATGGACACTGACTTGCGGGAATTAAATCGTGCGAGTTCAGCTGAACTCGCACGACTTCATTCCCGTGGTCAATGTGAACCTAGGCTCAAGCCTAGTACCACTAGTATTTTTTTTCATTCAACCCAGCAGGCTGAATGAAAAACATAACTGACAGCTCAGGTCGAAGCCGCTGTACTAACAATTCGATGTTAGTACAGCAATCTCCCCTGCTGTTCTATTGTGTTCTGACAGAAGATGCCCCTGCCAGAACACTCCGCTCAGCGCTCTGTGCTTTGTGCACTGGTCCAAATCATTTGGTGGAGGGGGCATTACGGTGTGGGGTTGTTTTTCAGGGGCTTGGCCCCTTTGTTCCAGTGAAGGGAACTCTTAACCACTTAAGCCCCGGACCATTTTGCTGGCCAGAGAACTATTTGCGATTCGGCACTGTGTCGCTTTAACTGACTATTGCGCGCTCATGCAACGTGGCTCCCAAACAAAAATTTACGTCCTTTTTTCCCCACAAATGGAGCTTTCTTTTGGTGGCATTTGATCACCTCTGCGGTTCTTATTTTTTGCGCTATAAACAAAAATAGAGCGACAATTTTGAAAAAAAAAAAATAATTTTTACTTTTTGCTATAATAAATGTCCCTAAAAAATATATAAAAAAACATTTTTTTCCTCAGTTTAGGGCGATACGTATTTTACATATTTTTGGTAAAAAAAAAAAAAAATCGCAATAAGTGATTATTGAATGGTTTGCGCAAAAGTTATAGCGTCTACAAAATAGGGGTTTGTTTTATGTCATTTTTATATTTTTTACTAGTAATGGCGGCGATCTGCGATTTTTATCGTGACCGCGACATTATAGCGGACAATTTTGACACGTTTGGGACCATTGTGATTTTTACAGCGATCGGTGTTATAAAATTGCACTGATTACTGTAAAAATTACACTGGCAGTGAAGGGGTTAACCACTAGGGGGCTAGGGAGGGGTTAAGTGTGTCTTAGGGAGTGATTCTAACCGTTAGGGGGTGTGGTTATGTGTGACACAGCACTGATCATAGCTCCCGATCACAGGGAGCTATGATCAGTGACACTGTCGTTAGGCAGAACGTGGAGATGCTTGTTTACAATGACATCTCCCCATTCTTCAGCTCCGTGAGACGATCACGGGTATCCCAGCGGCGATCGAGTCCGTGGGACCCGCAATCCGACAGGGGCGCGCGCACATGACCACACGCCGGCAAATTCAAAGAGACGTACCTGTACGCCCATTTGCCCAGCCGTGCCATTCTGCCAACGTAAATGTACATGCGGCGGTCGGCAAGTGGTTAAAGCGTCAGTATACCGAGACATTTTGGACAATTTCATGCTACCAACTTTGTGGAAACAGTTTGGAGATAGCCCCTTCCTGTCCCAACATGACTGTGCACAAACAAGGTCCATAAAGACATGGATGAGCGAGTTTGGGGTGGAGGAACTTGACTGGCCTGCACAGAGTCCTGACCTCAACCAGACAGAACATCTTTGGGATAAATTAGAGCAGAGACTGCGAGCCAGGCCTTCTCGTCCACATCAGCGCCTGGCCTCACAAATGAGCTTCTGGAAGAATGGTCAAACATTACCATAGACACACTCCTAAACCTTGTGGACAGCCTTCCCAGAAGAGTTGAAGCTGTTAGAGCTGCAAAGGGTGGGCCAACTCAATATTTGAACCCTACGGACTAAGACTGGGATGCCATTAAAAAAAAATGTAAGATTTCCACTTATTTTCTGAGATTTCCACCTAATTCATGCCATGTCTCTGGGACAGCAAGTGAAGGGAAATCTCCACAAGGGGACATAAAAACAGACACTTTCTATTTTTTTCACACTGTATCCACAAAAAAAGTGTCAGACACAGTGGTTACAACACTTTAAAATTTAAGCCCAACTCCAAGAACTGCATCTTCTCTATTAAAATGCCTCCCGGACAGTGCTGTTAAGAGGTTCTGTTCCCTGCAGTACCTTGCAGCCACAAGATCTACCGAGTTGAATGATCTTCAGAGTCATTCAAACTGGGAAGATTGAGGATCTTAAGGTGAGTACAGAGGTCATGAACAAGCATGCTCCCTGAGGGGGCGTCACTACAATGCCCTCAATTCAATGTGTAATGATGCATGGAGCAAAAGGCAGTAATTGCAAGATCTAAATATGTGCAGTGTAAATAATCACCACACAAATCGTGTTCTTTTATGAGAATGTACCATCTATTGACTTTGTACTTCCTCCTTTTAGCCTAAAAACTCCATTAAAAGAAAAGTCACCCTTGCTGTTAAGTGTTACGTCTGGTGTGAACAGCAAGTTGCTGTTGTGTGAGCTACAGTTAATATATATTTCTAATATTTTTTTTCTCCAATATTTTTTCCAATATTACTGGTCGTTTGAGAACTCATGTCAGTTAAGATGGTGCTTGAATAAGCAGAGATCCCCTACTCTCTCCTTGTAGGAAGTTTTTGTCCACAGTGATCGATTGTCCAGGACTTATGGGAACTCTTAGGGATCCTACAACACGGATAAGGCTCACGGTCAGAGTTTATGTTTAACTGTGTGTAAATTGACCATTTTTTAGAGTTTTGTTATTTTTATTTTCCATTTTATATATGTTTTGTACATTTGAAAACTCTAAATAAAGATTATATAAAAAAAAATAAAAAAATTTTAAAAATAAAGAAAGGTCACCCTGTGACCTGAGGAAGAGTATTAGACTAGGTTCAGAAGCAGGATGAGAGTCCAGGTGTTTGTGGTGGCTGAATAGTCCTCCTTAAAGTGGACTTCCACCCACTTTTACAACTCTTCAGCATCCCTCACTAAACTGTGCACTGTAAACAAATTGGATATTTTTTTTTCAGCACAGACTGTATATCTGCTGTATTCATTTTTCACTTCCTCCTCCCTGGCCGCGGCCCATCGCATCATTTCCTGTTTGCAATGCCTCCTGGGAAGGGGCAGCAACTTCCTCTCAAACTGCCGTTGCTATGGAAACCTGACCTGAAACCTATTACACTGCTTATGCTGCACTTAGCATGTATGAGATTCAGGAAGAAATACAGTCTGGCTTCAGATGTCCACACTTAAGATGGCCACGGCAAGTTTATAAAATAACAAACTACTGCTAAAAACTAACAAAACAGACCTTAGTTTACAGACTAACTTTACTAGAATACATTAAGCTTGTGTATTATAGGGGTATTTTTATTTAAAAAGTATAATTTAGGCCGGAACACCGCTTTAATATTACACTAGGAGATCCCCACTCAAATAGGAGAATATTGTCAACCAGAAAATGTAAATTATTTCTGCTTTGCATAATACAGGGAACAAACCCTAACAACTTTACTTGATTGATCTTACATGATCATTGCATATAGCACAGTACATACAGCCATCATCACATCCATATAAGTTAACAGTCACGTTAAAACACGCCATATTACCGTCTGCAGAATGACAAACAGATGCCATAAAACTGAAATATATTTTAATGCTCCCATACACTTAGAACTGTAATATGAAAAGAGCCATAATCTGAAAATATGGAGTCTAATTTGGTACACCATAAAAAAATTTTAAAAAAATAAAATAAAAAGTCTGCATACTTTAGAGACAAGAACTGTAATTATCTTCTGTACTTTTAAATGTTTTTTTAAAGGGAAGCTCATGTATAACAAAGTACTTCAGGGCAAAAAAACAAAACACTATAAACTCAGCACATTTATGCAAAATTTGCACATTTCTCCATCTTTTAACCACTTCAATACCTTCCTGCCCAGACCAATTTTCAGCGCTGTCGCATTTTGAATGACAATTGTGCAGTCATACTACACTGTACCCAAATTAAATTTTTATCATTTTGTTCCCACAAATAGAGCTTTCTTTTGGTGTTATTTGATCACCTCTACGGTTTTTATTTTTTGCTAAACAAAAAAAGACCGAAAATTTAGATAAATGTTTTTTTTTTTTTTGTTTGTTTCAAAACTTTGTAAATAAGTAAGTTTTCTCATTCACTGATGGGGCTGCACTGACGGCACTAATAAGGCGGCACTGATGTGGCACCATTGATGGGCACTGATAGGCGGCACGGATGGGCACTGATAAGCGGCACGGATGGGCACTGATAGGCGGCACGGATGGGCACTGATAGGCGGCACGGATGGGCACTGATAGGCGGCACGGATGGGCATGATAGGCGGCACGGATGGGCACTGATAGGCGGCACGGATGGGCACTGATAGGCGGCACGGATGGGCACTGATAGGCGGCACGGATGGGCACTGATAGGCGGCACGGATGGGCACTGATAGGCGGCACGGATGGGCACTGATAGGCGGCACTGATGCGGCACTGATGGGCACGGATAGGCGGCACTGATGCGGCACTGATAGGCGGCACGGATGGGCACTGATAGGCGGCACGGATGGGCACTGATAGGCGGCACGGATGGGCGGCACGAATGGGCACTGATAGGCGGCACGGATGGGCACTGATAGGCGGCACTGTATTGTACTGATGGATGCCAATCAGTGCCAAATAATGCATGCCAATCAGTGATGCCCATTGTGGGCACTGATTGGCATCCATTGTGGGCACTGACTGGCATCCCTGGTGGTCTAAGGTGGCATACCTGGTGCTGGGCATCCCTGGTGGTCTGGTGGCGTACCTGGTGGTCCAGTGTGGGCATCCTTGGGGGGGCTGCGCTGATAAACGATCAGCACAGACCCCCCCCCCCGTCAGAGGAGCAGCCGATCGGCTCCCTCTACTCGCGTCTGACAGACACGAGTGAGGAAAAGCCGATCAATGGCTCTTCCTATTTACACGGATGATCACGTGGTAAAGAGTCTCTGTCGGAGACTCTTTACCGAGATCGTAGTTGTGGGGTGTCAGACTGCAACAACGATCGATGCGATGCACGCCCCCGGGGGGCGTACAGCGGCTCAAAATCCTGATCACATCATATGACGAGAGGTCAGGATTTTGACACCACTTTGCAGCCGTCATTTTCCTATATGGTGGGTGGCAAGTGGTTAAGGGTATCTCCACCTTTGTGCGAAAAAATAGCAAATAAATTTTTTTTAAATAATATAGCATATATAATTGCTACACAAGTCATATTGTAATGGAATGCTATTAAAAATGACCTTTCCATTGGAATCAGCAACGCTGTAATTTTCTGTAAAATGCAATATGGCAACCTGGAGGCGTCCTGTACACAGATGGTGTACAGAATGCCCCCAAATATGTCTTTTTCTGCTTGTGCGATTGGCTGATTATCCCAGAAGTCTGCCCTAAGATGCATGTCAGATTTTGGGCATCCAAAATAATTTTTTCAGTACAGATTTCCTTCAATGGCTGCGATTATGAACAGAACTAAGAAGTTCTGGAAGAGATTCTGGTACTGAACTCACAGGAAAGAAAATACAGCGAGTACTAGCTTCTACTCATAACTGAAATATCACTTGAACTACCAGATAATTATGCAACCAATACCAAGTTCTGGGCAAAAAAGGGTGGACAGATTTATACCACAGTAACTGTTCTACATAAAGCCTTTTTCAAGAAGATCTTGCCACCCAGAGTCCGAAGGCTTGCCAGTTCAAGAATTCAGAATAAAAACTTTAGAAAGCAGCGTGCAACGCATCTGGCCAATACGGTGAGTGATGCGCTTCATGAGTGTATTATACAACCAGTACACTACTAGGAGGGTTCAATGGACCCAATAAGCAGATACAAAAATTCCATATACACTATGGTACCAAAAGTATTGGGACACCTGCCTTTACACGCACATGAATTTTAATGGCATCCCAGTCTTAGTCCGTAGGGTTCAATTATAAGTTGGCCCACCCTTTGCACTACAACAGCTTTGATCCTTCCGGGAAGGCTGTCCACAAGGTTTAGGAGTGTGTCTATGGAATGTTTGACCATTCTTCCAGAAGCACATTTGTGAGGTCAGGCACTGATTTAGACAAGAAGGCCTGGCTCTCAGTCTCCACTAATTCATCCCAAAGGTGTTTTATCGGGTTGAGATCAGGACAGTCAAGTTCCTCCACCCCAAACTCGCTCATCCATGTTTTTTATGGACCTTGAGTTGTGCACTGGTCCAAATCATTTGGTGAAGAAGGGGATTATGGTGCGGGGTTGTTTTTCAGGGGTTGAGCTTGGCCCATTTGGGAACAGTTTGGGGATGGCCCCTTCCTGTTCCAACACGACTGCGCACCAGTGCACAAACAAGTGTTTGGGGTGCAGGAACTTGACTGACCTGCATAGAGTCCTGACCTCAACCCGATAGAACATCATTGGGATGAATTTGGCTGGGTTCACGCCTATTCGAATTTGATGCAGCTTACACCGTATCCAATTCGCAGGACATTTTAAAATCTGTTCATTTGAATGAGGCTGGTTCACATATGTGCGTTACATTCACACTCCGCATTGCCCAAAAAACTTGCGTTTTCTGGGCATTTAAAACTGAGAAAACTGCGCTGGAATTCGCACATGTGTGAATCCAGCCTTGGAACAGTGCCAGGCCAGTGGCTGACCTCACAAATACACTTCTGGAAGAATAGTCAGACATTCCCATAGACACACTCCTAAACCTTGTGGACAGCCTTCCCAGAAGAGTTGAAGCTGTTGTAGGTGCAAAGGGTGGGCCAACTTAATATTGAACCCTACGGACTAAGGCTTGGCTGCTAATGAAGTTAATTTCATGTGCGTGTAAAGGCAGGCGCCCCAATACTTTTAGTCATATAGTGTACATGAACCCAGACTAAGTTACCAGGGAATGTGCAACTCATTGAAATCTCGTCTCTACCGTATCAGCCAACCTGTAATAAAGAGGCCCTATCTGCCTAGGTGCAGACAAAGGATGAAACCTGAAAATACAAAACCACTTTTTTCCCCCACGTACTCCTAACTTTACTCTGCTGTTTTTTACAGGATGAGTTATGCCTGTACATAGTGTGGTTTAAAGCTACCTTTTATCTGTGATCAAGTGCTTTGGTTTAGTGGAATGCTTCATTTTTACTGCATTCTGCCAGCCATTATGGTTGAAGCCTATGAAAGCCACCAGCATTTACAGAGAAAAGATGGAATGAATGCTTTGACAGCAGAATCAGATGATTTCTTATGTCTCCCTAGCTTTGCTGTTCAGGCAGCACATTAAAGGCATACCAGAAAATTGATATATCCTACAGGTTACACGTGGTGAAAGAACAGATTCCCATAGAAGCTATAAATTCCAAGATCCATTAGTAAAAAGCCATGTGGTTCCTAAAATTTCTCCCACATGATATGGATACATTTTATTCTAGACAATGTAATGCAGCAGTATGGAACGGTAACAGCATTACGCTGTGCAATGATGCGTAGCTCTCTACACAAGGACACAAATCATGTAATTACCGATGACAGCCCTGTCTTCACTGCATATTAAAGGGTATACAAACCTAATAAGTAGTATTGCAGAAATATAGTAAAAAACGGTCTACTATGCATGTAGGCAATTTAACGGTCAAACAAGTTTGGACTAATCATGGAAATCTTCAGCATTTTTATTTTAGTTTGCAAAAATAAGAACTTTCCAAGTTAATTGCAACAACCAAAGTCCTCTTTCTACTTTTATAATGCGACTTTAGACCAGCCTTTCACAACTATTTTACCAAAGAGGAACCCTTGAAATTATTATTAAATATATATTTTTTCAGGTCTCAGGGAACACCTGCTAAAACCAATTCATTGAGGGACAGTGGGGAGAATGCCCCTTATAGTTGGTGGTGCCCTTTTCTATATGTCTATAGCAGCCCTTTTCTACTTTTACCCACAAAACCCCCTGACATTTTTAAGTTTCAGGGAACCCCTCCTAAGACCAATTTATTGGTGGCAGAGGGAAAAATGCACCTTACATAGGTGGCGAGTGGGAGGAATGCCCTCTTACAGTGAAGGTCAGTACCACCCTTATCGGCAGCTAAAAAGATGATTGGCGTCATGCCATTTGGCTATGCCAAGTGGCACTGCACCCAAAACTATCCAGACACCATCACATTGCAGGTCAATCAGTCACAGTTCAAGGAACCCCTACCAACCAGTCCCTGGAGAAACACTAAGATTCCACGAAACCCTGGTTAAGAATGGCTGCTCTAGGAAATGAACAAAGACAAATGATGAAGTCTTGGTGCAATTCAAGCGATGTTGGGCCTGTGATAAGAGTAGAAAGGCATTTGGTTTAACTTAAACAGAGCTTTATTGGTCAGGTTTAGCAAGCTTTTTACAGGACTTCTAAAGGATTCTGTGCTGTGTAGTTTTCTTCTACCCATCAACAGATTAATGCTAGTTTTAAAGCGGAACTAACCCCTCCTTATCCATTACAGCCAAGGAAGCCGCCATCTTAGTCTCAGTTTGATCTGCAGCTGCCATGGTGCTGTGCATGTGATCAGTTATTACTACCAGCCATTTGATGGCTTGACAGTAAGGTTGAATCACAAGGCAATTGTGACAGTTAATCATTCATGGCATACCTAAAACATAACTGTTTTGGGAAACAGTCAAAGAGGAACTAAACCCACTGATTTAACAGTTTCACAAAACTGTTACACTCAAGGCATGCCGTGAATGATAACCATCAAATTTGTGTGTGTTCTCAAAACTAAACTATCAATCCATCAATGGCTGGGGTAATAACAGATCACATGTACAGCACTATGGCAACTGCAAATCAAACAGAGGCCAAGATGGCAGCTTCCTTGTCTGTACATAAGAGTTTTTTTTTTTTCACTTTCAATTGATAGTGTCGGTTGGCTTCAATGAATGAATAGTATAAAGCAGTACCAAACCTGGCAGGGAAATCAGAGAGCATTTATTTTGTCTTTTTTTTTTTTTGTACAAGTAATCTGTGTGTGTGTGTCAGTTTTTCAATTATAAAAAAATGTTCCCGCACAATATGAATGCTGATACAGCTGTGACATTTACAGCATTTCCTGTTTCCATAAAATTTGGCACCATTGCCAGTATGATTTTTACAGTGGTCTTAATGATCTTTTAGATTAAATTCTGTACAACCACAAGTCTTCGGCAAAGCACAGGTGACCCAGACGAAAACCCCGGGTGCACTGCGTTGCAACTGTGATGCGAGAAAACTGCAGCGCATCAGTGTGAAAGCCCCGTAAATGTGCACAGCATATGAATTAGCTGGCTTTTCACATTGGTGAAACTTCAGGGCTGCCTTTAGGGGGAAACAGACAGTACTCTTGTACTGAACGAAAGCCCCATTAGGTCACCAGGGGTTACCCATTTCCAATTTGATGTCTAGTTTAATAACACAATTTCCTTTCATTTTAATGCTTCTTCGCTCATGACTTTGCAGCACAGGGCTATCTCTCAGCTGCCTATCTAGTTAGTGAGGTAGGGACACGGATGTGTGTATTGATGATCTGTTCACACATTCCATTACTGACAGCCCCCACCTGACAAACTGGGAAATGCTGAAAATTACTTGGAGGCCCCCCCTTACATCAGGGTCCCCAGTGAGCCTCCCCCTACATTAGGGTCCCCAGAGAGCCCCCCTTACATCAGGGTCCCTAGAGAGCCTCCCCCTACATTTGGGTCCCCAGAGAGCTCCCCCTACATTAGGGTCCCAGAGAGCCTCCCCTACATTAGGGTCCCCAGAGAGCCTCCCCCTACATTAGGGTCCCCAGAGAGCCCCCCCTTACATCAGGGTCCCTAGAGAGCCTCCCCTTACATCAGGATCCCCAGAGAGCCTCCCCTTACATCAGGATCCCCAGAGAGCCTCCCCTTACATCAGGATCCCCAGAGAGCCTCCCCTTACATCAGGATCCCCAGAGAGCCTCCCCTTACATCAGGATCCCCAGAGAGCCTCCCCTTACATCAGGATCCCCAGAGAGCCTCCCCTTACATCAGGATCCCCAGAGAGCCTCCCCTTACATCAGGATCCCCAGAGAGCCTCCCCTTACATCAGGATCCCCAGAGAGCCTCCCCGTACATCCGGATCCCCAGAGAGCCTCCCCTTACATCAGGATCCCCAGAGAGCCTCCCCTTACATCAGGATCCCCAGAGAGCCTCCCTTACATCAGGATCCCCAGAGAGCCTCCCCTTACATCAGGATCCCCAGAGAGCCTCCCCTTACATCAGGATCCCCAGAGAGCCTCCCCTTACATCAGGATCCCCAGAGAGCCTCCCCTTACATCAGGATCCCCAGAGAGCCTCCCCTTACATCAGGATCCCCAGAGAGCCTCCCCTTACATCAGGATCCCCAGAGAGCCTCCCCTTACATCAGGATCCCCAGAGAGCCTCCCCTTACATCAGGATCCCCAGAGAGCCTCCCCTTACATCAGGATCCCCAGAGAGCCTCCCCTTACATCAGGGTCCCCAGAGAGCCCCCCTTAAATCAGTGCCCTCAGAGAGTCTCCCCTACATCAGGATCCCCAGAAAGCCCCTCCTTACATCAGAGTCCCCAGAGAGCCTCCCTTACATCAGTGTCCTTAGAGAGCCCCTCTTTACACCAGGGTCCCCAGAGACCCCCCCTTACACCAGGGTCCCAAGAGAGCCTCCCCTTACATTAGTGTCCCAAGAGAGCCTTCCCTCTTACATTAGTGTCCCCAGAGAGCCCCTCCTTACACAGGGTCCCAGAGAGCCCCTCCTTACACAGAGTCCCCAGAGAGCCCCCCCTCTGACATTAGTGCCCCCAGGGGGCCCCCTCTTACATCAGTGTCCCCAGAGGCCCCGTCTTCAAATCAGTGTCCCCAGAGGCCCCGTCTTCAAATCAGTGTCCCCAGAGGGCCCCGACCTTACATTAGTGTCCCCAGAGAGCCCCCCTCTTACATTAGTGTCCCCCAGAGGCCCCCTTCCTTACATTAGTGTCCCCAGAAACCCCCTCTTACATTTGGGCCCCCAAACAGCTGACTCCCCCTCTTGCAGAGGTTCCCCTGTACCTGGCTGGTGGAGGTGGGAGTCGGCGATCGGCAGCTATTTGGTGTCCACAGGCAGGGGGATCTCCCTGGGGCTAGTAGTTCTATCTCCGAATGTATACAGCGGAGAGGGGAGGGGCCTCTGACCCGGGCATCAGCAACAGTGTTCAAGCAGAGTGAAAGTGAAACTGATACCTGCCTGGGTCAGAGGCCCCTCCCTTCTCCTCTCCACTGTATACACAGAGTACTACAAACCCCAGGGAGATCCCGCCGCCCACTCAGGCACCATAGAGCTGCCGATCACCGCCTTCCACCTCCTCCCACCTCTCCTCACTGCACTCTAAAAGTGAAGGGGGATTTTGGGTCTTGGGGGCCCCCCCACAGCGGCGGGGCCCTAAGCAGCTTGCATAGTGTGCCTATAGGGCCGATCGGCTCTGGTAGTGATGAAGAATGGCATCAATTTATTTAGCAGACACATCAATCTTATATGAGAAAGGAGGGGGGAAAAGGTGGGACTTTAAATGAAATGCAGGAAAACTTACATCTCCATCCCTATTGATATGTAAAACTACAGCAGATTGGGACTTCAAAAGTATTTATTTATAGCTGATCTTTGAATTTTACAGAAATGGAGCCCAATTTATCAATTGTTTTTTTATCAACATTAAAATCCCCCCTTTGTACTTCAATCTGTGTGGGACCATGTGCATGCACCTGACTCTCTGGCAGGCCCATTCCATCTCAGTTCCCGGTATGGACACTTTAGGCAGTCTCCGGGCTTTGTTTTAGTGTGAGTATATGTGACGATAGATTATCACCGTCTCTTATAGATTATTTTTTCTGTTTCGATTATATCCTACTGGCTTATCTAAATATTTAGATGCACCCGCCCCTGAGGAAGTGGTTTTATTCACGAAACATGTCAGGCATATCTGGATGCATCTTGTGTTTTATATAGCCCATTTGATTTTAGCTCAGTCAGATTTATTATTATGCTGCCTACACACGATCGGAAATTTGGCCAGCAAAAGACAGATGAGAGCTTTTGGTCGGAAAATGCGACTGTGTGTATGCTCCATCGGAATTTTGCTGGCCGAATTTCCGCTAGCAAAAAATTGAGAGCAGGTTCTCAATTTTTCAGTCGGAAATTCCGATCGTCTGTAGCAATCCCGACGCGCAAAATTCCTACGCATGCTCAAAAACAATTCAACACATTCTCGGAAGCATTGAACTTCATTTTCTCGGCTTGTCGTAGTGTTGTACGTCACCGCATTCTTGACGGTCGAAAGTTCAGCAAACTTTTGTGTGACCGTGTGTATGCAAGCCAAGCTTGAGCGGAATTCCTTCGGAAAAACCATCCAAGATTTACCACCCTGTTTGAAGGTCACAGAGCATGGAGGACAATGTTTTATGCTACAATATGCAGTTATGTTATGATTAGAGTTGAGCGGACACCTGGATGTTCGAGTTCGGCGGGTTCGGCCGAACTTCAGAAAAAAGTCCGGGTTCGGGACCGAACTTGACCCCGAACTCCGAACCCCATTGAAGTCAATGGGGACCCGGACTTTTGAAAACTAAAATGGCTGTAAAAAGGTCATGGAAAGGGCTAGAGGGCTGCAAATGGCAACAAAATGTTGTTAAGAGCATGGCAAGTGATCTGCAAACAAATGTGGATAGGGAAATAACTCAAAATAACATAAAAAAAAATAAAAAATAAAAAAAAATGCTGGAGGCCCCCTTCTCAACAGAAGAGGTACAGGAAGTCATTAAGAACCTCAGAAACTCAACGGCACGATGCCGCACATATGGTGGGAATACCCCAGAATACGCACTTTCTGGAAAAAAATATTCAATTTAATGGATAAGATAGTGGGAAAATAAAATACTATAAAAAATAAACTACTACTATAAAAAATTATAATCTTGACCTAGGAGGACGAAATTCAAATGGAGTAGGAGGTTGAGGTGGCGGTGGATGTGGCGGTGTAGGTGGAAGCGGCGATGGAGGAGGACGAGGTAGCCAACACTGGTTCAAAAATACAACAATGGCTGGGTAAGGCTAGTGGTGAATGATGTGTCGAATTCTGTCCCCCGTCGCATAGTGTCCGCCCTGTACTGCGCTTGCTCAGTACGTAGGACAAGGGGATTTTGAAACTCTCCGAAGACGATGCGCGGTGACTCCAGGTTCAAGCCACATCATCCGAGGTTGAAGCCTAGCCAAGCGAGCCCGTGAGGGGCCCTATTACTATGTGCTACCGTATGTCCACTTGGATGGTCGGGCTTGAACCTGCACTCACTGCGCAGGCGACGTTCATCTTTGGAGATTTTGTGAATCTCCTTGTCCTCCGTACTGCGCAAGCACTGCACCTGCGCAGTAAGTGGCCGGACACTATACGATAGCAAGACAGTTTTCGTCAGAACACCGGTATATGTGTCTATTCTGCACAAGGTACGGCCAAGTCCTGCTGGATCCATGCCTGGTTCATTTTAATGAACGTGAGCTTGTCCACATTGGCTCTGGACAGGCGGCTGCGCTTGTCTGCGATAACGCCCCCTGCCGTGCTAAATACACGTTCAGATAATACACTGGCGGCAGGGCAGGCCAGCACCTCCAAGGCGTAAAGGGCAAGCTCAGGCCATGTGCCCAATTTGGAGACCCAGAAGTTGAAGGGGGCAGACCCGTCATTCAGTACGTGTACGCGTGTGCACACATACTGCTCCACCATGTTGGTGAAATGCTGCCTCCTGCTAAGACGTTCCATCTCAGCTGGTGGTGCTGGTTGTTGTGGCGTGCCGACAAAGCTTTTCCACATTCCGGCTATGCTAACCCTGCCTTGCGAGGTGCTGGCGGTGCCCCGGCTGCGTTGGCGACCTCTTCCTCATCCTCTGCCTTCGCCTTGTGCTTCCACCGTACCCCCGCTTCCAAGTGGGAATGCCACCAGCAGCGCGTCTACCAGCGTGCGCTTGTACTCGTGCATCTTACGATCACGCTCCAGTGAGGTAATTAAGGACGGCACGTTGTCCTTGTAAGGGGGATCCAGCAGGGTGGCCACCCAATAATCAGCACCAGTTAAAATGTGGGCAACTCGGCGGTCGTTGCGGAGACACTGCAGCATGTAATCGCTCATGTGTGCCAGGCTACCCAGAGGCAAGGAAAAGCTGTCCTCTGTGGGAGGTGTATCGTCTGTGTCCTCTGTATCCCCCCAGCCACGCACCAGTGATGGACATGAGCTGGTCTGGGTGCCACTCTGCTGTGAACATGGTTCCTCCTCCTCCATCTCCTCCTCATCCTCCACCTCGTCATCCTCCAGAACTGTGCCCTTGCTGCCAGACAATTGTGTACCTGGCGCTTGTTGGTGCAGGAACCCACCCTCGTAGCCACTTGTAAATGACTGCCCTGAAAGCCTTGGAAATGAACCCTCTTCCTCCTCCTCCTCATCCTGTGCCACATCCTCTTCCATCATCGCCTTAAGAGTTTTTTCAAGGAGGCATAGAACTGGGATAGTAACGCTGAGAACGGCGTCATCGGCACTGGCCATGTTGGTGGAGTACTCGAAACAGCGCAACAAGGCACACAGGTCTGCATGGAGGCCCAGTTATTGGCGGTGAAGTGGAGCTGTTCCGCAGAGCGACTCACGTGTGCGTGCTGCAGCTGAAACTCCACTATCGCCTGCTGCTGCTCGCACAGTCTGGCAAGCATGTGCAAGGTGGAGTTCCACCTTGTGGGCACGTCACATATGAGACGGTGAGCGGGAAGGCCGAAGTTACGCTGCAGCGCTGACAGGAGGGCAGCAGCAGGGTGAGAATGCCGAAAGTGCGCACAGACGGCCCGCACTTTCTGCAGCAGCTCTGGCATATCGGGGTAATTCTTCTGGAACCTCTGGACCACCAAGTTCAGCACATGCGCCAGGCAAGGGATGTGTGTCTAACCGGCTAGGCCCAGAGCTGCTACGAGATTTCGCCCATTATCGCACACCACCAGGCCGGGCTTGAGGCTCACTGCCACCAACCACTCATCGGTTTGTTGTTCCATGTCCCTCCACAACTCCTGCGCGGTGTGGGGTTTTTCCCCCAAACAGGAAAGTTTTAAAACTGCCTGCTGTCGTTTAGCCCCGGCTGTGCTGAAGTTGGTGGTGAAGGTGTTACACTGACCGGATGAGGAGGCGGTAGAGGATGAGGAGGCGGAGTAGGAGGAGTTAGCAACAGGAGGCAAACTGAAGTGCCCTGCAATCCTCGGTGGTGGAAGGACATGCGCCAAACTGCTATCCGCCTCAGGCCCAGCCGCCACTACATTTACCCAGTGTGCTGTTAGGGAGATATAACGTCCCTGACCGTGCTTACTGGTCCACGCATCCGTAGTTAGGTGGACCTTGCCACAGATGGCGTTGCGCAGTGCACACCTGATTTTGTCCCCCACTTGGTTGTGCAGGGAAGGGATAGCTCGTCTGGAAAAGTAGTGGCGGCTGGGCACGATGTACTGTGGGACAGCCAATGACATCAGCCTTTGAAAACTCTGCGTCTCCACCAGACGGAATGACAGCATTTCAAAGGCGAGGAATTTTGAAATGCTGGCATTCAGGGCCAGGGATCGCGGGTGGCTAGGGGGGTACTTCCTCTTCCGCTCCAGTGTTTGGGAAATAGAGAGCTGAAAGCTTCCATGGGACATTGTGGAGATGGTTGGTGACCCAGGTGGTAGTGTTGCTGGCAGATCCTCTGTTTGCGGGTTGGCAGGTGTCACTGTCACTACAGAGGTGGCTGAAGAGGCCGAGACTGCAGCAGAAGAGGAAGCAGGAGGAGCCAGAGACCTTTCTTGGTTTTTGCGGTGTCTACTCCACTGCATCTCGTGCTTTGCACTTAGATGCCTGGTCATGCAGGTTGTGCTCAGGTTGAGAACGTTTATGCCTCGCTTCAAGCTCTGATTGCACAGCGTGCAAACCACTCGTGTCTTGTCATCAGGACATTGTCTGAAGAACTGCCACGCTAGGGAACTCCTTGCACCTGGCTTTGGTGTGCTCGGTCCCTTGCTGCATTGGGCAGTAGCAGACGTACTGTCTAGGGAACGGACACTCCGCTTTTGCACCCTACTCCCTCTTCTGCTGTGCTGGTGGCTCTGTGCGACCACCGCCTCTTCCTCTGCACTACACTGGTCACCTGCATGACGTTGATTCCATGTGGGGTCAAGGACCTCATCATCCTCCACATCATCTTCCACCCAAAATTCACCCCTTCCCTCCTTGTCGGTCTGCACAATGGCGAAAGCAGCAGCAGTTGGCACCTGTGTTTCGTCATCATCCGAGACGTGCTGCGATGGTCCTCCCATGTACTCATCATGAAACATAAGTGGTTGGGCATCGGTGCACACAATCTCTTCCACTTCTGGGGCAGGGCTAGGTGGATGGCCCTGGGAAACCCTGCTAACAGAGTCATCAAAAAGCAGAAGAGACTGCTGCATGATTTGGGGCTCAGACTGATTGGCTGATTTGCAAGGGGGTGAGGTGAAAGACTGATGGACATCGGCTGCAGGTGCCAACTCTGAACTTTCATCAGGAGACTGGGTGGGAGACAATGTGAAGGAACCAGAGGCACTGTCAGCAGCAACCCAATCTACTATCGCCTGTACTTGTCCTGGCCTCGACATTCGTACAGCCTCATTAGGCGCGCCAAATACTGCTGCTGGTTCTGTCGCCTACTCCCACCTGAGGAAGGTGTTTCACTAGTGCGTGTAGCTGGCACAGATCGACCAAGTCCTCTCACTGCAACAGGAGCGCCACCAGCAGCACCACGACCCGGGCCACGTCCCCTTTTTGATGATCTCCCCATATTTTCAAAATTTATCATCTCGCCCTAAATGGGTGTTTTTGAATATAGCAGAATACACGTACAGTGTCTAAAGCGTTTATGAAAAACGCAGAAAATGCTATTGGGAAGAAAAAAAACACTGCAAAATTAAATTTTCTTGCAATGTTTTTACAATATCAGAATAAACGGATAGTGTCTAAAGCGTTTATGAAAACGCAGAAAATGCTATTGGGAAAAAAAAACACTGCAAAAGATTTTTTTTTTTGCAATGTTTTTGCAATATCAGAATACACGGACAATATGTAAAACGTTTATGAAAATGCAGAAAATGCTATTGGGAAGAAAAAAAAAAGTGCAAAATAAATTTTTTTTGCAATGTTTTTGCAATATCAGAATACACGGTTAGTGTCTACAGCGTGTATGTATGCACACGCAGAAAATGCTATTGGGAAAAAAAAAATTAAAATTTAATTTTTATGCAATGTTTTTCCAATAGCAGAATACATACAGACTTTGGTGTATCTCTTAGTATATGCAATGTTGGTCCTAATGTTGCATTGAGCTTGCAGGTAAAACGTTTATATTTTGTCTGGCACTGGCCTCATGGCACTGTTACTGTGACTGTGCACTGCACCCCAGCCAGGGTACAATTGATTTAGTAATCTCTACAATAATTATCTCTGCCTCTTTCTTTTGCTAAATAAAGAAACTCCCTACTCTAGCTATCTATATCGCTCACTGATCTAACTAATTAGAATAAAATTCAAGGAATGTGGACTGACTTTAGCACACTAACTCCGAAAATCCTCTATCTCTCTGCAGCACAGGAACCTGTCTAACAGTGTCTGTCTAACAGAATGACGCTGTGTGCTGTGTGTGTACTATTTATAGAGACTGGGTCACATGCTGCACTGGCCAATCACAGCCATGCCATTAGTAGGCATGGCAGTGATGGCTTCTAGGGCACACTAGTGAAACGATCATCCATTGGCTGCCCTAAAGCTGTTAAAAAGGCGCCAATACAGCGCCGAACACTGGACCCAAACCCGAACTTACAGCCAATAGTTCGAGTTCGGGTTCGGGTCCGGGACACCCAAAAGTCCGGTACGGACCCGAACTTTACAGTTCGGGTTCGCTCAACCCTAGTTATGATCTATTTCTAGGACAATGGTCTTATATATATATATATATATAAATGTTTGTATGTTTATCAATTGTTGTAATTCAATATGATTTTTATTTATTTTTTTTCAATATTTTTTACTGTCCAGATAATAAACGCATATAATTTTTATTATGGACTCATTCTTTGGCCACACTGAACATGCCTCATTTATAGTCCCAACCTGCTGTAGTTTTACACATCAATCTCGTCTTTTAAATGAGGGATCCATCATATATAATCTTTCAGTAAGCATCCACCCCCACACAACCAAGGTTTCCACCTTTTCAGGGGAAATGCCGGCCTTATGATCTCTTTACTATTAATAAGCAAGTTCCATTTTAACCAAAACAGGCTGATAAATACTGGCCAGGTGGCGACTCCACACTTGGCTGAGGTATGGCAGTATTACCGGGGAAGTTATGTTTAAAATATGGGTATTACCCTTTCTTCCTCCTATCGAGTGTGTGGGGGGGGGGGGGGGGGTTGGGCAACGAGGAAACTTTAAGATACTTCTAGTCGCCCCCAGGGTGCAGAAATGTTTTGTTGTATAGTCGTCCCCTTTTTTTTTCTCTATCCCTGATATGGGGTAACGAGTGTGTAGGTCATAATATGTGGAAACTCTTCCCGAAATGTTCTCTGTACTGCGATACAGATTTACTATATGTTGTTCAATCCTAATTACCTAAATGCCCTGGAAACTTCAATAAAAATCTTTGAAACAAAAAAAATAAATGGGTATTGATGTCATAAAACGGATGGGCACATTTTCTTAGAGGAGAATGGGACCCTGTCAGGTAAACTGTACACAGCCCAATTTCTACTGGCAGCCCTGTGGAGCAATGCAGTAAAGCAGAGAACATAAAAGTTCCCTTACAATGAATTAGCATATTTTTGCAATCGGTCTGTACAACACCCATATCATCAGTCACTTTGGTCTATAGAGAGAATTCAGAAAACACCCTGTGAATTAGCTAAATGAGTCACAAAAGTTTAACATAAATTAGATTTTTAGGTTTAGAACACTGAAAGCTCATATAAAGTAGATTTAAACCACTGTTGATGTTAGAAACGCCATGAATATACAAAAAACATGCCACAGAGCATCACTTATTAATCTGGTCACACTGCAACAGTGCCACCTACTGGGTCTTATGGGAAAAGACTGGATTATAAAATTACCTATTATGCAGGAGAGGAAGACTAGAAAGCCGTATGCAGCAATAACCATGAAGTGCAAACACAGGATTCTTTTAAAAGTGTCACACGGTATTAAAAGAAAAAAAAAAAAAAATACCAAAGACAGATTTACACATCTGTATTGTTAGCTGAACTCTAATCAAACAGCTGAATACACAGATGAAATGCATACACTATCACTATTGGTCAGGAGATTATGTTTAGTCATTCTTCAGGTCTATGCACTCCTGTCAGAGCTTTTTCACACTCCGTTTTACTGTCGTTTTTGCGGCGCTATTCAGCCGCTAGCAGGGTGCTTTTAACCCCCGCTAGCGGACGAAAAAGGGTTAAAATCGCCCACAAAGCTCTTTGCTACAGCGGATCTTTGCTGGCGGTTCAGTGGCGCTGCCCATTGACTTCAAGGGGCAGGGGCGCTTTAGGAGTGGCGAGTTCACCGCTCCCAATGCACTCCAAAGAAGCTGCTGGCAGGACTTTTTCTGACGCCCTGCCAGTGCACCTGTCTATTACACTTTGTGCAGTAATACTGCCTGGTCTCCACCACACACGAGCCTGTGATTGGACAATGAAGAAGCAGCAGCACAATGATGAGGGCAGTCTTGTGATTTTCCCTTTAATGTATGATAGAGTGATAGACGGACAGCACTGTGCAAAACAAGGGGCTCCCCAGTTGCTCACAACACTGGCACTTGCAGTGTACAGCACTTCCTAATGTGCTGCTGTACAGCGAGCAGCAGCAGGTCTAGATTCAGGAAGGAACACTAGTCCTGGCTTTAAATATTAAATACAATAATGATTTTTAATGAGTACCAAAGTTGGATTAAATATGTTTTCTTTGCCTGCCTGCAGTTCGAGTTTGCCATGACAATTCCTTTTTGCCATGTCGTGTTACAGTACCCGTGCAGACAGGATAGTGTAATCCTTTTTGTGTCCCTTATCTAGAAATTCGTTGTGAGCAGCTTTAAACAGTGCAAAACTTACTTCACCTTCAGAAGTTGGATCTGCAGAGTATGCTCGTATACAATGACAGACTCCCTCCTTTTTCAAAAGGCTGGAATTTATTATTTTCTATTGGTTAACAGCTCACATGCTTACTACAGACAGTCCGAAGTGCTGTAACTTGAAAGATGACAATTAAAATCTTACAACAGCCGCTATACACGGATACTGTTGGATCAGATAGCAAACGAAAAAAAACAATGATCACTGGATAGGCTAAAGTCAGCCATAGACTGTTAGAATCTTGGCCGGTTCAGCAGGGACTGGTCGAGATTCAAACCATGTATGGGCAGGCTGATTGTACCCAAGTTGGCTGGGAGAACACAGTGATTATTGCTAGTGCATATAGCGACTGGCAAAAGTCGCATGAACAATCCGACAGGCTGGTTGTACCAAAGTTGATTGATCGACTTAGGTACAACCAACCTTGCCATACATGGTTCGAATCTCAGCCAGTCTCTGCTGAACCAGCTGACAATATAGCTCTGCAGGAGGGATCCTCCCCATCAACCTGTGCAGGAAAGAAAATCACACCACCTATGGCCGGCTTAAGTCCACCTGTGCTGCTGACCATGTTTCCTGTTCCATCCCTATTTGGGTTGTAACAGGATACATGGTCACAGTCTGCAAAACCCCACCCCCAAATTAAAGAGTGTGTGAGAGTGTGCGTGTGTTCTATAATTTTTTTTAAATCTGGTACAACCGTGCATTGCTCAGCATGAACAGGTGAGTCATCAACTTACAGATGTGTGAACAGCAGACTACAAGTCCCACTTTTTGGTTCGGAGGACAATTCTATTCCCAACAGGTTGGCGTGGCAATGGGAGCGAAATATGCTCCCAGCCTCGCCAACCTGTTCATGGCAGAATGGGAGGATAGACAAATTTTTAATAACCAGCTGCCACAGTTGAGATTTTATCGAAGATTTATAGATGACCTCCTATTCATTTGGGAGGGCTCCAGGGAGTCGGTAATAGGATTTTTGGAATCACTGAATCACAATGAAAGAAATATAAGGCTGGATTACCAAATAAGTGAGGAGTCAGTAAATTTCTTGGATGTCACAATTAATAAGAACTCAAATACCCTCAGTACAAAGGTGTACTTTAAAGTAACAGATCGTAATAGTTACTTATCCATCAGGAGTGGTCATCACCCTGCATGGATAAGGAACATACCTAAAGGGCAAATATTACGCGTTCGGCGTAACTGCACGGAGCTGGAGGATTTCCTCACACAAGCTGATGTGTTAAAGCAAAAGTTCGTTCAGAAAGGTTATGACGGGTACACTATGGATGGAATAATCAATAGTATTGCAAAGATACCGAGAACGGAGTGCTTTAGGAAGAAAGAAATACAACCAGCTCCCAATCAACATCAGGTTGGCTTTATATCAAGCTTTCACTGCCAATATAAGGAGATTGAGAGCATATATAAAAAACACTGGCACATCCTCTGCAGGGACAGGCACCTGAGGGAAATTTTACCTCAACAGCCAAAGTTTATATACAGAAAAGCTCCAAGCTTTGGTGATCAGGTTGTCAAAAAGATTCTTGACCCCCCAGGTGAAGGAAGGCTGAGGATAGACTTAAAAGGCTTCTTCTGTTGTAGAAAGTGTGTGTGCTGCCGAACAGTTAAGATACAGAATAGGGGAGTAACAGAGGTAACTAATAATGATAATGAAACATTCTCTATTAAAGAGTTCATAACCTGCAATACACCCTTCGTTGTATATTTGATGTGGTGTCCCTGTGGCTTATTTTACATTGGGAGAACTAAGAGGCTATTGAGAATCCGTATAGCAGAACACCTGGCCAATATACGTAAGGGCTTTAGGTATCATAGTGTATCCCTTCATTTTAAAGAGAAACACCAACAGGACCCCAGCCTTCTACAATTTGTTGGAATTGACGTGGTACACCCAGCCTGGAGGGGTTCCAATAGAGTGAGGGACCTGTCACAGAGAGAGACTAGGTGGATCTTTCTTTTCAAGTGTTTAACGCCTAGGGGGTTAAACATTGAGTTAGACCTGAATTGTTTCATTAATAATTTCTGATCTATTTAACAACAATTATTTTTAATTTTTGATCTAATTTTAATTCATTTATTGTATATGATTAGATGAGTGAATGATGATAGAGTGGGGAACCAATAGGGTCCCCGCCTCGTTATTTACCTCCCAGCCCCACTCAGGATATTTCAGATATGAAACATTGAGTATTAGTAATGATGAGTAATATATGATGTTTTTTGACCCAGTCATTGAATCTGTTTATATATTTATACACGGCTTATATTTATATTCCATTTATATATACGTTGGTATACTTTTAGTGGTTTTTGATTATGAACATATTTTAAGAATTTTTTAAAAAATATTTTAAATAGGATATTTTAATATACATATTAATGCACTTTAAACATTATACATATGGTTTATGTAGAGATGTCCAGTTGTCTGGTACTGTCTATAGTGGACAGTATTTATAAACTGGATGTTTAATCCGCATTCTGTTCCTGATCATTTATGATTCAGTTTTATAATGGTTATTCATTTCCATAATGATTAATAATATTATGGATTACTATGCGGATTTAATGTATGATATTATTATTTGTATGTGCATTATAGTGACCGGCAGATACTGAGTTAATTAATGTAGTACCGCACCCATTATGATTATGCTGGCACATAGCTTATGTTATGTGGCGCTATATGGCAATGGAGTGCTGATTCGGCCCCAGCTATATAGTGCATCATGTGTAACCATAGACATCCGTCACTGAGTGATAGTGGTTGCCAAGCTTTGATAAGATCCTGTGCCGAATGGTGCCCCATATAAAATGACTGTGTACTGCACGAACGGGGACAAGAGGAGTGCGCAGGCGCAACATGTGTTGGGCGCATGCGCGGGTGTAGAGAGATCGCGCATGCGCAGTATGGCCGTCACGGGGAGGGTATAAATTGATTGATTGCCACGCCGCTCAGCCAACCCTATGATTAATTCCTGATGACGAAACATGTCGGGGGCGTGGCTGAGCGGCAATTGATCTAGTAACACGCTAACGTGAGGAGTCCCTTGGAGGAAATCGATCCCGTTGTTTGGAGCACGAGCAGGAAGGAGGGGGTGAGCAACATCTGACACTGCCTGTACACACCTCGAGTCCGCCGTGACTGCAAACGCTCTATCCGTGTGTTCATTTGAAGTGAAGCGTGCTGTGTTGTGGTAACTTTTACATATGCTGGCTTGAATTTAATCAAATGTGAGTGTGACTATTGGAGAGTCTTTTAGTGTGGTGTGAATAAAATTTAAATGATTTTACACTATTGGAGCAATCCTCTTATTTTCACATATGGAGAGATCCGGACATAGATGGATTTTGGAGTGATCATTAACCTTCTTGGGTGGAATTCAAAAATTTATTGGCCTGTCACGAAAGTGCGGGCGATAGATGTGGTGAGTGCGTTTCTTTTGGGGGAGTGGAAGCACGGATCACTGTGGTGTGGTGGAAGATCAAAGGAAGAGTTCTTCACGTCTGTTTATTTGCACATCGTGTGAAAAGCTGCATGGACTTTTTATGCGACTTATGTTTTCACAAATTGTTTTTTTCTGCAGAAATCAGTGTTATACTGATCATTACACACTTTTTGTGCACTTATTGTTTGTGATCTATTTATAGAATTTGGTTTCATACACGTTATATTTATTTCACTCAGACACCATTGGTGATATTATACTTTTATAATTTATTTTATTTTTTATTTTTATTTAGTAGTTCTATATAGTTACATATGCATTTGATATATGTTTAGCGCCGTTATTTACGCTCAGTCTTTATTTTAGAAAGATTTGGTGTAGATTCGCTTACATTTACCTTTTTTAAAGTGGCAGCTATAGTTAAGTAGGTAGATTTTCCTGAGCGCAGTGGATAGGCATTCAAATAGGGGCGGTTGGTTTGGATTCCTATATTTTGAGACTACAAGTCCCGTCTGCCACTAGTGAAAACTTTCTCCAGCCCCCTAAATGAAGAGCTGTAACTTAGTATGGACTTGCAGCTGGAGGAACGATCTGCAGGAGCCTGTGCATTGCACTCGCAATCCACTGATCACGGTTCCAAGGCAAAAAATTAAAAAAACATTTTTTTTTTTTTTTTTTAAAACATTGTGGGTGCATGTAGGTTTTGTAAAAGTTGGGGGTAAGTGAAATTGGCACTGCTAGTGTGAAGTATACTCTGGTGTGTTACAGTATATACCAAAACGTGAAAAAATTAACAGGAAATCAAGTGCTTTGTGCACATCCAAAATCCATAGGTATCCAAACCAAGTATCAAAGTGCTAACGTGCATTAAATAAAAGTGCTATATTGTAGCAAACATGCAATAATTGATATATTGTATACATAATATGAAAATAAAAAAGATTTAAAAAAAATTTAAACATCCAAAAATTATTAATAGCATAAATTAATAATAAATAGTGCATTAAATCAAAGTGCTGTAATGTATAGCAAATATGCATTATTGATCCTTTATTTACATAAAATCAAAAAATAAGTCCATCAGTTCATATTAAACATTAAAAACGTTCTCCGCTGAGTGAAATAGGTGCCGATAAACATGCATGCACTTGGGCAGTGGCTTTGTGTCACACTCTTGCCCCCTTCCTATGCTGCACTCACCAGATAGCAAGGAAGGAAAGCAGGAGGCAACCGAGAGGATTTCCATTACAGTCATTTGTACTGTGGAGGCTTGTGACCCCTTTATGGGGATTGCTATCTGGTGAGTGCAGCATAGGAGGGGGGCACGAGTGTGACACAAAGCCACTGCCCGAGTGCACGCATGTTTATCAGCACCTTTTTGACACAACGGAAATGATTTTTAATGTTTGATATGAACCGATGGACTTTTTATTTGATATTATGTATAGGAAGCATCACTAATGCATATTTGCTGCTATACATCACAGCACCTTGATTGATTTAATGCACTTGAGCACTTTGACACTTGTTTTGGATATTCCTTTTTGGATGTTTTAATTTTTTATAAACCTTTTTTATTTTCATATTATGTACACAATATATCAATTATTGCATGTTTTCTACAATATAGCACTTTGACTTAATGCACTTCAGCACTTTGATACTTGGTTTGGATACCTATGGATTATGGATGTGCACAAAGCACTTTATTGATTTCACGTTTTGGTATATACTGCGACACACCAGAGTATACCTCACACTAGCAGCAGCAATTTCACTTACCCCCAACTTTTACAAAACATACATGCACCCACAATGATTAAAAAAAAAAAAAATTTTAAATTTTTTGCATTGGAGCAAAAAAGCAGCCTTGGAACCTTGATCAGTGGATTGCGAGTGCAATGCACAGGCTCCTGCAGATCATTCCTCCAGCTGCAAGTCCATACCAAGTTACAGATCTTCATTTAGTGGGCTGGAGAAAGTTTTCCCCCCAATATTTAATTTAGTTTTCACCATCCACCTCTGCTGGTGGCTGATTTCAGTGGAGGCAGCAGCTATCAATAGTAATTCTAGTCCATAGAGCAGAACTAGATTTCCTTTCTTTACGTTTTGCAAAAGGTTGCATTCGCCTTCCAGTTTGTAATGTAGGCGACATATTGAAAAAATAAATAAATATCACTATACCAATATTAATAGCAGTCTCTTGTTTATCTCCAGTCAGAATCCAAATTTTAATGTCGGCTTTCACTAATGTCTCGATGGTCTCTGGTACATTGTCTTGCAGCTTGTCCTCTATGGCAGTTGCTCCAAGTAAATGGAGGTTCTATGGAAGAGGAGAGAAAAATTACACAATAGAATAAAAATCACAACTCAGTATGTGCCTAGCAGATTAAATTATGAGCTTAATTTAACAAAAAAAACAAACAAACAAAACATCTGTCAGCTGAATAGAGAATTTCAATAAAATGAGCACACAATTAAAAGTGAAACATGGAACAACTGGGATAATCATTCATTTGCTGTGTAATTATTACATCTCACACGAATAAAAGAAACGCATGCTGCAGAAGGAACACGGTGCAGTGTAGGTTTTTTGGCAGTTCTCTTTTTCATTGATGTTGCCTGACTATCCAACAGAGTGCATTTCTTACCCTACAGGCACACATGAAGTGTTGTATGGCACTTCATTCATGTCTGAGCTGCACTGTACTTCTTGGAACGACACAACAGATCAAAAATGAACCACCACCAGAATTTAATGTATATATCCAGCCCCCAGGATCTGCTGAAGCCTGCTATTCTCCTGAGGTGGATCATCATTGCTCATACCGTGGCTGTCACTCAAATAAAAAAGCACATCCAAACGTGTTGGATTCTGAAGATTTTTTAAGTGACCGTTTTTCCGTATAGCGGAGATCAGTGGTTTAGTATTAATCGTCTTCGTTAGACTTTTTTTTTTTTTTAAACATTTTGTTTCGTTTTGGAATGCCAGTTCCCATATGTTCTGTTATAATCATCATTACCATCGTAATAATTTGATGTAGGTCAAGGAGCTACAGATGCAGAACATAAAAAGATTAGCAATAATTAAAATAAAGCAATAACTACAGTGGGGAAAATTATTATTTTATCCCCTGCAGATTTTGTAAGTTTGCCCAAAAATAAAATAAAAGGGTCTATAATTTATTATAGGTCCATTTTAAATGATAGCGATTGAATATCAACCAAAAATCGGGAAAAAAAAAAAAAAAAAAAAAAAAAACACACGATACAAATGTTATCAATTGAGATGCAGTTCGGAGATTACCGTATAAGCCGAGTTTTTCAGCACATTTTTTTGTGCTGAAAATGCCCCCCTCGGCTTATACTCGAGTCAAGCGCATGACATTTTCCGACCCGACTTTGGGGCCCCGTATCTTGGGGCAACTTGATGATAGGCACACCAAATTTGGATATGTTGTAGTTATAGTTCCACTGGGTTTGCATACCAATTTGGGGTTCCTAGCACCAAGTGACCCTGAGATACGGGGGCCCCAAATTCGGTCAACTGTGTCCATCTGCAGCAATATCATTTCGGGACCCTTTTTGGCTGCAGATAGGGGGCATTAGGAACCCTTAACTACCAAGTTTGAAGTTTGGGGGACCTATGGCTGCAAATGGGCACAGTGAGGCATGCAAATGGGCACAGTGAGGCTGCAAATGGGCATTGTTGACCCTCTTTTCCACTTACAGTAGCTGCGCATTTCTCACCCTAGGCTTATACTCGAGTCAATACGTTCTCCCAGTTTTTTGTGGTAAAATTAGGTGCCATCGGCTTATATTCGGGTCGGCTTATACTTGATTATATACAGTAAATTAAGTATTTGATGCCCAAGCAAAACATGACATTGTACTTTGTGGAGAAACCCTTGTTGGCAAGCAGAGATGCAAGACGTTTTTTGTAGTTGGTTACCAGATGTGCACACATCTCAGGAAGGATTTTGGTCCACTCTTCTCTAAATCCTTAAGGTTTCTTGGCTGTCACTTGGCAACTCCAAGTTTCAGCTCCCTCCATAAATGTTCAATAGGATTAAGGTTGGTAGAGGTTCAAATACTTATTTTACTCACCAAACTGTAACTCTATTTAGAACATTTGTATCATGTGTTTTTGGTTGATATTCTGTCTCGATCATTTAAAATACACTTATGATAAAAATGATAGACCCTTCATTTTTTTGTAAGTGGGCAAACTTACAAAATCTGCAGGGGATTAAATAATTTTTGTCCCCCACTGTATGTAAAATGTACACAGAATATACTGGTAATACATTTTAACCATGTATTTGTACAAGAGAGATGACTTTTGTGAACCTATAGCTCTCACTTAAGCTATTGTGATCAGCTTGCTGCTTAGCAAGTTAAGTAACTAACCGTTATTATAGTAGGGGAGATCCCTGCATCCACATCACTTGCGTGGGATCTGTGTTTTTTTTTTTTTGCAATCCAACCGCTGGTTTAACAAAAAAAAAAAAAAAAATTTAAAATGTGCGTGTAATACCATGCTTTAGACTAAATGGGCATGGTTGCCGATATTACAATGTATGAGGCATAGCAAGCAGTATCTGCAGGAAAAGAGGGAAGATTGAATGACTGAAAGAAGTGTGATGGGTATGAGATGGGTCAGAATTTGCAGGAGAAGAGTGTAGATGATATTATACTTAGCAGTATGTGCAGCAGAGGGGTGTGGAGGGTATGAAGGCAAGTAGTATGTGCAGAAGAGTAGTATGGCGGGTATGATGGTGGCAATATGTGCAGAAGAGTAGTGTAGAGGGTATGGCGGTGGGCAGTACAGTAAATCCCTTGAATAACACAAATGGTGATTACTGATTTTCCCCATATTTAAAAAAAAAAAATTACAAAAAAAAAAAAGTGAATGGCATTTGGCAAACATTCACAAACTTGAATAATTGTAAAGCAGCTGCATGGGAGCCATGCTCCTCGCACAGGGTTTTACAGAAGAGGATTTAAGGTCAAAACCAAAGCCCAGCAAAACAGGCCTACTGTAATGGAAGTGGGTGGAGTGGGACAATGGATGTGCAGAGAGTGTTATTTGAAAAACCATGGACTGTAAAGGTGGTATAAAAAGCACTAAAACAGACATGCATCAGTGGAATTGAGGGCAATGGAGGTAGAAAAGAAGATACCTAAAGTAAGACAGGGTATTAGCAGGGAATCCGGGGCACTGGGCAGTAAAAAGGAGCTGAAGACTTGGTGCTTAGAGGTTAAACTAGTACTTATCAGGCACAATTCAAGCACAAAAAAAATGCCTCTTGAGATTCATGCTTTCAGCAGCTAGACACAACATATCCCTATATTGGAAAAGAGAGGCCACCCCCCCTATGTCAGGTTGGGTGTGTATCCTCAATGATATGATGTTGATGGAGGAGTTACAAGCTAAAACAGATGACACTTATGATAAATTTAACACCTTATGGTCCATATGGAGACACCACTCGACATCGAATGGGTTCCTTGACAACCTACAGAACTGAACACCCCCTTATACCCCTACAATAGGTAATCCAGACTTCCCTGTTACGGGGAAATCCTAGATGAGCTGACCTCCCCCCTCCCTCCCCACTCTGCTCCCCCCCCTATCCTCCTCCCCCCCTCTCCCCCTCTTTACCCAAGTTACCAGGCCCCCGCCCCCCCTATCACTCATGAGGCACAGAGATAACTATGTAGACAGCGCTCCGGGTGGCGTCCATAGAGAGATGACGCCACACAGAGACAAACATATAGTTTGCCGACCCCTGTGCCCAAACGGCTCTTGTTGGTTATAATAGAATACGATGTTAATGCACTTTAAAATATAATGCAATAACCCCTTTAGGCTCCTTCTTCCCGTCCCCCCCTCCTCCCCCCTTTCCCCCTTGATGAAACTGTTTACAAAGTTAAGCTTTACGGAATTGTACACTCTGTAGAATTGCATATTTTGTATGTTTGAAACTTTAATAAAAATATATTCAACCATAAACTAGTACTTATGCAATAAAACTTCAGCACCCAGTCCTCGGCCCATGTGCCAAGGAACAGGTGCTAAGGGGTTAGTGCAAATGGGCTGGGGACTGGGTGCTAAGGGGTTAATGCATATTAACTGCAGACACATCACAGAGAAGGCAATGAAGCTAATCACTTGGGGGGAAATGCACACACATTGCAGTCAGGTAACCGAGTGGTTAATGCTAATAAGCCCTCACAAAACAAGTCTCATTATGTGGGGCTGATCACTTAGGCCTCTTTCACACTTGTGCGACTTCAAAGTCGCGTGATCTTGCTGCGATTTTAAGGAATGCCTGTGTAAGTGGCATTAAAATCGGACCAAAGTAGTTGCAGGGACTACTTTGAAGTCGGAACGACTTGAAGTCGTACTAATATGAATGGCTGTCATTGGAAATCATGGGGAACGACTTGTCATGCTACTTTGCAGTCCCAAATCGTGGGACAAGTCGTATAAGTGTAAAAGGGGCCTAAAGGTTTAAAAAAAGAAGTGCAGGTTTGAAAAAACAATTCTACTCATCTAGGTGGATGTAGCATCAATCTGATACCACTAAGACCAAGATCAGAGAGATCAAAGACCGCTCTCACTGGATCGCTGGGCTGTGGTGGGGGCAGAGTGGCTGGCTCAGGCTCTGTGGCCCACTGAGAGGCTGAGCTAGCTGCCGTTCAGGCATCTGGGCGAATTCGGACATTCATGTTGGAATCCTGCAGAGCCTGGAGTGGCTCTGTGACATTAACCGACAGCCGGCTTTAGCCTGCTGTCTGCGGAGTCCAAAGCACAAGAGGGCAGAATGAACTGCACGCCTTTGATCCATAGGAAAAGCATAGCCAAAATAGCTTTGGCCTTATTTATCCTTTAATTCACATACACTGCAGAATGGTAACTGATGGGTTAAAGCACATATTCTGCTTATCTAAAAAAACAAGCTCCATTTCACTGCCAACATGTATATAGATAAGTGAGGGGTGTGTGCTGGGGTCAGAAAACTGGGGAGAGGCTACCTTGTTCTACATAGCATTGTAGGGGAGACTGGTTTGCAAACTGTCCTTCTGCCTTTTCCATGGTTGGAAATCATTGTGGCCCGTCAGGTAAAACTTGGTATGCAACGGTGTTCACTTCCCCCTACATTATTATTGTTCAGAGACTCATTCTTGTTACCAGTAGCTAAATGACATCAAATTCTTTTACATATACTGGAAGAAAGGAATTCAGGCCTGCATTCACAGAACTGACAAATCTGGAGCGCATGTTTCCACCTTCAGCCATTCCAATGTAGTCTACACATCTGCACACTTCACTTGAGCTGCGGTGTGTGTACCTGCACATCGTCAACGGAGTTACATAATCATTCAATTTAGAGGTTCTTTTTATGGTGAATTAGTACAGCATGCCATCACAGAAAAGGCAAGTCTACCTGACCAGCTGCATAAAGGCAGAAAATCCTTTTTCCACTTCAGAATTGCAGATCTTAGCACTTTCCCTCCTGATGACATGTGAAACATAGTGCAGAGTCCTGATTAAATTAGCGCCTTTAATAACAGTGACTCGTGGAACATGGGCACAGCCGAAAACATCAGTTCAGGAGGTGACGATCCTTGCTCTTGCAGTACATGTAATACGAGACACTACACACTATACGTAGTCATTTATTTAAAGTGATACTAAACACACACTGTTTAATTGACATTGTCCCTACTATTTCTGTATGTGGATGATGGCACTAATTATTTTCATACAAAAAAAAAAAAAAAAAAAAAGACATCAAAGTACCCTTTTCCTAATCTATTTACAACTGTCACATGACCCAGCTCTTTCCCAGCCTGTCTGCAAGGAAACATTAGCAGGAAGCGCTTCTAGTCCTCTACTGCTGGTCACATGTTAACCACTTAACCACTTTCAGACCGGACCAATTTGCAGCCAAAGGACCAGGCCCCTTTTTGCGATTCGGCACTGCGTCGCTTTAACTGACAATTGCGCGGTCGTGCGACGTGGCTCCCAAACAAAATTGACGTCCTTTTTTTCCCACAAATAGAGCTTTCTTTTGGTGGTATTTGATCGCCCCTGCGGTTTTTTATTTTTTGCGCTATAAACAAAAATAGAGCGACAATTTTGAAAAAATGCATTATTTTTTATTTTTTGCTATAATAAATATCCCCCAAAAATATATAAAAAAACATTTTTTTTTCCTCAGTTTAGGCCGATACGTATTCTTCTACATATTTTTGGTAAAAAAAAAATCGCAATAAGCGATTATTGATCGGTTTGCGCAGAAGTTATAGCGTTTACAAGATAGGGGATAGTTTTATAGCATTTTTATTAATAATTTTTTTTTTATTATTAATGGCGGAGATCTGCGATTTTTTTTGTGACTGCGACATTATGGCGGACACATCGGACATTTGACACATTTTTGGGACCATTGTCATTTTTACAGCAATTAATGCATTTAAATGCATTGATTTCTGTATAAATGACACTGGCAGTTTAGGAGTTAACCACAAGGTGGCAGTGTAGGGGTTAAGTAGGCCTAGGGGTGTTTTTTTTACTGTGGGGGGGCGTGGCTGTCAGCTAGTGAATGCTGATCTCTGCTCCAATCACAGGGAGCAGAGATCGGCGTCAATAGGCAGAACGGGGAGATGCTGTTTATCTCGGCATCTCCCCGTTTAGCCGCTCCGTGAGACGATCGCGGGAGTCCCCGCGGCGATCGAGTCCGCGGGGACCGCGGCCGGACTCACGGGGGTCCCGACCGGCGCGGGAGCGCGCCGCTCCCGGCGCGCTCCCGATGGCACGGACAGGCTAAAGGAGGGACGTATATATACGCCCTCCTGCCTGTACGTGCCATTCTGTCGACGTATATCGTCGTGCGCCGGTCGGCAAGTGGTTAATGCAGCTAAAGGACCAGGCCCCTTTTTGCGATTCGGCACTGCGTCGCTTTAACTGACAATTGCGTGGTCGTGCGACGTGGCTCCCAAACAAATTGGTGTCCTTTTAGGAGTTTAGGAGTTTTTTGGTGGTATTTGATCACCTCTGCGTTTTTTTATTTTTTGCGCTAAAAAACTAAAATAGAGCGACAATTTTGAAAAAATGCTTTTTTTTTTGCTATAATAAATATCCCCCAAAAATATATATAAAAAAAATGTTTTCCCTCAGTTTAGGCCGATACTTATTCTTCTACATATGTTTGTTAAAAAAAAAAAATTTTATTGATTGGTTTGCACAAAAGTTAAAGCGTCTACAAAATAGGGGATAGTTTTATGGCATTTTTATAAAATTTTTTGTTTTTTACTAGTAATGGCGGCGATCAGCGATTTTTATTGTGACTCCGACATTATGGTGGACACGGTCAATTTTGACACATTTTTGGAACCATTGCCATTAATACAGCGATCAGTGCAATTAAAAATGCATTGATTACTGTAAAAATTTCACTGGCAGTGAAGGGGTTAACCACTATGGGGCAGGGAGGGGTTACGTGTGACCTGTGTTTTTTTTACTGTAGGGGGGCGTGGCTTGGCGTGCGACATCACTGATAGTCTTTCCCTATGACAGGGAACAGACGATCAGTGACAGCCTCTCTAGGAAGCACAGGGAGAGGTTTGTTTGCACTTACCTCTCCCCGTTCTTCAGCTCTGTGACCCGATCGCGGGACACCTGCGGCGATCGGGTCCCGCGGCCACGGTCATGCTGCTCAGGACCGGGCCGCGTGCGCGCCCCAGGGCTAGGCTCTTAAAGAGCAACGTACCTGTACGTTGTTGTGCCCAGCCGTGCCATTCTGCCAACGTAAATGTGCAGGAGGCAGTCCTTAAGTGGTTAAAAATAAAAATTGGCATACAAATATATATATTTGAAATCAAATCTTTATTATTTTTTGGCAATAACATGATGTGGGTGGATTTCTGCCAGTCACAGGCTGTGTCACGTCCCTCCAACCTGTGTTTTAGAATAGGGAGGTGAAGCCTCGATCAAGATGTAATATCCCACCCCTACTGTGTTTAGTTGGTTAGTGGGCATTGAGGAGGGAGGGAGGGAGTGGGCTGTCATTTACCACTGTGTATATGCCCACATGTGTGACTCTATGGTCACATGGGTTGCTCAGATGTGATAGGGAGGAAATGCTCAGCATAGAAACTCACTGAAAATTGAGCATGTGCAGAGTTGCCAATGCTGCCCTGCAAAATCCCTAGCTGAATTGGGGACTTGGACAGAAAGTGGAGACAGCAGGATCAACCATGTTTTTGGCAAAATACAGAAAACGAATCCCATAGTGACCGAGTATGAACAGTATGCAATACACCATTTATTGATCGTTTATGATGTGGGTTTAGTAACACTTTATTGAACTAACAAACTTCAATTTAGGCTTGGGTGGTGTTGCGGTAAAAAGCTGCATAGGCAGGAAGTGGCTGAGGCAGGAATTAAACCCAGTCACCTTCAGCGGGCACGACTGCGCGCCAAACTTGCCCTTTCGAATGAAGGTGTTTAGGGGGTTAAACAGGAAATATCGCCTCTTCACTACCTGCCAAATGACTCTGAAAAACAATCTAAGTGTGGGTTACTTTTCAAAGGAGCAACAGTCATTGCTGCATATGTAAGTGAGCCCTTACAGGGGTTGGGCTAAACCATTATTAGAACCATTACATCTATTTTCAGTTATTCATATGGTTATTTCACATGTATAAGAAAAAAAGCTGCTGCTTTAACTGCTTAAAAAAAGTGTTAGCTGAATTGGGGCTTTATTTTATTGGTCACTTCAAAAAGTGCATGTCCACAGTGACATTGCGGCAGTGATTTCCCTATAGAAAGAATAGATCTACTTGCAGGATTAACAGGCAGTACAACTCTTCCACAGAAATGGTTAGTGAATCACTAATAAAACTGAAGATTTGCCATTTGAAATTTGTGACTGTGTAGAATATTTCCAACATGGGAAATATTAACGAAATCTGTTTTTCCCACTAAAATGAAATCAAGATTTTGTAAGAATGGCAGTAAAAGATGTGACTGGGTTAAATGCAGGAATACCAACACCAGCCCATCTGGCCACTTAAAGTAGAACTATAGGCAATTTCTTAAAAAAAAATTTTTTTAATTTTGGATAGAGTAAGGGAAGGTTATAACCCATCAGATTTTTGTTCGCCATCTGTGTCCCATTGTGGATATTTTCCTTTACTTCCCGTTTTGAAGCCAAACAGGAAGTGAGAAGAAATCCCTGCAAATTAAGGGAATTCTGTGGGGACCCCCAGCTCACCAGAACTAGTGTCCCCATTGCAACATTTCCCCTCCATTACTTTTCTGGGGACAACCTAAATTGTTGGGATTTTGTTTAACTTTCAATGATAACAGTAAACAGGGCAAATAGAGAGGGTAAATCTCCTTAATTGAGACACAGACAGCAATAAAAATTGACAGGGGTTCTAATCTACCTCTACTCTATCCAAAACAAAAATAAGTTTTGCCTTTAGTTATACTTTAAGGATAAATTGAAGGCTGCATTTCTATATGATCTAGACACAGTCCAAACTTCGAAGGGCCCAAATGCCACATTAGGTGGAGGGTCACATCGATGTCAAACAGGTTTTTTCTTTTTAACAATTTCTAATTAAAAAATATAAGTTGATGGCAATATGCTCTGTATTAAAACTAGGAAAAAGCATGCATACAACAGGGATAATATCCTTGTAGGGAGGAAGATTAACTTGAGAATTTGATAAATGTGTTGTTGCTACCAGCATCCTAATAATATTATACAAAAGCATGCACAGAAGTGCATTAGGGGACGTCCCTTTGGACTTTGCAAAAACAAAAGCAAAAAGCATTGTTGAAAAACAGGTTCCTCAAAGGGTGGCACTTTAAATGGACGAAAATCATCTTGCCCATTTGGCATGAAACCAGTTGAACTTTTTGTAGCAGTTCACAAGTAACGTATAGAGTAAGTGGTTGCATACATTTTACTATACACCCAGCCTCACTATTGTGCTGAAATGGAATAAAACTGCTAAAAGCATGGAATATCACTGAAACTGCAGCTGCTTTTACGTCAAACAGGACTGGTGTGGTTATTCCAATACACATTAGCAATTTTTTGGTTTATACTGAAGATAGAATGCCTTGAAATTTTCCATAATTTGCCATGTTACAACCAAAAATGTAAATGTATTTTATTGGGATTTTATGTGATAGACCAACACTAAGTGACACTTAATTGTAAAGTGGAAGGAAACAGATAAATGGTTTTCAAAATTTTTTACAAATAAATATCTGAAATGTGTGGCGTGCATTTGTATTCAGCCCCCTTTACTCTGATACCCCCAACTAAAATTTAGTGGAAACAATTGCCTTTGGAAATTGCCCAATTAGTAAATATAATCCACCTGTGTGTAATTTAATCTTAGTAAAAATACAGCTATTCTGTGAAGCCCTTAGGAGGTTTGTTAGAGAACCTTGGTGAACAAACATCACGAACGCCCAGGAATACAACAGACAGGTCAGGGATAAAGTTGTGGAGAAGTTTAAGCCCAGGTTCACACTAATGCGGGTTAGAAATCGTGCGAGTTAAGCTGAACTTGCACAATTTCAAACCAGCTATGCAGTCAGACTTCGGGGGGTGATTTGACAGACATCGCTGCGGGTTCCTGCACATATGTCTATTCAAATCATCCCTTAAGTCCAGGAGTACAGGGACTACTTTTGAGAATCGGTGCGGCGTCGCACCGATCCGGAAGGTGCTATTGCCAGCAATAGCCGCCTATTTGGCATGCAATTTGACATGTCAAATCGCATTCCAAATCGGCCTAATGTGAAAGTGGGTTAAAGCAGGGTTAGGTTATAAAAAAATATCCCAAACTTTGAACATCTTATGGAGCAGTGTTCAATCCATCATCCGAAAATGGAAAGAGGATGGCACAACTGCAAACCTGCCAAGACATGGCTGTCCACATAAACCGACAGGCCAGGCAAGGAGAGCATTAATCAGAGAAGCAGCCAAGAGGCCCATGGTAACTTTGAAGAAGCTGCAGAGATCCACTGCTCAGGTGGGAGAATCTGTCCACAGGAAAACTAATCGTGCACTCCACAAATCTGGCCTTTATGGAAGCATGGCAAGAAGAAAGCCATTGTTGAAAGAAAGCCATAAGAAGACGTCCCATTTGCAGTTTGCTAGAAGCCATGTGGGGGACACAGCAAATATGTGGAAGAAGGTGCTCTGGTCAGATGAGGCTAAAATTGAACTTTGTGGCCTAAAAGCAAAACGCTATGTGGCAAAAAACCAACACTGCACATCACCCTGAATACACCATCCCCACCGTAAAACATGGTAGTGGCAGCATCATGTTGTGGGGGTCCTTTTCTTCAGCAGGGACAGGGAAGCTGTTCAGAGTTGATGGGAAGATGGATGGAGCAAAATACAGGGCTATCTTAGAAGAAAACCTGTTACAGTCTGCAAAAGACTTGAGACTGGGGCTGAGGTTCACCTTCCAGCAGGACAAGGACCCTAAATATACAGCCAGAGCTACAATTGAATTATTTAGATCAAAGCATATTCATGTGTTCGAATGACCCAGGCAAAGTCCAGACCTAAATCCAATTGAGAATCTGTGGCAAGACTTGAAAATTGCTGTTCACGGGCGCTCTCCAACTAATCTGACACGACTTGAACTATTTGGCAAAGAATGGGCAAACATTTCACTCTCTAGATGTGCAAAGCTGGTAGAGAAATCCCCAAAAAGACTTGCAGCTGTAATTGCAGAGAAAGGTGGTTCTACAACGTATTGATTCAGGGGGAGCTGAATACAAAGGCACGCCACACTTTTTCACATATTTGTAAAAGATTTTGAAAACAATTAATCTTTTTCCTTTCACTTCACAATTATGTGGCTCTTTGTGTTGGTCGATCACATACAATACATTTATGTTTTTGGTTGTAACATGACAAAATGTGAAAAATGTCATGGGGTATGAATACTTTTTCAAGGCACTGTCATTTCTGACCAAGTTCTACAGGTTACAGCACTATGCAAGTATATAAAAAATGCCTGGTTTAGGTAAATACTGTCAGAGTTGTAAATCTGGGAATGACTTCACCCCTAATTAATCATTACTTAACTGTTCAACCACTGTTTCTTGAGAAGAAAAGTTCAGAAGGAGGTGGAGAGCCACAAAAAGATATGAAGGAATGACTGAACTGTCAGAGCGCAAACTATAAAATGAAAAGCTTACACAGGTGTGAAAATAATCTGGCACTGGAAAAGCAAAGCCACAGGTGTATTTCCATGAGTCAATATACTGCAAGCTGAAAGAAAGATGACATCAGCTGGTCATTCAGGAGGGATCCATCCAAGGTAATGGAGAGACTACACAAGCCTTAAAGTGAAATGAGCTAGAGATCGATGACCAGCATGCAGCAGGATATAAACTCTAGTATAACTATTTCATGATGATATGCTGTGACCCATGTAGGGCACAAGCAAAACATTGAAGGCTTTATTCATGTAGCTGAATGTAACAGATATGGTACAAATAGTAGCATGAGTTAATGGAGATGTAATCTGTTCAGCAAAAAGTTCAACTTCCATGGTTAACCCTCGTCGGCTTCAGGGCACTGGGTGCAGCACCTCATGGAGAAAGAAGTATTATCTTTGGGTAACAGATAAGGACAGAAGAGCATAATCTGAATGCAGTAAATTGACATATTTAGTGTGAAAAAAGACAATTTGCAACTCACATGTAGGCAGTTAAAAGTTCACAAGTTGGGCATGTGATGGTGAAGATCTCAGTGCAGCAGGGACACCAAGGAGCACCAAACTGGCTACACACTATGCACATTTTTTTATTTGTTCAATTTCCTTTAGATTTACCTTGAACTATGTAGTGCAAGGGCCTGCCTGTTTGCATACAAATTGAAAGTGTTTAAGGCTGGCCTCATACTATACAGTCTTGGTAAATGTAAAGGAAAATTATACAAGAAAATTGTATAATGTGTAGCCAGCTTAAGTGCAGCACATACAATATACGATGGCTTGACAAAGAGGTGGAGCGGCCTTGAATTGCATTGCCATGTCACCGGACGTCTCCCTGACATGTGACGTCACATTTGGCCTGCTCTACACTCCAGAGCCTTCCACCAGCTCCCTACATCCTGCCAGCTCACGGCTACAACATCAAGACCTCCATGGCTACAGAAATTTTGGATGGGACTGTATACCCCTTATGCTGAGTGGTGCCACACACCTTCACTATATTGAATATAGGCACCATTCTTTCATATCCATGCGAGTTGCCTATTTTGTGTGCACTTGCTATTGTTGCACATGTTTGGCACCCCCTGGTGGCCTCTTGTTTCACAAGCACATCCAGCTGACAGCACTGTGGATTCATCCTGGACTGGATTTTGGCTCACCGCTGCACTGATATCTTCACCATCACCGGCCCAACTTTGAAGATGAGCAAACTTTCAACTGTCTACATGTCTTTTTCCCACAATAAATATATAAATTTGCTACACTTCTTCTGTTCGCTATGTAACTCGCTATCCATTACCATCTCCTGGAAATAGTGTTGTGCAATTATAAGGAAAGTCCCATGTACCACAGTGTGAAAATATTTGTCTACCGATAACACATATATCCTTTTAATGAGAATGCATAGTGGTCTGGCATACATTTTCTGCAAGCATTATGTTCATAATCATACTTTATGTGTGGCTGAATGAACATTTCATTTGAAGATGAATCAGTAGTCCAATTTTCAGCCAAAGATAGAGCAGTATCACGGAGTCCTCAGAAGTGTATGTGTGTATTTAATCTGTGTATTCAGCTGCATGGAAGGGGGTGTCCTTTCCAGATATTGACACTGTAATGGCCAGTTAAAACCATAATGCAGTGCTCTGCAAAGCATGCATCTTTTTAGGCAGCCCAGTCACTTCAAATAGGCTGTCAAAATGACAATATAGGTAGTATACAATATTTTTCAGAGCAGGTCAATGCATATAGCATATGCATGTGTGCATTTCAATGCACTGTGGATGTGTACTGGGATGCAATTAACAGAGTGGCATCACACATCTACAGTGTTGTAATATAGTGTGTAATATTGCAGAGTTCATGTTGTGTGCTACTGATCGAACAGACCCAAGCAAGCAAACAGAGCTAAGAAGTCAGAACATGTGAAAGAATACATGACTCCACTTACCTTCTCTATCAGTTCATAGCACTCCTCCAGTTTAAGAGCTCTATTCTGTACAGAGATGGAGGCTCTGTGATATACATCCAGCCATTCCTCATACACGCTGTCAGGGATGGCAGCCACAGCAAAGCACAGTGTTCTTAGACCTGTGAACAAGACATTATGCTGTGAGCTAATTTCCACAACAATACCTTTCTGAAATGTACAGATATCCCAATGTACAGCCACCCAATTACTTCTACAGTATTGAGAAGAGCCGGTAATCAGCCAGGATAGCAAGCCACAAAAGTCTGAGCAACAGGCATTCCTCGATCTCTTGTATAACTTCAAGTTTTAGAACGGTCATTCCCTGGCTTGTTAACCTTATAATTGCAATAAAGTAAAATAAAAAAAACTTTTTACAAGTGTAAAACAAAAGAAATAAAAAAAAATGTAAAACCATTCCTGCCGCCAAAAAACAAATGCAAACACACATGTAAGTCCTGCACATGTATATAAACAGCGATTAACCACACATGAGGTATCGCTGCAAAGGTCAATGGCGAGTAAAAGCAATAATTCTAAGGCCATCATTCACAATTATCTCCGAGACTGATAATCTGTAAAGGCTTTGAAAATTTTTAGGTAGCATAAGACAGTCAGTAGGACCCAACGTGTCATTATCGAGGTTCGTGTTGTGAGCATATGGGGTAGTTGGCTTGCTAGAAGGGTGTCGTAGGTTTTAGTTACATTGATACTGAGATGATAGTATAGTGTCCAGGTAAATGGCAAGAAGGTGGTCTTGTGGAAGAAGGGATAGACTGAGGGCATTTGGTTTCAGTCAAATTCCTTCTGTACATCTAGTGATTAGAGGTAGGCTGGCATGTTCCATTTTTGAAGTGCACATAACAGTGATGTCCGTCGAATATTATCACTACCTTGGCAATGAAGGAAGAACCCCATCAAGTATTTATTAAATAGCCTATTTATTGGTTTTATCTACAGTTGTGATGATTTCAAAGAGCTTAAAGCGTTTTGTTTTTGTACCCGGCAAGGTAAAGCCATAATGTGCTAATATGCATTGCATGCTAGCACAATGTTAAACGTACCTTAAAACAAAGCCCTTCCAGCGCTGAGATGTCAGAGCTGCAGGCGCTTCCATCTTCACCCATCTTCCTTTCCGGGTTTGTGGACTCTGGCTCTGATTGGTTAGAGCCGTGATGACGTCGCTCTCACGCATGCGCACGGGAGCCACAGTTTATGGCTTTGGTGACTGTTCCTTCAGAGTGCAAGCGCCAGTGATGTCACTGGCTGCATGTACAGTAAATATCTCCTAAACGGTGCATGTTTAGGAGATATTTACACTATTTATTTATTTATTATAGGCTTACCTAAAGGTAGAAGTCAGAGATGGGAGTTTACTCCTACTTTAATATCAAGGTTGAGTAGAGAAATAGGTCAGTACGGTAATTTGACCAGGTTATGTCTCCCATATCAGGTTTTGGGATGGTGAATGTCTTTTTTATAATGGAATGCAGAAAGCCCATCAGGGGCTAATGTAGGGTTTTAATGTTTTTATGACCAGTAGGATGTCATCGGTTGTGATGTTCGAGGAGATCTTTTTTGAGAATTAGACAGGTAATATTTTTTTAAAACACTGAACAGAAAATGGTGCATTTTTTGGTTTTATTTTTTCTGACCAAGGGTGACATACAAAATAGAAATGTACAGACTGTAGCTTACCCTTTTAGATGCCCTTTTCTGAACCCCCATCCCCAAGAAAAAAATCCTACATAGTTCTTTTTTATGAGGGGGATGGCCAGCTTTCTTCAAGTTTACACGTCTTGGGCAGCCTTACTTCCATAGCATAATAAAAATCTGTTACCATTTCTATAATCTATAAACTGTGAATTGGATAGCAAGTTTTAATTCTCTTATTCGTCTCAAAGATGTAGTAACCACCATACAGGTATAATCTAAAGCTGGTCATACTGGTCATACTGGACATAGTAGAATTTTGTTCAAAAATGTTTTAGGCCCCTTTCACACTTCTGCGACTTTTCCTGCGACTTTGGACATTAGAGTCGCATGACAAGTCAAACCCCATGACTCCCAATGATAACCATTCATATCTGTACAACTTCGGTCTGACTTTGATGCGAGTTGAGGTCCATAGACCTCAAGTTTACACAGGCATTCCCTGAAATCGCTGCAAAATCACAGTCACAAAATCGCAAGACTTTCAAGTCGTGGCAGTGTGAAAGGGGCCTTAAAGTTGCAGCAACATCAAAGTAGATCATACTCACTAATAAGTAGTTCACTACTTTGGTCCGACTTTCGTGCAACTTGAGGGCCTTTGACTTCAATGCAAACCCTCAGAAGTCACATGAAAGTCGTACTTGAATGTTATACAAACCTCGTGTACAACAGTCCATTATCACTGGTCAAAGTCATATCCAAGTTGCACTCATCCAATGTTTCGTCAAAGTTGCACTCTAAAGTCGGTGCAACTTTGGAGTCGTCCAAGTGTGAATAGAGCCTTAAGCGCCGTACACATGATCAAAAAATCTGATCGTTAGTACACAGCTTTCGAGGGCCGACCATGACAGTTCATCCGATATTATCCAATCGGACAAGCATAAAATTACATCACTTACAAATTTTTATTCTGTCGTACGAGAATTTTCGTGACTTTAGTAAAACTCTTCAGGTTCAATCTGAGATTAGCATGCAAAAAGAAAAAAACACACAAAAACGATAATTCGTCCGATAATCTCATCGTGTGTACCAGGCATTAATGTGTTTTGTGTTGGAGAAGGCCACTCACTCAAAAACCGAATATTAAAAGCAAATAATTTTGAAGTACTTTCGAATGCCAATTTTCATGCCATTAAGTACTGTTGGTTTGTTCAAAAATCTGATAGTGTATGGCCATGTTGAAGTAAAGGCAAAATCCAGAAATCCAGGTAGAGAGAAAGAGAGCGCGAGATATCACCGCTCCAGGTAGGTCAAGCGACAGTGGAAAACCTTCTGATCCAGCTTGGAGGCCCAGGTGCCGGAAATGCATATAGCAATCAAAAACAGGAAGAAGATCTGGACAACCGCACTCAAGAAACGTTTTTTTGCCTTTTATTCAAAAATTCTTGTGAACAAAAATACAAGCCACAGCAGGAACAGACAGGTACTTAGTCATAGCCATGTCTGTTCCTGCTGTGGCTTGTATTTTTGTTCACAAGAATTTTTGAATAAAAGGCAAAAAAACGTTTTTTGAGTGCGGTTGTCCAGATCTTCTTCCTGTTTTTGATTGCTATATGCATTTCCGGCACCTGGGCCTCCAAGCTGGATCAGAAGGTTTTCCACTGTCGCTTGACCTACCTGGAGCAGAGATATCTCGCGCTCTTTCGCAGACAAGCTCAGTGAGGTCAATTATAATCTGACAGAACAGAGCAAAGTTTCTTGTAAAAAAAAAAAAAAAAAAAAAAAAAAAAAAAAAAAAAAAAAAAACAAATATTCATCTTTCTCCTTCTGGTCTGTAATACACGTCTCTTTACTTCTCATTCAGGGGTGTTAATCATACCTTCAGTAGCAAATTGTTCCAGATGTTTTAAAGTGATCTCTTTGTACTTTGAGGTTTCTGCCAAACGGTCATAAATTACTGTATCCTATTTTCAAGAAAAAGAGTATGTGATATATACAGCATAACAAAGAAATGTGTGGTAAAGCAGGAAACAGGTCTAATTATTACAGCTGATTTAATAGTGAATGGGCAGTTTAAAGCAGTATTAAACAAAAAAGAAAACAATTATATAGCAGCTTATCAATTCTTAGATGGGATGGCTGCATTAATTTTCTTTTTAAAGGAGCGCTCTTGTTTTCATCTGGTGAACCAGCCAGTAAGTCTAATTTTCAACAGAACAAGCTCTCCCGCAAATTTAGCAGTGTTGAGACAAACCATTTACCACTGACAGGGGTGCTTACAATTATCAGCTTTTAATCATGCAAACCCTTACCCCAAAAGAAACAAAAACTGTTGCCGTAACTGCAGTGTAAGCTGGAGATTGGCTTCAATTTGTTAGTGTATCTAAATTTGCTAGTACATCTCCCCTCCCTCCAGACTGACAATGCTTCTGCTAAAAGGTGCCCCTGTGGTTAATTCAGCCAGGCTGGGGGGGGGGGGGGGGGGGGGTACTCTAATACTGGAGGTGTGTAAGGCCCCTTTCACACGGACGGACCGTCTATCCGTTTTTCTTCCATCCGTCGACGGACGCCAATGCATTCCTATGGGCAGACGGATGAACATCCGTCACCATCAGTTAACCTCCGCTTCCGTTTTTATCCGTTTTTTTTTTTTAACGTACAAGGCTACGTCCAGATCCGTCAAAACGGATATTAACTGACGTTGACGGACATTATCCGTCAACGTCCGATCCGTTAAGATCCGTTTGAAAGAAAAACATGGGAGGAGCAATGCATTCTGGGTAATTTTCTAGGGAACAAAGCGTATACAAAAACGGATGAAAAAACGGACGTAAACGTGTACATTTACGGATGTAAACGGATGTAAACGGATGTTAACGGAAGAAAAGATGGATGAAAACAGACATTAACGGAACGGATGACGGATAAGAACTGATACGTTTTTGACGTGCCTAAACTGACTGCGTCCGTTTGAAAGGGGCCTAATGCAACACATACATGAGTCAAGTAAAAAAAAAAAAAAAAAAGGGGGACCCGATGCCCCCACCCACACATTCGAGGTGGATGGGGGAATCCTCCCACTGAGCTAATGTATTCTGCTCAGACCTGCCAGCTATCGCCTTTGGTGCGGACCGAGCAGGGAAAACCCAAGAAGGTAGTTGTATGGAAATGAAAGAATGGGCCATACATGGATCGAATTTCATCCGGTCTGGCTAAATTTCGATTAATGTATGGTCAGCTTTACTGGCCAGATCACCAGGTGAAAAGAGGTGGGTGGGGGGGGGATAGATAGGCAAAAAAATAAAAAATAAAATAAAAAAACAAAAAACAAAAAAACAAGCAGCCACATCTATTGATTTAAAAGCTGAAATAGATTCCATTTTTGGGTTTACCGCCACTAAGGCTTTAGATGTATGTCAGTGCAGCCACTTACAATACTATATGGTTGGGGTGCTGCATTCTACCAGAGTGTGAAGGAGGCGATGCCGCATGTTCTTCACCACCACCACATTTTTGAAAACAGACATGGTCATGGTTAAAGACCAACCTTAAAAGCACTGTTTTCAAATCGCCAATTTAAAAATGCATATGCATATATATATATATATATATATATATATATATATATATATATATATATATATATATATATATATATATATATATATATATATATATATATATATATACACACACACACACACATATAATTTGCATATCTACCCCATGCTGCAAAAATTATTTTGTCCCAAATTCCATCTAAAACAAAAATGTCCATTGTAGTCATCAGTGCCTTTTTGAGCCCTTTTCATACTTAAGCCTAGTACACACTAACAGCTTTTCTTCATTCAACCCAATGGGCTGAAGGAAAAAAAAAACTGAAGAGCTTGGGATCCTATACCAACTATCCAATGACAGAGGGACACCCCCCCCCCCCCCACCACCACCAGAACACACCAGTCAGCGCTCTCAACCATTGGCTGAGAACGTTGATCGGAAGCTGATCGGCAGACCTTTTTCGGTCATGCTTCTTTGATGAGGTTCTAGGGTGGATGGGCCAAATAGCTGCCGGTTTCTATTGATAGATATTCGGCCCATGTGTACGGCACTTAAGCCTGAAATGAAGATGCAATGAGTGTAGCCACCCCATCAACAGAATAGAAATTCAGCACATCAAGTGTTTACGTGGCAAAATGGTTAAACCTACATAACAGCATGCGGATTTTACAGAAGATGGGGCTGTTCAGGTGGTGGGGTAGAAAAGGTTAAACTAAAAAGGTAAATGGATTTGTTAAATATTGCTAATAGTTATCAGTTAATAGTTGCTAAACCAAAGACCTATTAAACTGTGAGGGTAATTAAAGCGGCATACATTAAAGTCGTTAGCATTTTAATGCAGTTAGAAGAGAAGCGTGAAGTAAGCATGCGCAGGCGCAAGGATGAGCAGACACTGTGTGGCATATGGAAGATGGAAGACTGAGTTGCATTGCAGCGTCTATTACTTACAGCCCCTTTGCAGTACAATCTCAGTTTTCCTGAGGAATTACGAACGATCACAGACATACGTTTTCGATTACTGAAACAAAGAAATTTTGCATTATACGACAAAGTGTGTTGGGAGGATTAAGATACATCTCCTTTAATAAAATAAAATTATGGAAGACACATTGACTTTTGATCTACATGAAGCTGGCATTGAAGAACAATATATTCTGTGTTCGTAAAATGAGACTATAAATATATATTTACCTTGTAAACTCCAACACATTAAGCAGCTCAAACTTTTCCTCCTGACCGAGCTGAAAGAGATTTTAAATCAATTAAAGAACATCTCCAGGCAATAAGAGAATCAATCAGTAAACCTCTAATCCTATTCAGGAGAGATGCAACTGTGCTGGGTTTACCTTATAGTAACTCTAGGCAAAACATTTTTCTTGGACAGAGAAGTTATAATTGGAGTCAGTGGAAGAGATTTTCCCTCATTTGCTGTCCTGGAGACCAGTGTATGGTGGACATGAAAAGTTTACCCAATGAGAACACCATCAATAAAATCTGAAACAGGTTCTAACCCATCCCCAAGGGAATTATATCCTCAGTCTGGACGTCCACTAACACAGAATAAGAAAGAAGTGAGGTAGATCCTCGACACTCAGAACACAACAATAATAAAAAAAAAAAAAAGACAAGTTCTGAACCTACCCTAAAAGAAGTTAAATTACACTCTACACATGCGCATCTTTGCAACTTTCACAAAGTGCTGCTGGATAGATCAGCTTGACTTTGTGGTTTGCAACCTTGTCTTTATACAGAAGATGCCAAGGAACTTATGTTGGACCAGATTGGAGACACCTGACCTGCATATTGGCAGCTTAGCAAACAGAAATGAGCTTTGGGTTGAACACAAGTTTGACCCAAACCCAAATTGTTCATGGTTTGAGAAAATTATTAATTAAAGGAGAAGGGGGGCCAAAGGCTATGGTCCGCTGTTGGCTGATGCCACTTGGCTGGTCCAGGCTCTGGAAGGATCCAGACTTCAATGTTGGGACCCATCCAGATACCCGACTGGCCACTGAAAGCCTGAGCCAGTCACTCCCAATCCCTCCACAGCCTGGAACCAGTGAGTGCTGGAGGGGCAGAGCAGAGAGCCGATGACTGACCGTCACCGGCTCTCTGCAGACTGAGAAAGAACTGAGCAAATCAGCGAGCTTTGATTGCCGAGTTCTCAGCCTTAGAGGACTGATCCTGCATCTACCTAGGTGAGTATATATATTTTTTAATCCAAATATTTTATTTTAATGCATCCGTTTAGTATCCAAATGACCAAAAATGCACTTCCAGGTCTGAGCTGTGGTCAGTTGGCTATGAGGGGCCAATCAAGGGGGGTTTCTTATGTGCTACTCTCTTTCCTACAAGCCAGGGTTCTCAGTAGCCTTTTGTCCGTGTGTGTTGGACAGTCTGGAAGCATATAGATACAGAATACAAGTCTGTGCTGGGAGAGCTGGTTGCTGATAATTGTTAAAAACAGCTATTGAGATCACCCAACTTTTGCAAAGAAGTGTGTAACTGTATGAGCGCTTATTTACTTCTGTTACGGTTGAAGGCCAGCCAATCTAAACATGCAAAGTTCCTCCACTTGCAGGGACGAAGCTTGCCGCCTCCATTTTACTTCAAACATATTCCTAATGGCCAATCAAGTAGCCCATCATAGAGCCTGTCCAATTAAAATGTGAGAGGGGGGATGGTCAAGTGTCAGAGCCCTATCCATTTGGTTCTATTTTTTCCCCTGCCTCTAAGCGCCTGTTTATGTTAGCCTATGTGCCCATGCACACGTAGGCTTTTAGCAGCATTTAGGCTGCATTCACACCTGAGCAATTATCTGCTTGAAGCTCAAAAACGCTGGAGGAGAAAAAAAATAAACTATTCTCTATGGAGAGGATTCACTTCTCCACTCCATGTTGTCTGAACCCAAACGCCTAAGGCTCAAACAAGTTCTGGAGCTTTTTTTGTCTGCCCGATTTGAGCATTTTTCTGAAGAATTTAGAGGTAAACTCACTGCCAGTGTGTCCAAGAGCGGCAGAGTTTTGGTAGAAAAAATGCTTGAAGCTGCTAAAACTGCTTTAAATCGCCAGAGTATATTAAAATTCTGGCCAATGAAATAAACAACCAAAAAACAAACTCTGCTAAACTGGTTTGAAAAACCCACAGCTTTTTTTTAACACAGATTTTCTCCAGTCAGGAGAAACAGCATTTTACAATAAACCAGTGTGCAACCAGTTTACATGACCAAAGGGTATAATTGAAGCAGAAACTCAAGTTGGCTCCTTGTCTGATCAGATCTACTTTAAAATGTGCAGGTTTACATTGAATCTCTGGTGATACTGCACAGTATCATGAAGTGTTACTTTTAATTCTGACTCTCATATGACACAGTCCTGGGGGACTCGCAGCCGACAAGCCACAGCAAAACACTGAAGCTATAAATAATGGTAACATTTTGTTTTATTCTGCAGAAATAGCAGGCTTGTGGAGAAAGGACCCAAGAAACAATGAATTACAAAAAAGTTAGAACGACTTAATATTGATTTTTCGGTCATAGGAATGCAAAAAAACTTACCTACAATAAAGGGAATATGGAAGTCTTGGTTTAAAGGAAAATTGCACAAAGCATCTAAATGGAACACAATATTCACCACAATGTGCCTTATATTGTTACTGAACCCAGGACCCTGCATTCACTATATCTGGTCTCCCACAGTACACGGAACATGGAAATGCAATTATTTTAGTAAATATAAACTACCTTTTCTCATCAGCAGTATATAGCAGTCTTGTGACGTCTATCAGTGTCTTGTTAAAGCTTGTAGGGGGAATTTTCATTCTACTCTGACTGTCCTATGAGGCTGTAGGACCCTTGACCCTCTGTCTGGACAGTTCAGATTGTATGTGATCAGCACAGAGCCACTTTCCCAAGGAAAAAAAACCCTCCAGCAATACACCAAACTAAGCATATGCAGAGGGACTCCAAAGGCTGTGTCTTAGCAGGAGATGGGTTGGGGACAGTGGAAGAAGGGGAGGATCAGAGAAGATAGAATCAAACAGCCTTTTTACACAATGCAGAGAATTACCCCCTTAGGTTCCATAGCGAGTATAACCAGCATGCTTTACTGCATATACACACCGATTTTACCGTTGTGGGTTTAGCAACACTAACTGCTTGCCGACCAGCCATTGTCATTATACTGCGGCCGGTTGACTCCCCTGCACAAACTGCCATAGGCGTACGTTGGTCTTTGCATAGGCGATAATGGACCGGTCGCTGGAGCTTGCCCACGGACTCTGACTGCCTGCGACCCCCCCTGATCACGATGTACAGAGGCAGAACAGGGAAAATGTAAACAAGGCGATTCCCAGTTCTCCAGAGGACATGTCAGAGATCTTTCATTCCCAGTGATCGGAAACTGAGATCTGTCATGTCCATGGTAGCCTATTGCCATTAGAGTTAGAACACACCCAGGGAAAACTTAACCCCTTGATCGACCCCTAGTGTTAACTCCTTCCCTGCCAGTTTAATTTTTACGTTAATCAGTGCATTTTTATAGCACTGATCAATGTAATGTCACTGGTCCCCAAAAAGTCATTTATATATACATACATACATACATATATATATATATATATATATATATATATATATATATATATATATATATATATATATATATATATATATATATATATATATATATATATATATATATATATATATATATATATATATATAAATAAATTAGTCCCTAAATCTATCCCATAGTTTGTAGATGCGATAACTTTTGCGCAAAGCAATCAAAATACGCCTATTACAATTTTTTTTTTTACCAGAAATATGTAGAAGAAAATATATCAGCCTAAACTGATGAATAAATTATTTTTGTTATACATTTTTTTGGATATGTATTATAGCATTATATTATATTATTATATTATATTTTTGCGCTATAAACAAAAAAAAGAAGAAGAACGCAGAGGTGATCAAATACCACCAAACGAAAGCTTTATTTGTGGGGGGAAAAAAAAAATGACAGAAATTTTGTTTGGGTACAGCGTCGCACGACCACGCAATTGTCAGTAAAAGCAATACAGTGCCGAATCGCAAAAAATGGACTGGTCATTAAGGGAACAAATCCTTCCAAGGCTGAAGTGGTTAAGAACGTCTACCATTTTTAATTTTAATCTCTGTCTGGACTTGCTAAAAGGGTAACTGTTTTCAAATACCCTGTTTTCAAATACCCTCTAGCCGATATTCTGAACCACACTCAATGGTAATTATATCCCTTTATACTGGTCTTGTATGATTTGGCACAAAAGCCACAGCCCATGCCAACAAGCACTCCAGTCTTCTCTTCCAGTCTGCATCATGGCACAGTACTGTATATACTCCATAATGGAAAAGCCTTCTCCCTTCAAGCCTCACCTACACAGACTAGGTAAAGGAGCCGGGTGTCACCTGACATAGGCCATGGCTTGACCTGAGGCAAGTGCAAAGATTAGCATTGGGAGGGAAAGGGAATCAGTAAGGATTTAAAAAAAAAAAAAAAAAAAAGGTTATCTAAAAGGATATTCACCCTTTAAAAAAAAAAAGAACAAAAAAAAAAAAACAATGTTCATTGATAATTATTGGTCCAGAAGCCATTTTGTAATTTAGTATATTAAAAACGACCTTCCTAACAAATCTGGTGATTTGCCAACAATGTCAAAAAATGTAAATGTCCCCCTCTTGCAATATACCAGCCTGTACTCTGGGTTTCTAGAGAGTTCTGTACCCATACAGTTTCCTGCTTTCCCCAGAGGTCTGAAAAAATAGTTCCTGGCATACTCTGCAATAGGAATTTTTTTTAGATACTCCCCAAGGCTTATCCATGTCTAGAGGCAAGCAGAGACTGGAGCTTTTCTCATTACAACACTGAGGTTTATTATGATCAGGTAACTTATGATGAAAGCAGATCCTCTCAATCAAAATTCAGCTTGAGACAGAACATGGCGAGGCTTACCACACTTTCTACAAAACATGTCCCCTGAGCCTGGCTGGGTATTATCACACACAAGTGACATTTATATCTTTGACAAACCAGCTTCTTATCGATTATGGGTTTTCCGTTGCATCTAAACAATTAGGACCTACGCATGGACAATATTCAACATTGTCATTGTACAGATCAGGTCTGTGCAAAAACATCTACCCTCGTTCTATTAAAAGCAACGTCAATACCGATGAACTGCATTCTTTCTTAACCAGTGGTACATACTTGGGAGTGCTTTGTGATGGGTGCTCTAATATTCTGTACATATAAAGGTGTACATTAAAGAGGAACTGCAGTCTGCGCACGTAATTTGTAATAAAAACATCTTTGCCATTCTGAAGCGTCCCTCCAACCACTTTGCATATTATTTTATATATACTGTGATTCTGTATTTGCCAAATATGCCGCAGAAATCTCCCTCCACCAAGTCTGGCTGCAGCCATTTTATCTGTGGGCAGCTGAAGCTGCTGCCTGTTCACTTCCTGGATTTACACAGACACACGTCCAGCCCTGCAGCTCTCATTGGCCCTCATGACTCATCCCCCCTCCCTTCCTGGCAAACTGTCACTAGAGTGAGAGAGAGCTGTGCATGGTGTCATAAGCCTAGGCTTTTTACCAGACAAGAAACAGGAACAGGAAGTGGGCTGTATAAGGTATTTACTAGCAGAAAAAAACATTTTTTACTATCCAAAGTTAAAACAACAAGGGCAGAAGATTTAATAGATGGAAAGATTAAAAAATGACTGAAAGTCCACTTTAATAAAATTGAATAACACTGACAGTGCACCAGGTGAGCAGAGAGTGTATTGTTCTTAAAGTGATTGTAAACGATCACCTTGTAAAAGAACCCAGTTTAAAGCGGTATTCCACCCTAAAGTGGAACTTCCGCTCATTGGAACCCTCCCCCCCCCGCCGGTGTCACATTTGGCACCTTTCAGGGGGGTGCAGATCCCGCTGGAGTCTATGCCACTTCCTGTCCCGGTGCGCTGTCTGCCGGGACACACACGTGTCCCGGCAGACAGCGCGGACGATTCTCACTGCGCTGCGTGACTGGCACATGCGCAGTAGGGAACCGGGAAGTGAAGCCGGAACGCTTCACTTCCTGATTCCCTCGCCGAGAATGGCGCCGGCAGCAGCAGAGAGCCGAGCAATTGATCGGCCTCTGCTGCCGACATCGCTGGACCCTGGAAGAGGTAAGTGTCCATTTATTAAAAGTCAGCAGCTGCAGTATTTGTAGCTGCTGGCTTTTTTAAAAAATAAATTCAGGTACAGTCCCTCTTTAAAATAGAAATTAAAGTCAAAATATTTGTGTATAAATATAGTAAACACATTATAAATACCTTTTTTTCCCTTTTTTATAAGTGATCACATTTAGCTGCATAAGAACTGGGGGACGAAAAACAACAGCACACTGAGCTTCCCAGTAAAAGGCTGCGCAGGGGGTGGGCGTGTCAGGACAAGTCTGATCATTGAAGGAGAGCAGACTGAGTTCCCAGCATAGCTAGATAACTGACCACACTGTGTTCCCCTGCTTAGTGTGGTCAGTTTTTAATAGGAAAGCAGAGGGACTGGCAGGAACACCAGGTATTTCACACAAAGGAAGCAATACAAAGAACAGGATACTTTCTCATACAAGTACAGGGTACAGCAGCCACATATCAGGAATATGAAGTGTTGGGGTTACTCTTATTGCTCATAAAACAGGAAAGGGTGTCACATGGTTATATTTAGTGCTTTTGATGGATTTAAAATTTACATTCTGCTTTTCAATGTCAAGAGAAGTCCATCTACTACTTCTTCACAGCTAAAAAAAAATAAATATAAAAACCTGCTATACTTACTGACTCTATAATGACAGAATCCGGAGTTCTTCCAGTAAATACAAAACGCAGTTGTTTTGCGGCTCGCACAAGGGCCCCTTCATCTATGAAACAGGAAATTAGAACAGGTGTTAGATGAAAGATAAGGCGCTCCCCACCTATAATGGATCAAAGTACAATAAATCAGTGGCGGAAAATCTCAGACTATCCAATCATTTTTGATATGGATGTGCAAAGAGCTCACAGTCTTCACATCAGACATGGATTCATGGAAAGGTAATTTAGAGTGAGGTTTCAGCATTTGGAGGATGGCAGAGGACTGATCAATTTTATTATTTCAAAATGTTTCCTTAGTACATTGAATGTAGAAAAAAAAAAAAAAAAAAAAATCACATTTGTGGTGTACAAAACTGCATGGTAACAAAGATCTGTGGTTACAGCACTGGTGCAACATGGTAAATAACTGAAAATCAGTCTGCCATAGCATTACATACACAAGGAGATTGGAGAAAAGGTTAGCCGCTTAAGGACTGCCTCCTGCACATATACGTCGGCAGAATGGCACGGCTGGGCATAACCACGTACCTGTACGTGGTCCTTTAAGAGCCCAGCCGTGGGTCGGGCGCGCGACCCAGTCCTGAGCTCCGTGACCGCGGGACCCGATCGCCGCTGGTGTCCCGTGATCGGGTCACAGAGCTGAAGAACGGGGAGAGGTCTGTGTAAACAAACCTCTCCCCGTGCTTCCTACACTGCCTGTCACTGATCGGCTGTTCTCTGTTATCGGGAAAGCCGATCAGTGACGTCAGACGTAAAGCCACGCCCCTACTGTAAAAAAAAAAAAAAAACACACACACACACACATCACAGACTTAACCCCTCCCCGCCCCCTAGTGGTTAACTCCTTCAATGCCATTGTCATTTACATAGGAATCAGTGCATTTAAATAGCACTGATTTTTGTATAAATGACAATGGTCCCAAAAATGTGTCAAAAATGTCCGATGTGTCCGCCATAATGTCACAGTCACAATAAAAAAATCGCTGATCGCCGCCATTACTAGTAAAAAAAAATAATAATAAAAATGCTATAAAACTATCCCCAATTTTGCAAACGTTATAACTTTTGCGCAAACCAATCGCTAATTGCAATTTTTTTTAACCAAAAATATGTAGAAGAATACGTATTGGCCTAAACTGAGGGAAAAAATAATGTTTTTATATATTTTTTGGGGATATTTATTATAGCAAAAAGTAAAAAATATTGAATTTTTTTCAAAATTGTCGCTCTATTTTTGTTTATAGCGCAAAAAAAATAAAAAACCGCAGGGGCGATCAAATACCACCAAAAGAAAGCTCTATTTGTGGGAAAAAAAGGACGCCAATTTTGTTTGGGAGCCACGTCGCACGACCGCGCAATTGTCAGTTAAAGCGACGCAGTTGTCAGTTAAATCGCAAAAAGGGGCCTGGTCCTTTGGCTGCAAATTGGTCCGGGCTTAAGTGGTTAAAAGGCTGAAGACTCTTGATTTGCGTGATGGTGTATACATTACAGTTCAGCTGCAGTGTACTAGATCTTATTCACATGGGCTTTTTCGCCGGGGCAATTGACACCTGCGGCAAAAATTAGTGGATTCTTGCAGCTGGAATCACAGGTAGATCTGAACAGCTGCGGCCGCTCAGTCTGTACAAAGCAACGACAGGATCTGCAGCCATCTGACTACTTTTTGCATGTATCCACAAGCTGCTTGTGGCTAGGGACAAATGACTAACTCTGGGGGCAATCAGTCTGTGCCAGGGGCCAGTCACCTGTCCATAGCCACAGGTAACCACTTGATATGTGGATACAAGAGTATAGCAGTGGATAGTTACAGATTCTGTCATTGCCCAGAACCAGCTGTCTGCTGATTTTTGGTGCAGGAATCTTCTGTCCAGATGAAAAAGCCCACATGAAGGAGGCCTAAGACCCTTTTCCCACTAAGGCGCTTTACAGGCACTATTGCGCTAAAAATAGCGCCAAAGCGTCTAATGCGCCTCACCTGTCACTCCAATGTGAAAGCCCGAGTGCATTCACACTGGGGTGGTGCGCTGGCAGGGCATCAAAAAAAGTCCTGCAAGCATCATCTTTGAGGTGCTTTAGAAGCGGGTCTCTGCGTGGGGGCTTTTAACCCTCTTTTGACCACTAGTGGGGGGGGGGGGGTTGAAAGTGCCCCGCTACCGTCCGAAAAGCCTCGCTTAAACGATGGTAAAGTGCTGCTAAAAATAGCAGCGCTTTACCACCGACGCCGTCAATGCCCCAGTGTGAAAGGGCCCTTAAACTAAAACAGTTATGAGGGCTGCAATTATTGGCTTCCTGGAGAAAATGCTAGTTGCCTGGCTGTTTCTGACTTGGGTACTTTTGAAGCACAGACCCAAACACACGGTTAATGAGTGTCAGAGAAATGGTCAATGACCTGATACATCAAGTCAAAACTTCAAAAGGAGAGTTCGGCAATGACAGCTTTCATGATTTCCACTTTAAGGAGTCTCCAACTCATTCGCTGCCAGGCCCTGGGCTCCATTTTTATACTCAGTGGACAGGCAATTTTTACATTGATTTTTTATTTTTCCCCATACAGCTATCATAGTTTGTTAAAGACCCCCCAAAACCATATATTTTCTGAAAGCACATGACCAGTAGAATACAAATAAGGTGCTACTGATTTTTAGGGCACAATATTTGCGCAAATGTTTATCATAACAATATTTCTGTTAATACACTAAAATCATTATTAGCAGATAAAAACCACAGTACATTTTACAAAATTCCTACTAAATATAAAAGCTTAACCTGTATTGAGTTAATAACAAACATTTGTCATTTTTAAATTACGCCTTTTTGCAAAATGGTGAAAACTGAACACACAAAATTGTAATTGACCACATTTCTCTAAAAAAAAATTAAGGTTTTCATTATTCCCTTTCAGCTTTCAGAGTTTGTTAATGAACCCCCAAACCATATATTTTTTGAAAGCATAGGATCAGTAGAATAAAAAGAAGGTGCTACTGATTTCTAAGGACCCATGATATTTGCGCAAATGTTTATCAAACAATATATCTGCAAAAAATGTTCTAAAATAATTTTTAGCAGATATAAACACAGCAAGTTTTACAAAATTCCTGCTAAATTCCTACCAAATATAAAAGCTTAACTTGTATTGAGTTAATGAATAACAAATATTTGAACATTTAAATTGCGCCTTTTTGAGAAATAGTAAAAATTGGACATACGCAAACATTTCGGGGAGGCTGCTGCACACAGGTGGTTTATCTTAGGCATAGGATGCATTAAGATAAAAAACCTTCTGCTATGCTAATGCTGTTCGTATTGTCTCTTATGAACTAATGAAGAACTTAAAGAATTGTCTCTTTGAAGAGCGCTAATATATGGTAAATTTCAGAATATTCCGGTCCGTGGTGACGGTGGGTATTACTGACATTGAAAAGCATAAATCGTTATTGTGAACATACTGTAGATATTTATGATAAATATCTGGTGGCAGTGTATAAAGAGTTATCTGCATAGTTAACCAAACCCATCGACGATTGCCCTCAGTATGTTGCCACTTATATGGTGTTCGGGTGAGCTGGAAAAATCTTTGTGTAGGGTGAGGCTGAAAGTGTCATTGTGGTCTATCAGTGACAGCACAGTGCGATTGTTTGACCAGCCATTTGGCACGATTTTCTGCAGATTTTTGTCTTCAGATTTACCAAAACTATGTAGTGCAAGGGCCTGCCTGATTGCATACAATTTTAAACTCTTAAGGTTTGACCTCATATTATATGGTTTTGTTAAATCTGAAGACAAAAATCTGCAGAAAATCTAATAGTGTGTATGGGGCTTAACGCTTGCCAATTTTTTCTACTATCAACACTTCAACTTCACCTCTAGTTTATATTTTAATTTATTAATCCTAATTCTACTACAACTGGCAGTATATAGTAGATTAGTATGTATAGTATCGTGGTATATAGTACCAAGCTAAACAATCTTGATAAGAATTGGCAGATGACATAAGACAAGATGACATTTAGAAAACAAGCCCTTCATTTTAATAAATCAAACCTTAAAAAAAAATAATAAAAATAAATAAATGGTAAGCTTTGGCAACAGATCCTGTTCTTTTCAATGCCTTACCTGGAGACGAAGCCTGATAAATGATCTGGTCTCCATCACGCTCTGGAACGGTAGTATGACAAATTGCCATCATTGTAAGGAACTCGCAGATCACTGGGGCAGTTGGCTGCAAAGCAGATGGAACAAGAAAAACTGAAATCGGTAAATGAACCTACTGAGACATATGAAGTCTCAGTTAAAGCAGAACTCCACTTACACAGAAAAAAAAGAATATCACAGCTGTTTTACATGCCCTGAGACAGTTAGGTATTTAGACATTTTAGGTATTTTTAACCCATTCGGTCCAAGAATCATTGCAGCTTGAAGATGGGTGGTGTTCATTTGCAATCAAATGCTGATTGGTTCTGAATGGTTATTGGGGACTTGAGTGGGACTGACCGCTAGGACTGAGTGCCAACAACTCCTAAAGGAGAGGGCATTTTTAAACATTCCCTGCAAGATTCCTTGTTTTAAGAATGGTGGGTGAGAAGCATTAGGCCCCATTTCACACCTCATTTTTTTTTCAGGTGCTACAGCGCTAAAAATAGCGCCTGTAATGCGCCTGAAAAAAGCAGGTCCTTTAACTCCAGTGTGAAAGCCGGAGGGCTTTCACACTATAGCGGTGCGCTAGCAGGACGGTAAAAAAAGACCTGCTAGCAGCATCTTTGGAGGGGTGAAGGAGCGGTGTATTCACAGCTCCTATACTGCTCCTACCCATTGAAATCAATGGGACACCGCAGCAATACCGCCGGCAAAGCACCGCTGCAGCGGTGCTTTGTGGGGGGGGGGGGGGGTTAACCCTTTTTCGGCCGCTGGCGGGGGTTAAAACCACCACGCTAGTGGCCGAATACCACAGCTAAAACGACGGTAAAGCAGTGCTAAATATATCGCTGCTTTACCACCGCCGCCGCCCCTGTGTGAAACCGGCCTTAAATTATAATTTAGGCTTATTTCTAAAATTCCTTTCAGGATTCTGTAGCTACAATTTTCCAGGACATGTGCATGCAGAGCACACCGACAACCTCAGCCAACTTCTCTTCACTTGCCAACACTCACCTACTGCTACTTCTTTCACTGCAGCCAGCAATACTACCCTGCACTTCCCAATATGGGGGAGAATGTGACCCTCTGTCTTGTGACAGTGCTTAGGCTTAGCAGTCATTCCTTAGGTTCGAGCACTGTCACATGATCAATGTGATGTCAAAAGAGGGGCAGCAAGGTCATGCAGAAGCTTGTAATGGGGTCACAGGAGCATTTTTTTTTTATTAAAATAAAAAACATGTTATACGTACCTTCTCTGTGCAATGTGTATTGCACAAAGCAGTCTCTTACCTCCTCTGGAGATTTCCGCTGGTGCTGTGTGCTCCTCACTTGGCTCTTTTCTGTTCCCCTTTCTTTGTATGTGACCTGTAGACCTTGGCAAGGAGTAGTAGGTTCCTTTATACCATTGGGTCTTTATTTATGACCATCATGTAAATATGACCACTTACGCGTAGGGGGTCAAATCGCTTTGGTAAGCCTTTACATTGAGCACAATGGTGGAATTAGTTGGGAGCGGAACACATATGAAGAGTGTTTTTTTCTTCCGATATCACGTTGGACTTTCACATTGTTTTGGAATTATTTTTTCACTTATTGGTTACATAGAGTGTTTATTCACTTGTCTAAATATTGACACTGTTAAAACTTTGTATTAAAGCAGCACCAACTTTTAAATTAGAGGGTTATATTTTAATATCCAATGTAGTGCAAGCTACTTTTCTGGCACAATTTTTATTTTTCCATAAGCACAATTCTATTTGCATTTTCATTGGTTGATAGCTATTAGGGAGGGTTTAAATTGTATATCAAGCCCAAAAATGTTTTTCTAGTTATGGATAGAGTGAAGGATTAGAATCCCCATCAGTGTTTTCCACTTTTGCATCCAAACTGGGATAACACCTGCTTTATGTTACACGATCCCCATTCACATAGCATAAAAAATAAATAAAAACAAAGATATTTAAAAATTGCCGCTTAGCTTTTTACTTGCTACAAAAAAGCTAGAAAGGCAATACTTAAAAAAAAAAAAAAAAAAAATTTATATATATTATTATTTTAGGTATGCTGTATAGATGGAAACAGAAATAAACAGTAGGAGTTGATCAAATTTGATTGCGAAAGTGGAATTATACTTTACAGTAATTCAGTTCAGTTCCATCTTTCATCACTAGATGGTGATACATTTACTTGCACATTATAGAAAAGGAGATGCTGTCATATGCAGTTTCAGGCAACTATTTAGTTCCCATTACATTATAATTTTTTTCCCCCAAATTGATTGAATACTGATGTATTAATGCAGTTCTTTGCAGAGTACATGGAATCTTTCAGATCTGCCATTTTTCCTGATGACTCAAAATCGAACATCTCTACCACAGTTGTTACTGCGTTGTGGTGTTTTATAGTCACATTCGTTCAGCTGGATAGAGCTAGATAGCATATCTGAAAAATATATTATAAATTTGCAAGAAAAAAAGCAGATGTCGACAAACTAGCCTGGGGTGCCAAAGCCCTGAACAGACAACCGAAGAAACAAGCAAAAATTAAGTTCTTTGTTTTGGTAGGGTAGAGTTGTTTTTTTTGTTTTTTGTTTTAAAGCTACATTGCCCTCTGAGACATCAAATATAAAGGAATTGATATGCTGAATACCATCATTGCAGGTATGAGCCACATGCATTTATAATACCATATTTTCAAGATGATGCTCATGTACAACCTCAATAAAAGTTGGGATGCTGGGTAAAATCTACATAAAAACAGAATACAATGATTTGCAAATTTTATAAATCCCTATTTTATGCACAATAGAAAACATATCAATTGTTTAAAACTGAAAAAAAAAGTTCCATTTTAAGAAAAAAAATAAGGTAATTTTGACCATTTGATAGGTTTTCTATTGTGAATAAAACATGGGTTTATGAGATTTGCAAATCATTGCAATCATTTTCTTTTTATGTAGATTTTACAGTGTCCCAACTTTTTGGAATTGGGGCTGTATCTAAATGTAATTTTAACTATATCCTGAATTAATACATAAATATGTCCATATATTAGCATCAGAATCCCTTGGACTTGAAAAGAGAGGGAGGCGCATCGCCGGGAACCAGGCCAGGGTCTACTGCAGAGCTCAAAATGTCAAGTCCTGAGCTACTAGCCAGGCCTCAAGAGTTACTCACCACCAGTTGCCCCACCCAACCTCTACCCCGCCCCTAATCACGCCCTCAAAAATTATCTCATGAAAAGACACTTAAATGTTTTATGCAACCTCGCCCGTGCCCACCAATGCAGCCTACCCATGTCCATCATGCAGGGGAGCAGAGGAAGAGCATTGCCAGTCGGATGATGAGTGCCGAGGGACATCACTGGAACATCTTTGATTTCAATTGCTGTGTTCCCACACAGCTCCGCCTCCTGGCTGGGGAACTTTGATACAAGTAATTCGCCCTGGTATTGGACGGGTGATCTGTCTATCAAATCCCCCGGGACCAGGGACTGTGTGTGACAGCGAGTAAGGGGAACACTCAGCTGTTGAAATGAAAGCCACTAGTGATGTCCCTCCCGCTCTGATTATCCAGCCGGCTCTTTCTTCCCTCTGCGAGCGCTGGGAGAAGGACTCATACAACCCGCCGGCCGGTGGTGCTCGCCCCCCCCCTCTCGTTCCAGGCAGCCCATGCTCTCCGGCCCTCAAAATCCACTCCCAGAAAGCGAGCAGGCGAGTGCAATTTTGAGGGCTGCATTGATAAGTGTTATCCATCCAACATTGGGAGTTTGCTGAAGGTGCACTGCCAGCCCATTTAAAATAAAACGTATTAGCATAGCACACCTTAATGCATGGTAACATGATGTGTCAACACAATGCATAGTGCATAGTCCATCCAAGGCTTACCACAGCGATTTGACCCCCCTACGCGAAAGTGATCATATTTACATGATGGTCATAAATAAAGACCCAATGGTATAAAGGAACCTACTACTCCTTGCCAAAGTCTACAGGTCACATATAAAAGAAAGGGGAACCGAAAAGAGCCAAGTGAGGCGCACACAGGGGCCTCAGTGTTTACTGCTCTCAGTATTGGCTTCTTGTTCAAGTCCAAGAAACATAACCCCTCTTCAGTATTGCAATTCAAAGATTTATTCACATGCTTAGCCTAATACTCTTTGTGCGAAAGAAGTTGCCACTGCTTTGGGTAGAAAGAAATGTTCCTTAAAGTAGAACTAAAGGAAAAACTTTTTTCTTCATTTTGGATAGAGTAAGGGAGGGTTATAAGCCCTGTAATGTTTATTTTTGTCATCTGTCTCTTATTAGGGAGATTTACCTTCACTTCCTGTCCCATAGCCAAGAAAGGAAGTGAGCAGAAATCCCTGCAAATGGGAATGTCTTGGGGACCCCTAGGCCACCAGAACCAGTGTCCCCATTGAAAGATTTACCCTCTAATTTTGGGTTGTCCCCAGAAAAGTGATAGAGATTTTCTTTTACCTTCATATTTAATGAGATGGTAAACAGGACAAATAAAGAGGGTGATACTAACAGGGACACCGACAGCAAAGAAAAAGTTCTAATCCATCTCCCCTCTACCCAAAAGGAAAAAAAAAAAAAGAAAGTTTTGCTTTAAGTTATACTTTTATTTAAAAACGGTATCTTTACTTCAATCAATAGCACTACATACTCAAAAGTTGTAAATTAATGGGGTTGTAAAGGCTCATGGTTTTTCACCTTAATGCATAATATGCATTAAGGTGAAAACCCTTCTGTGCTGCAGCTGCCCCCAAGAGCCCCCCCCCCCTTTTACTTACCTGAATCTGATCTTCCAGCAATGTGCACAATCCCAGCGACTTCAGCCGCTGTCTCGGGTCCTCATTGAATAGATTGATAGCAGCAGGAGCCATTGGCTCCCGCTGCTGTCAATCAAATTCAGTGACACGGGAGTCGGGGGTTGGGCCGAGTCCTGCTGTCTGTGTCAATGGACGCAGCAGTGGGACTTGTGAGCGAGCCCGCACAGGTGCCCTCAGGGAAAGCGGCTATCTGTGGAGCCACCCGATGAAACAGAAGGGGCACGCCAGAAGGAGGATCGGGGCCGCTCTGTGCAAAACCCTTGCACAGAGCAGGTAAGTATGACAGGTTTGTTTTAAAAAAAAAAAAAAAAGATTTACAGTGTGTGTGTGTATACACAATGCAGGTTCTTCCGCTGATTATTAATTTCACATTATAATTAGGTTTATCTTTTCTGGTAAGCTACATTATACATATGCAACTTTAAACCGTGTCTGAATTTACAGCTTTAACAATATCACCTGTTAATGTATTAAAGAAAACAATTCTTCTAATTATATGCTGTATTCCTTAGCCATTTGTGAGCATTCCCATGAGGTACCAATGCGGGCCCTGCGGCCTGCTTTATTACAATTACAGTGCTCTCTCCACAACACATGCCACAACGACCGCAACATACAGGGATATACAATGTAATACTGACATATAATCACACACACACAGGTTGGACTTGGTTTTTATTGTGGTCTTACTTCATACCTGTATACCGCAGACAAAATGAAGACACTGAACTACCAATTGAAAAGCCCAATAGGGGCTTCATACATTTTTTTTTTAAATGTAAACTAAATGAAAACAACCAACCAGCTACAGCTTAAAGTGAATGTAAGGGTTAGTTTTTTTTTTTTTTTTAAAATAACATACATATACTTACCTCCACTGTGCAGCTCGATTTGCACAGAGTGGCCCCAAACTTCATCTTCTGGAGTCCCCCGGTGGCTCTTGTGGCTCCTCCCCACATCAGATAACCCCCTAGGAGAAGCGCTCTCCCGGGGGGGGAGTGTACCTTGCTGGCGTGCTCCCGAGTCCATCATTCGGCGTCCATAGCCGCCGAATGTATGACTCAGCCCCGCCCCCTGGCGCCCGTGATATTGGATTTGATTGACAGCAGCAGGATCCAATGGCTGCGCTGCTATCAATCTATCCAATCAGGACAGGAGACACTGGCCGGAGCTGGTGTGCTCATTCCCATTGCGCAAATTTCGGGGCTCAGGTAAGTATAAAGGGAGGCTCGGTGTCGCTGCTGCTTAAAAAAATGTTTTTCACCTTAATGCATAGAATACTTTAGGTGAAAAACGGTGAGGGTTTACAACCCCTTTAAGTAAAAAAAAGCTAGTCACCTGGTCAGCATGCTACAGGAAAGGTGGTCTCTGCGTAGAAGCAGTGACCTGCCACCAAATCCCCCATCACCCTACTGAGTCACAGCTAAAAGCTTTCCAATCAGCAGGCATGAATTACTGATTGGAGAGCACTAGCCCTGACTTAGCTGGGGGTGTGTCGGATCTCTCCAGAGAGACCATTGCTTCCACAGACAGAGCAAGGATCCTTCTCTGTAGCATTTTATTAGGGTACAGGCTTTTTAATTCAGGCTGTGGCTTCTTTCTAATGAAAAAGTTTAATACTCGGAACTCCCTTTGTTTTGATGCATCCGATATGTGTTTAAATGGATTTAAACTTAACAAGGGGTTTAAAGGGATTAGTTCCCTATTAGAGATATTTTCCACCTCCCCCCACCACAGCATCGCAAGCACATTCAAATTAACTCATCTTTTAATAAAAAGTTTTTTTAAAAAGTGCTCCCGTGTCATTCCATAAGCAGTCCGTCAGCAACAACTTCCATCCTGCCATTAAGGATGCTCCCAAATGAAGGATCGAGCATGCCAGCTTGTATGTGGGGTGTGCGATCTCTCCTTTTGTAGCCACAGTGGTTGAACTCTGAAATAAGCAGATCATGCACAGTGCATGAATGGCCTGTGAATGAGCTGGCATGCTCAATCTTTTGGCATTGGAATCACACTTGTATTGTCCAGGGGTCGCCTAGGGGGAGATTTTGCATACAGGATGCGTACAGACTAGGAGGCATGGAATGAAAAATTAGCACTTTTTAAAAGCTAAAGAGTGAATTGTAATGTGGTTGGGATGCTGCATTCATAGAGGGTTTTGTTGGAAAATGTCCCTGAAGGTGAACACTATAATCTAGTTTCTCTGCACTAAACTGCTGCAATATACTGTATATCATATGACTCTTCATATGTGTTGTAGGTGGGTATGCTTCCTGTTGTGGAAAATTTTATGAAGATGTTTTAGATGTATTTTAATATGTATTGTCATAGGAGTCTCCCTGTGTTCGTTCTCCCCTTGCCCGCTCTAAAGAGCTGACTGGGGCAGACTGACGCTGGTTGAAATCCGTTAGGTGGTGGAAAACTTCCTGGGATTGGAAAGAGGTGTTTGCCGACTGGGGGTATGTCCGCCAGCGAAAGGGCCCCTGTGCATTGCACAGACGATCATCTGAGGGGGATAGGTTTGCCGGTTGTGGCGGATGTACGC